>JAFBJS010005480.1:2079-20463 GCA_016785265.1 Paraplagusia blochii
AGCAGCAAATTGATTTTTTTTTTTTTTTTTTTCATCTATTCAGCGTAGATATTTTCTCAGGTTCTCACTGATCTTTACTCACAGTCAACGTTGTGTTTCCTACGAAAGGAAGTCTTTGCAGTGTTCAATTTAAATACCAAACATTTACGTGACATTAAAAATGTTTCCATTTAGAACCTATAAAATCAATAAATGTTCCTCAGGTTAGTCCTGATGGTAAAACTGTGTGAATTATCGCCGTGCCCGTCTGTCGTCCGTTTCCCACGTCGGGGAAGAAGTGCAGATGAAATCCACGACAGCTTTTACCATGGTGATCATAAACACAAATCCCCATCTGCCGCCGAATGTATCTGCCAGCAGTGAGGAACGTATTTCTTCATTATTGATGGTCCTGCTTGACATTTGTGTGTAGCCACTTTTCTGCTGTGAGATAATGACAACGTGATGAATGGAGGACAACTGTAGGGGGAAGGGTCATAGAGATAGAATGCCATTGATAACTCATATTTATGTAGGTTCTTTCTTTTAACATTGAGCTACCAAAACACGATCGATCTTGTATATTCAATCTTCTATATTAATTTTTCATCATACTTTAGTCATGACTTCATTTTTCCTCTGTTACTGTATTTTTAACAATTGCATTGTTAAATTTCTTCATGTCCCTTGCTGAATGTATAATGTTATGATGGGTGTTTTGTTTTTTGTTTTTTTCATGAGATTTATGTTAAAAAAAGTTGTGTTTTTTTTTTTTTTTTTTCTGTTGCAGCGATTTATGTTGCATTTTCTGCAATGCACCTTCTTTTTCTTCTTCTTCTCGGCTTGTTCCTTTCTCCAGGGGTTGCCACAGTTAGTTAACATGCCCCATATCCCCCTGTTCTCTATTTTCTACTCCAACTATATCCTTGTCCTCCCTCACTGCATCCATCAATCTACTCTTTGTCTACTACCTGGTAGTTTCATCTCTAGGATCATTCTTCCACTAACACATCCACTGTCTCTCCTCTGAACATGTCCAAAATTTCTGAAATGCATGCAATTCAGTTAAACATGTTATACTTCAGTTACAGTGAATCTTCAGCCTCATTGTCAGATTCCATTCAGACCTATAGTCAACTTGGAGAAAGAAAAAAAAAATGGCTGCCTAACCTAAGAAAAAGCTACAACTAACAAATTCCCTCCATCTTGTTTGAAACGTTTGGATGCGAGACTCAGCACCGGAGACAGTGCACCACTTTTCAGATGTGTTTGCATTAGTGGACTAGTGGTTTAGGAACCAACCTGGGTCTGGAGTGCTCCAGGTTCAAGTCCACCAGCTACCAGGTTGCCACTGTGTTGCTGTGAGTGGTACTGCGCGTACTACTTTGACTAGGACTTTGTTGTCCTTCCTTCCTTCTTTCCGTCTTTCCTCCTTTAATTAATCCTCCCAGCCATAGTATTTAGCTTTTGCAATTAGTTATTATTGATTTATTTAGTGCAACAGTGGTAGTCGACAAAGCTTCGAGTTCAAATCCACCAGCTGCCAGGTTGCTACTGAGATGTTTTGATCATAGCACTGTCTCAACCCACATAACTTCTAGTGGACTCACCACCCACAGAAAGGCTAACAAGGTGGGGCAGATTTGGGTGACAGTGGTGGAGACTACTGGTTTGTTAAGAGTACAAGTTTGCTGTACACCACATTTTTTATTGAATAATGTATTTTTGTGACAAATTGTAAAATATCATGCAACTAATTGTTATTTGCAAGGCCAAAATGAAATATCACCATGGGCCAGATGTGGGAGGCTGATGGCCCATAAATGAGCCCCGAGCCATAAGTTTAAACCCTCCCGATTTAAACTCATATTCAAATATAAACGTATATCAGCTAATATCAGCTCTGCTTTGAATCCATTCTCTTATTTTGACAGACTGATTTACAAATGTGCAGACACAGTGAAACCAACCGTTTTCTGAAACAACCCAGATTGATGCAGTGTTCCTTGAGGGAAGCATCTATTTAAAACTCCAAAAAAAAAAGACTCATATTGGCTGCTGTAGCATTTTCAAACATGCTGAGATGACAGAAGTGACAGATGTGAAGATTGATCAGCTTTTGATGAATTGTCCTCCTCATCTCCCTGCGCTACCTTAAAAACCTGCTCCCTCAACCCCCCCCAAACACCCGCTTCACCAAGCCTCTGTCTTATCTCTTACCTGACGGTTCAGAGGTCTGAGCAGAACACCGCCGGTGCACAGTGTAATCTCTCCATCTGCCCATTATTCACTGATGGAACAATGTGTCCTGACAAGACGACAAGACTCTGTCCTCTCAGGGGCATAAACAGTTGTGACTCCTAACCAGTTTTAATGGCACAGATACCATCTGGGCACTGGAAGATAGAGCAAAAAAAAAAAAAAAAAAGAAGAGCGAGAGAGCGAGGAGGAGATCGAACGGATAGAAGACGATAACAGTCAGAATGATACATGACCTACAACAGTGGTCTTTGGGTTTATGGTACGATCATAAAACTGTATCTTTGGGCACTGATAAACAAGCTGGAGGCCCCGGTCCACAAATCAAGCCCACAAATAAGACCAGGCCACGACTTTACAGGTAGAGTATGGACTAGTGAAAGAAAATGAAATTATATTGGACCGTACACCGGTACAGTGGTCAACCAGTTTGTAAAAAAAAGCTGCCTCGTTTATATTGTATTTATATACAACTTATAAGAATGACAGGCAAATATTCTCTTTATAGATTCATGATGTTTGGCGTTTATTAACTCAAAGAAAAATTAAAAAAAAAAAATGGATCCAAGTGGCCATTAGCATTTCACAAAAATCCGCTGGGAAAAAAAAAAAAACAGCTTAATCAGTTTGCTTACTTTGAATAATGCATTGATGTTTGAAATTGTAATGAAGACAATTTAGTTCCATATTTAGATTAATTATTAAATGCCCGGAACTCGATTGAGATTTGAAGGGTTGCAGGTTTGATTCCATCAAGGGTTTGCCTTGTTACCACTGAGACAGTGGCATTGCCGTTGGGCCAAGTTGCAAGTGTTGTCTTTGCAATCTCTTAGTAATAGAAATAGAGAGTAATAGTAGTGAGTAATAAAGGGTCAACATTTTGGAAAACATAGATTTCCTTTTCATTTAAAAATATTGAGAAATGCCATGAAAAGTCATGATGCTGACACTGCCTTTTAATGAATAAAATCCTACAGTTTATTTTCTAAAATTAAAATTAATCAAATAAACACAACCTGGAGGGATAGTGTATTAAACTAGAAATAAGCAACAATAGAAATAATTGATTATACAGTGATTTTACAGTTATACAGTAAAATGTAATTAATGACATAATAAAGAAAGAGCTGTTACAGTGTAGGAACATGTACAAATGTTTTGTTTCTTTTCAGTCAGAGTTGTTGACGTCCACCGTCCTCCTCAGACACTGTCGGAACTTGTTTCATTAAATCCGGTTGAAAAGCATGGGAGCGGTTATTGAATGTTGATGCTGCTGCACTTTTCAAAGTAATACATTTACCTCCCCATGTCAGAGCGAGACACATCAATACCTGCGAGACTTCACCGACAACCAACTCGAAGCCCGTTGACAGACAGGAGTCTGAGTGCTTTCAGGTATTCCTGATTATGCCTTTTGCTTTGAAACTGTAAGTGCGAGCAATAAGCGACCAGGTGGGGAGACAGGGTGAGATGGATCAAGTCCTGGTTCAGGTCAGTTGGTTCTTTGGTTGGTGTAGATCAGGGTCAAACTCCATTTCATAGCGGGCCAGAATTGAAAACTGGCGTAAAATCAGGGGCCAGATTAAATATATACAGTCATGGAAAAAAAATTATTAGACCACTCTTTCATTAATTTGGACAAATAGAATAACAACAAAAAAAGGCTCATAATGAAGTTTAATTTCAGAGCTGATTTCTGGCCATTTTGCATGGTTTTATTGACAGTGATTAAAAATCACTTCCGTTCCTTCATCACTAGCAATAACATTGTACTGACAAATACAGGGCTTTTAGTCATTGCATGGTTTTGTGTTCATTGTTTCCCCCAGGTGATAAACCTTTAGTGGAACAAGGCAATAAGATGAACAAGGAATTGAAGAAAACAGCAGAGTGAGATGGTGTAAGTACACACGTCATTGGTATTTGTTTCTTATTCTGTCTCTTTGTTGTCTATACATCATTTTCAATGTAAATTTTTCTTTACATAACAAAATGTATGTGCTTTAACAAAATAATGCATATAATTTATTTATTTATTTATTTTTATTAATGTATTTATTTATTTATTAATATAAGAAATTCCAAGTGTATGTAACGTCTACATACTGGTGGGCCAACTATAGTAACCATTTGATTTTATCTACCAGGCCAAATATAATTACACTGCAGGCCTGATTTGATCTGAGTTTGACACCTGTGGTGTAGATGATGGATAGATTTTTTTTTTTTTGGATGCTCAGTGTTTTATTATTTTATTATCATACTTTTGAACATAATCTTCATGGGTTTGTTGGTCGGTCTAGAGCAGGGATCTCTGAAAGCGCCGCTGAGAAAGCAGGTTTTTTGGTCCAACCAACCAGCAAAGGTGTCTTGGCTTTTTTAATCAACATGTTCTGACTCTCTAGAGAGATGATTGGTCAGCCAATCCGCTTTAAAGAGACGCAGTTGATCAAAAAAAAGCCCAGTCAGGTGTGCTGCTGGTTGGTTGGACTAAAAACTTGTAGCCTCAGCGGTCCTTTGTGCAACCGGTTTGAGACCCCTGTGTTTGGTCAGTCATTTGTTTGTTTTGTCTGGATAATAATTACAGTAGTTGTATGGTGTGTTTGTTGATGTAATCTTTTATTTGATTGGATCTATATGTAGCTCTTCAAGTGATGATTGACTAGTAACAAGGTCTCGTTATCATTCTGTTGTGATGACTCTTTTGTTTTAATAATTGTAAACAACTCAATGCAAATCTAAGGGGATAATAATAATTTTAATGAGTGAATAAAAACAAGTATAAACTTAAATGTCCTCCAGTGTTGATGTTTTATTTATGTACTTCGGAATGCCTCGATGGGGTCATTTAAAATGCTAACAAAATCTGCTAAATTAGCTCTCTCTAGTTTGAGCAGAAATAAAACTTTTAATAGTCTCTCAGAAGTAGCTGAAAGTTAAAGAGTAAATAATTGAATCAGTGTACATTCTTGACATTGTGACTATAAGGTAGCCCAGCGGTTAGAAAACAAAATAGTAACAAAAAACGTCGAGGCTTTAATCGGTTTAAAGAAGTGAAATGATAAACAAACATTTAGCATTTTGCTTGGAACAGAAACAAAACCAGAAACATTAAAATGTTTTTATTCCGCAACAGGAATGTTCATACTGATCTATTTTTATTTATGTTATATTGTCTATATATTCCCTTCTTTATTAAATTGTCTCCTTAAAAGTCTATGGTAGCCTACAATGACTTGATATAGATTACTTGCTGTGACACATATACTCAATATATTTGACACTTATGTGTAGACAGGAAGAAATAATATAAAACAATAATATTAATTAAAACTAGAGATGCAATTCTAATTCAAGATGCTAATCATACAGTAAAACAATTGTTATGTTAATGTAGAGCATACGTGTCAAACTCAAGGCCCGGGGGCCAAATGCGGCCCCCCATGTCACTTTGTATGGCCTACTGGAGCTTACAAAGCATTTTATAATGTCGCAAAATGGTTTTGTTACACCACAATTAATAATATTAGTGACATAAATGAATGATAATAAACTGTAGTAACATGTATTAATATGTTATGGAGTAGCTACATCTATAATCTTCCATATACATGCGGCCCTTCAAGGAAATTGTAGTGCTAATGTGCCCCCCGTGTAAAAATGACTTTGACACCACTGATGAAGAGAGTAAGACATCCAGTTTATATGGGGAAATATATTTTGAATTTACAATCTAGGTAGATCACCTCAGCCTGGTCATTTGAAAAGTGGCCAGACAAATATTGTGGACACCTCTGGTCTAAATTTAAAGAGAATGGAGTCGGAACCAATAGAGGTTAATAAAAAGAGGTTTAATATACAGTATATGGTAGAATATATATGTGGGAAGTAGAAAATTCTTTTAGTGCACAATTTAAGCCCCTACTGTGGTAGTGGTGTATTCTGCTGGTTTACGTTTGATGCTCTGGACTTTGGTGGAAACAAAATGTTGATACCGACCCTTGTGCTCAGTGACTCAGTCATATCATTTTCATCCACTGACAACAAGCATTTTTCTTTCATAGCCTTAAGACAAACCTAGGTCATTTACAACAACATGCACGTTGCAGGATGTGGCCGGGTGAGGATCCCCTCGGGGAAGGAAGGGTAATGCGGTATTGCAGAATATATTTATCACGTATAGATTTTTTTTTTACATGGACATATGTGTATGTTTGTGTTGACTTCTCTGAAATATGATACATATGTGACACTCTAGTGCGATGTTTTCTTTAGCTGGTTTCACTATGATCCTACCAAGTAAGAATACTGTGGTCAAGTTAACAGAGCATGGACGTAGGGGAATAAAGATTTAATAATGAATGTTGAAGCTTTAAGTGCGATCACATGTTAATATAGTACATGTTTGAATTCTGTATTTTCCACCCTGCTTTTGGAGGCCTCATTTTTTTATTTTCTTACATTTCTAAATGAGTTGCTCGGATCTTTCCTGCTCAAACAAAATATAAAATTGAAATCACCTCAGAAATGGCTCTAGGCTAACATGTAGAAGATCGAAATTGGGGAAAATTAACAATTAAAAACTTTTTTTTAACATTGAGATAATGAGGTCGGCCAGGAATTGAACACCACTCCTTTTACTCTTTCGCAGCTGCACTGAATCCGGGCCTCGTGAGCAACAGGGAACCTTTGGGTGCGTCCAAATAAACAACAACAGTAAAATTAGCCACAGATAATATCAGAAATAATTTAGCGAAAAATGAATGAGTGTTGAACATGAAATAACGTTTGTGTTTTATGTTTGAAAGTGGCTCAAAGTCGAAAAAGTTTGCCAAAAATACTCAAAAAAGGATCAAATTTATATGTGAATACATTCGTTTGTGTTGCGGATATTTTTTTTGCTAGACATATTCCCCCTAGTGGATGGTAAAATAGCAGCAAGCTGCACCATATATATTCTGGGCTAATCTCTGGCCATGTCTACCTTTAGAAATGTTTTTCTCTTTCTCTTTTGAAACAGATAGAAAAGTAAACTATTCTGTTCTGAGGGTTTGCTCTTAGTTACTGATCCGACACAAAGTTCTATGTCACTGAGCTGATGAAAACATCCTCACCTTGTGTTCTGATGTCACACTGTTCTTTCAGCTGCACTGACCAGATCTTGTACGGAGGTAACTGGTTGCGGCCCTGGTGTGTTGATGTACAGTTTTGGTCACTGAAATGAACAGGAACTTTCCATAACCTTGCTGCTCTCACTGGCGGCTACGCTCTGAATGCTGGTTACAGCAGATTACATGAAGTTTGTGCAAATGCAGGGAGTGAATGCCATCAAATGTTTTTTTCTCTCTGAACCGAGGAAGCAGAAAACTGACTGTGTTGACATAATAACCCTATTCAAACAGCTTTTCTTCAGGGTCTCGATTCTTCAGAGCAGGTGTATAATAACCGCTGTCATCAAACACGGTTTGAAAAAGAATGTTTTGGCAATGGAAGGCTATGTGAGGGATTATTTAAAGGTTGAATATGTGCGCATCGGTATCAGAACTTTGACACGAATTTGAAACATGATACTTTTTTTCTCATTTTAAAATATAGAAGAGAGAAAATTAGGTTTTTGTCCGTGTGTGTGTTGGGGGGATATGCAAACAATAGAGCTTTTAGTAAGGTTTATCATGTTGTGATGTGATAAACCTCTGTAAAATACACCAAAAAAATAGCCATTTTCAATAAATCCGAAAGAAAAATTACATTTCTGATAATGAATTTACAAAACAGGAAACAAAATCACATTTCATTTTAAAACACATTTTTACAAAGTCTAAATCAAAATTACATTTGTGAAAACAAATGTACAAACTCCAGAAATAGTTTTACAAACCCTGAAACAAATTTACAATTAACGTAACACTTGTCGGGGACAGTTATGACCAAAAACAGTTTATTCTGATCAATAGCTGGGCGGAACAGGGCATCCCTGGTTACCTCATGTTAAAGAGCATCTTAAAGAAAAAAAAAAAAATGCTACATAACAGAGATTAATGTCTATTATTTTCAATACCAGAATGTAAAATATGCAAAAAACTGACATTTTTTTTCTGAAAATCCATTTTCCTCTAAATGGGATCACAGCCTTCCCCAGTGAAGGCCGTGATCCCATTTTTTTTTTAGTTTTGAACAATACAGCATTTTATTCTATTATTATTTTAATAAATTGAAAAAATTCTGACTTTTTTCAGTACAATCCATATTTGTACTCAAATTCTGAAGAAAAAGTCTAAAATATTTTGAAAATGTACTCATTCTCAACAGTCCAACATTTATCAGCTCAGCACAACCAATTCACAGTACTGGCCACTTCTGGCCGACATGTGTAGTACGACAAGTCCAAGTCTAAACGAAATTATACTTACGAAACGAAATGATAAAAGAATGTAGCTATATGATCGATGTAGATGACATTGTACTGCATTAAATTCGCTTGTATGTACTTTTTAGCAGGTTTGTGATCGAGTGCCAGCTGAGTTTTTTCTTAAACGTTATCAGATGGAATAGAATCTTTAACAGGTTGTGAGTGTTTGTCACATACATTGTTGGTCTAGCCACTATTTGTTGAGGTAGGAAGTTTCTTAGTGCGCAAACCTCCACTGTTATGGATAATTAAAACATATTAACTCTTACTGAACCAAATAACAAATGCGTGAAGAACTTTTCCATAATTGATGGCACTGAGATCGAGCTGTTTATGAGAGTGTTTATGAGACTTAATTACTTCATCACAACAAATTAAAATTCTACTCTCCCCGTCCATAAGTGAGAGGTGTTCCTTTCATTTATTAATGGCAACAGATGGAGAAAATTACCTCATAATTCAGTGTCTGCTTTCAAAAGGCTGCCAGGTCTGTACCTTAGAGGTATAGTAGGAACTATTATGAAAAAGGAAATATTTATGAAAAGGCAGGGTGGAGTGGTGCAGGGGTAGAAATCTCGCCCACAGCACGGAAGGTTCTTGAGTTTGACTGCACGTTATTCTTCTTCCTCCTATTTGTGTCGTGTTTATCACCAAACACTTTTATAATCTTTGCACTAAAATCAGGCAGTTGATGGCACTCATACCCAATAACAAAGAAAATAGTGAGCATCTACTGTATCTATCGATCTACCGATCTATCGACCGACCGACCAACCAAGTTTTGCAATTCAAAGACAGGTCTGCAATATAAGCTCAAGTTAAGAAGTTCTTTGCAGTGATTAGGGTGCCTGCCTTGCAAGCAAAAAAGGAGTAGGGTCTTGGGTTCAATTTCCAGAGTATATTTCAATCATGTACCTAATAGTTCCACAAACGAGAGGCTAAATATGTGTCAATATCATTAGCGCCTAACCTAAAGAAAATGGCGTTTTTACAAAATATTTATTGCCTCTGCTTAAAGCCAAGACACGCCATCGGTGTGACCATTATTTTGATAAAATAAAATGTTGTTCAAATTGTGCAGCAATTGAGCATCTGCAGCACCACCACAGCAAAAATAAGAATCAGAACACTCACATGAAGCCTGGGTTTTGTGGTAAAATACCTCAGAACTTATCCAGCATTATCAGTTACATCAGTTATTTTTTTTATCTTTATAATATAAAACTTTTGCTTCATGACCAGATGAACTAGATATCCATTATATGTTGCATGTTTCTGTTCTAAATAAGCAACTTAATATAGCCAGTGGTGTTTAAAGACTATGGTCTGACGCTCAGTTTGTGTTTCCCCTTTGGAATGGATCAGCTCTGGACTATACAGTCTTGGGAAAAAATGATTAGACCACTCTGCTGTTTTCTTCAATTCCTTGTTCTTCTTAATGCCTTGTTCCACTAAAGGTTTATCACCTGGGGGAAAAAATGAACACAAAACCATGCAATGACTAAAAGCACTGTATTTGTCAGTACAATGTTATTGCTAGTGACGTAGGAACGTCAATAAAACCATGCAAAATGGCCAGAAATCAGCTCTGAAATTAAACTTAATTATGAGCCTTTTTTGTTGTTATTATATTTGTTCAGATTGATGTAGATAAAGGGGAAGCAGACTTTTAAATGGACAAGAAATCAAAGAAAGAGTGGTCTGATAATTTTTTTTTTCCATGACTGTATATATCCTTAAGGACAGATCATTGAGTTCAGCAGGAAGCGGAGAGTGGACCACATGCAAAACTTGTTTTGGAAATAGACGCTGCACAGCATATGCCTCGTGTTATTGGAAAAGTGACAAGTGGGAGAAAGTGTGGATGATGGAAGGCCTTGACACTTCATCATATTATGTCCACAAACACAGAACCAGGGGACAGAATCTATTACATTTTGCACTCTTGACTGAAAATATGCTTCTTTTTTTTCGCACCCCCTGTCTCTCCATAGCTCTCCCACTTTTTGTCCTTTGGATCATTGATCACATCCTATCACATCACATGTCACAGAGAGCACGCTATACCATTACCACACCTCTTGTTTTCTTTGTGATTTTTTGAAAGATGAAAAAAAAATAATAATAAAAAAAATGCCGACCTGACTCTATTCCAGGTGATTAATTCTGCCGCGGCTTCTCGCTGTATGCGAGACAGGGGATTTGCTGCCAGACTGACTTGACATCCTGCAGGCAGCGTACTGATTACAGGCATTCGCACAGTTTACTCAGGCATCCGCACTACACGTGCATTCTTCATTTTAAAGTAATTTATCAAACGGAAGCCAAGACAAAGATAGACTGATAATATCTGGATATGGATAGAGGGAGAAGAGAGCAGCAGTATTCTGGGTGAAATCTCCAGTCAGGGTTCAAGGCCAAGAGGTGAGCGCTTGTGGGAAAGCAGAAAATTTGATGCATTGGTTCTATATCTCTGACAGGTGCATATTGATGACCGATTAAAACCTGTCTGATTAATATGCACCTTTTAGCTAAAAAACATTACCCATGCTCATGTTGCTGGGAAAGTGTCTTTTAAGTGTTTAGTTCAAAATGAAACACATTTTTTCTGGAGGTAACTGTTTAGCGATGGCATATGTTCATCAACCTTGATAACTAACTTCATCAGACAATGTTGAGACTGAACAATAGACGTCCCTTGGGTTTTATATGTCTTCCAGTACATCATCCAGAAGATCGCAAATCTCTTGAGCCGTCCCTGTAGCTGTTGAAGCGCTCTCTTTCCCCTTCCTGTTTCTTTCTGCCTCGCCACTCTCACCTCTGTCTACGATTAGTCTCAACAGTGTCACCTTGGTCCTTTGTCTCCACTATGTCTCCCTCACTTTGTCTTCATGGGATCATTGTTCTGTTCAAAGTTGTGCTCTCGCTATGTTTAGAGAACTCCATGCCTTGCTGCAGTTCATGTTGTCTTTATCATGTGCTGCTGAAGTTCAGGGCGTGTTGGTCAAGCCTTGTTTTCTGTAAATGTATTTTGTTATTAAATCTACATTAAGTAATTCAGTCTTGATTAAAAATGTAATCAAGTTAACATTTCAAAATCGAGTTCATACATTTAGAATAAATAAGTATAAAGTCATTCATTCATTCATCATTCTCCATTTAATATTGCTATTACTATTTTTATATGGAACACACAACAAATATAATAATAATATAAAATAATAATAACTATTATTATTCAAGTATGTCCTGCCTTCTGACCATCATGGAATTTCTGATTGGCTCTTCCCCACATGTGTTCCTTTTTTGAACAGTACAAAATTAGTAGTGATTGGTCCTTGTCCATGCCGGCATTTATTCCATATTCATATATTTTTGAATTTAGAAAAAATATATATGATAAATACAATATATAAAATAATCTGTCAAAAGATCAACAAGCAATTCTCTGAGATGCCAAGTTAAAGTATTAAAAGCTGCTAAATTCGTATTTATCCTTCAAATATTTACAGATTTCTCATTTACACAACACTTCCTCTGTGTCATTCAGTAATGTCTTATATTATAAATTAAAAAAAAAAAATCAGTTCTAGATGGGGTGGCGCCCCCTGCAAGTGGTAAAATTAAAAATCACAGCACCCCCTAATGTGAATATATCAAAATGATCCAATACAAACACTAACGGTGGACAGATTCATTTTAGCCAAAGGCTGTTTGCGGTCGAACAATTAGCAAGGACACATTTTTCAATATCATTTATGTCCTTCAGTCACCCAGAATAATATTGACATTGCTGTGCTGCTAAACCTCACATTATTCAAATCCCATCAGTTTCCCTCCAGTGCATAAGTAGATGAAGGAACAAATGGATGAATGAAAACCGATTAAATCCTAATCCTGGGTCTAATGCATTTGTGGACACTTCCCAATTATTGTGACCCCCTAAATACATGATCGCGTATAAAACAATTTGTTTGGTAGAGTGACTGGAGTCTAAGGGAGATAAATTATTCAGCGAGAACAAACTGCAGGAGGAGCAGAGGACACATTGGACACAGGGCAATTGGCCTAGTATTGATTGGCACAGAACAGGGGACCTCATTACAATTATGTGATCGATGTGTTAAAGATATATTGCGTCTATTCACAAGTATACGTTACTGACTTTTTTTTTTTCACTCAGTCAGGTGCAAAATAAGCTCGCAGGCTTGTCACGCTGAGCTGAAGCAGAGTGGTAAATTAATTCTTCAGCTAAATACTCCCTTCAGCAGCAGAAGCAGCAGTGCTGGTGGTGGTGGTGCACAGACACCATATGCTGACTTCTCAAACAGTGTAATAGAGTGTGCTACAAGATAAATGACTTTGTCACTTTCCTCAAGAAGAGAATCCACAGTCATTTGTGGAGAAAGCTGTTTCTTTTTATTCGACGTCCTGAGATAATAAGATTTGTTTTAAACTTCTGCTTAACTTGTGTAGAAGCCCAACTGGAAGACCAAACTTCAACTCTTGACATGTTTAAAGGGGAACCCTGGCTTTGTAGACTACTAGTGTTTTATATCTATGGAGACTACTCAACAGACAGACAGACTACTCAACATAGATGGACAGGAAACCAACCCACACTGTATAGTAACGCCATTTTGACTCACACCACCCCTGAAGCCCAAATGGGGGGTGTTTAGAGGAAAATGAGAGTAAGGGACACATTAGGATCTCAAACCATAAGTACTAATGAGTTCTACTGTTTATCATATGTGCAAAAAATGTCAAAGATTTGTTCTGCTAAAACAAAAAGGAAAACAATAATCTGGCTGTTTTTTCTTTATTTCTTTATTTATTTTTTGCCAATACTGCAGTGGAATTAACATAACAACAATCAATGTCAATGTCAAATGACCTATTGCAATACAAAGGATATGTTTTACTTAATTGAAATGTATTTGTTTCTGAATTGTGAAGAAAACCTCAGGAACCCCAGCATTTAGCCCTGGGGTGCACCACATCTTTCTAAATAAGGTAGTATTTTAAATAAAAGGGAGTTTCATTGCATTATTTGTATGTTAAATTTCATAGACAACAAATTATGTTTGTTTAGATCCCCTTTGAAGAAAATATTTACAAATATTTGTAGTTTTTATATTTAGCACAGGGAAGCAGTTCCCATCTCCTGCTATGCAGGCAGTTGATCCTTAGCTCAGTCATCCAGCCTTGTGGATGAGAGGTAAAATGTAATAAAAATGCATGCCCGATCAAACACTTTAACCAAGTGTTTTAGTTATGCTTTACCTAAGGATGGCTCGCTATAGCTCCATAAAGCCACAAATGTCCAATACTAATACTTCTCCAACATTCTGTGGCTTTATGATGCTCAGGCAGTAGCCTTACTGTTGTTGTCGCACAAAGTTAAGAATTTAGGCATAGATATCAGGCTGGAGTGTTTTGCTATAATAATACTTATTCTGAGTATCGGTCTGAGCCATCACCACAATTGGGTACAGTGTGAAATCAGTTACTAGAACTATATTAATCCCTAGGGAGTATCCTTCGGGAAATTATGTCTTTGCATTTAACCCATCACCGTAGTGAGCAGGGGGCTGAGCCTGCGCCCGGGGGGACCATACTCAGGTCACATCAACGATAACTTGGCGGTACAGGGATTTGAACCGGGGGCATTGCGAACTCAAGTCCGCCTCCCCGCTAAAGTCCGCTTAACCATTATGCCACTAACTACCCTTTCTGGTACACCATGGACCTTATCACAGTTGGTGCCTAGGTAGCCCAGTGCCAGCAAAGTCAGGCATCATCACCATCCTCCCAGCAAGTGAAGGCAGGAACATTGTTGTGTTAAACACAATAGATTACCAAGCGAAAGTCAAAGCCCCACTGAAGTCCAATGGAAGAGGACAAAGCCATCAAAAGACCACTGTCTAGAAGTCCAGAAAGAGCAATAGTTTCACAAATTTCACAAACCAAATTCACCAGAACAGATGTTAGAGACAACAGATTTACCTTTTGGGATTGAGCAGTCCACATCACAGAAGACAGACTACTCAACATAGATGGACAGGAAACCAACCCACACTGAACAGTAACGCCATTTTGACTCACACCACCCACTGAAGCCCAAATGAGTGGTGTTTAGGGGACACCATTCGCATCACTGATGGGGGCAAAATGAGAGTAAGGGACACATTAGGATAGCCCTCAAGACTTGTGATTATCTCAGGTGGGCCTTTTTTAAAAAAACAACATGGCCTACAGAGAGGGAAGGTGACATGAAGGGTAATATCGTCATTCCATATGTTGCAGGAGCTTTGGTGAAACGTGGAGAGATCTTCAATCAGCATCAAGAACCATTCAATCAGATTTGTTACAGCTTTTATGGATTCGTATCTCCAGACTGATGTTATACATTGATACGGTCAAGTGATTTTGACAACTTGTTCTAAAGAACACCGAAACGAAATTATGACAGTCAGCTGGAATTAGACGTTATCAAATCTGATGCAAGGCTTTTTCTTGTTTCTTCCTTCTCTTCTGACTTTGGTGGACAAATAAAATCTCATTGGTGCATTGAACACTGACATTTATAGGTACAGGCACTTCTTCCAGTCACTGATGATTCCACCTATTTAATCACTCAGCTTATCAGTGTTCTACAGTATTTGGACTTCAGATTAAGAGTTTTATTATGTAAAGGACAAGATTCCTTATATGACGGTAATATGGCCAACATTGGAATTTGTGAGTGGGGATTCTATAAATAATATAGAGAACAGCAGCTTCACAAACAGAATAAGACATCAAATCATTTCTGCACTGTGGTCTAGGTTAACATGGTATAATTGTTGTATGTTGCATGACGTTTACTTGTTGATCATGACATACACTTATTGAAGGGCCTATCCTCCATGACGTCCATTACATGAAAATGTAAGTATTCTGCTCCCTCGTGCTCCCTCTGTTGTCAAAATCCAAAAATAAAACTCTGCAGAGCGCTGATCACAGCCCACACGTACTAGTGAGTTCTACTAGATTCATGATGATAGATTTGCTCTGCTAAAACAAAAAGGAAAACAATGATCTGGTTGTTTTCTTTTTTTTCTTTATTTCTTTTTTTAATTTTTTTTGCCATTAGTGCAGTGGAATTAACATAACAACAATCAATGCCAATGTCAAATGACCTATTGCAATACAAAGGATATTTTTTACTTAATTAAAATGTATTAGTTTCTGAATTGTGAATAAAACCTCAGGGAGCCCAGCATTTAGCCCTGGGGTGCACCACATCTTTTATATAAGGTGCTATTTTAAATAAAAGGGAGTTTCATTGCATTATTTTTTTTTATGTTTAATTTTTATAGACAACAATTATGTTTGTTTAGATCGCCTTTGAAGATAATATTGACAAATATTTGTAGTTTTTATATTTACCACTGGAAAGCAGCTCCCATCTCCTGCTATATAGGCAGTTGATCAGTAAGCTGCACGGCTTTGAACCAGAATTGTTTCCTATTAGTTTGTTCTGAAGAAAAACAGTATATTACCACTTCCGTTTTTTGATTCCTGAATCGGTTAAAATCTTTCCTGAAACGATTTATTACCTTCCTTGTCAGCCTTTTAAGAAAGTTCATAACAACACACACACACACACACACTCATCTATAAATGGACAAGTCGCAGCAAATTTCATCCTTGATTTGGTCTCCACATCCCATACCAAAGAAGTATCGTAGGCTATCTTGACAGGACGTTGATAATGAATTTTAAACCCACCTATGGTACTTTCTAACGAGTTTGTGAGAACGTGGGGGCTGAGTGCTCAGCTGCGGCGGTAAACCGTTTAGTGCCGAGGATAATGCTGCACTGGGCGCAGGTTAGCACGATAATCAACAGTCAGGCCTCACCCACATCCCAACTTGGACTACGAGTAGGAGGGACACTGACAGTCAACTCAAAACAAGAACAAAAAATACTTAAAACTTAACTATTTTAAAACACTTATCCTACCAGTGTGGTGTAAACCTTATATGGTCCCAAATATATACCATCAGATCAAGTGTTTATATAGTCTGATGGTCCACCCACTCTCTCCATTCGGTCAGTGAATGTCACAGTCATTCAACCTCATCAGGTCATTGTAGGCTACCATAGACTAGACCAGGAGACCAATGACTCTTTAGGATACACAGGGTTTTTAAAGAATAAAATTACCATGAACAATTTTGTGTCCGTTCCAAGCAAAATGCCAAAGGTTTACGTTTTTTTGTTTTTGTTCCTTGAACCAGTTCAAAGCCCTGGTAGATTGTACTGGCGTTAGAAAACAAGTAGCATTTTAGCATCTCCAGATTTTTAAACAAGCTAAGGAGGGGATCGCCCTCAAGCCTCAGCCACCTATTCTTCCAGTTACTGTTATATGCAATCCCTGGTACCATTTGCTGTGCTACTTTGCATAGCTTCCAATATATATTCAATGTTTGCTTGTAAAATTGCATTGCAGTTTCAATGCTTGTATTGTTAATGTTCTATAGCAACATGCATTTATGGTTGGCATACTGATGCTGAAATGATTTGTGATAGAGTGTCAGCTAAGGTTGGAGGGAAAGGTTTACGAGACACATGTGAGACCAGCCAGGAAGGATGGATTAGAGACACTAGGAATAGGTAGAAGACAAGAGGCAGAACTGGAGGTGGAGGAGTTAAAGATGCTGAGGTTCTCTTTAGGAGAGACAAGGATGGACAGGATCAGGAATGAGATGATTAGAGGTACAAAACAGACAGGAAAGTAAGGAGAAAAAGCTAGAGAAGTCAGATTGAGATGGTTTGGACATGTTTAGAGGAGGGACATTGGATATATTGGTAGAAGAATGATCCTAGAGATGGAGCTACCAGGTAGGGGACAAAGAGAAGATTGATGATGCAGTGAGAGAGGACATAGAGGTAGTTGGAATTAGAGTAGAGAATACAGAGGACAGGGTGAGATGGAAATTGTTGACTCGCTGTGGCAACCCCTGAAAAAAGGCAAAAGTGGAAGAAGAAGAAAGACTTATGCTGAAAATGCAGACCAAGAAGAAAAAGTTGGAATATCAATAACAGTCACCTCCAATCAACAAAAAAAAAAAAAAATTTCTAACTCCACAACAGCTATAAATGGCACAGTAACATGACAGCAAATACATTACAAGTTTGTTACAGACAGAAAAAAAAAATCACCTTAGATCTTTAAAATGAATAACTTGAGATCGATCATTTTGCACTACTTAAGGTCGGAACAGAGAAGAGCCTTGGCTCCGTGTGTGATGGCTCGGCTGACATGATTTACTCTGTCCCTATGATCAATGTTAGCCATGGTGTTTGGTCTCCTATTCAGTCACAGATACTTTAAGTGATTAAATATCCCATAAGCCCTTGTCCCTGTGAGTAAAATGCCAAGTCTTCAAGGCCTTATGGAATCATCCATATTCTCAAACAGGGACCAGCATGAAGCACATTATACTCTGCTCTAATTCAGTTCTGCCAAGAGCTGCTGTCACACGGTATTTCAATTACTCATCAGGAAAGGCCACAATTAAAGGTCAATTTACTAAGGGAAGTGTCTGCTTATTAATAATGCAATTATAAGTTTTGATCGCTACTATATAATATATATATATATATATATATTTTTTTTTTATCTGTGTGTTATTAATAAATGTGACTTGATCCGATACTCAGGATCTGAATCGATCTGATACTGG
>JAFBJS010005480.1:20665-32445 GCA_016785265.1 Paraplagusia blochii
GAATCGATCTGATACTGGTCAAAATATGAAGCTGCTGCGGTTTTACTCCTCTTTCGTTTGCTTCTGTTTCCTTTATTATGTGTTATTATTAGATGTGGAATGATCTAATACTCAGGATCCACCAAGTGCCAGGTTACTCTACCACTGAGGTCCACTGAGCATGGCACTGTCCCCACTCACTGCTCCCCGGGCGCTCAAAAAGGCCCACTGTTCGTTTTGGTGATGGGTTAAATGCAGAGATTTCTTTGTTTGCAGGAGTGTGGATCACAATGACACCTTCCTTTTTCCTTCCTTTTCTTCCTAGGACCTGAATCAATCCTGTATTGGTAATATCAAGATTGAGCAGAAAGAAAAAAAACAAAAACTGCAAGCAGGGGCGTAGCCAGAACCCATAAAATGGGTGGGCCCGGGAAAAATCAGGGGGGTCCAACCCCAAAGAATTATAGCCTAAGTTGGATAATGGACATCGTCCTTTGTTATGACGTGGTCAGCCCTCTCATTGGATGGGGCGGGCCTGACTGACAAATGGGCGGACCCAGACCCACCCGGGCCCACCTGTGGCTACGCCTATGTCTGGAAGAGAGAAGGTGGAATTACTGGATTGGTAGCAATATAGGTATTGAGAGTTGCAGTATCAGACACGAAAAGTTGCATTGAGCCAGCCTTAGTTTTACTTGACAAAGCTATAAAGCTGGACTGGGTAACATAAATACACTATACTTGTCAGTACCCTATTTGGTAGGTGCCAGTTATCCCATACAAAAATGCTTGGATCTTGTTTATTTTTTTTTTTTCTAAATAAGAAACAGTGGCAGGTTAGGGCAGTCCTGTCCAGTAAGTCATTTCTTTTTTACATAGTTTTTTCCTAAAATAACTGCCGACCTTATTCTGACATCATCCCTGTCTGCAATCAGAGACAGCAATTACTTAACCTCAACACCCTCTGTCTGATAGGACTTAATTAAAGTCAGTTGTGGAAGAAAGTCAATGAATTTTATCTGACTTTGACTGCGGTCACATGAGATAAATATTGACAAAAACCAGGCGTCCTTAAAGAAATTAAAATCCGTCCACTGTGTAACCTTTTACATATTGTAATCACTCTTTAACATTATTTGATTTTGTGGGACTTTTTATAATACAAGCCTAAATGACAGTTCAATTAGTAAGAAATGTATAATATAGGCACGCAGGCTTTATTTGCTGCAGACTTTCTTTCAAATCTAGTTAGTCATCATAGATTAGATTGTTTAATCATCCAGCAAATAAAATGTTTTTATTACAATGTTATTGTCAAATTGGTTTGAATAACATTACAGCAGCCCTGCTCATTTAAAGGGTGATCTTGAAAAATGCACTCTCGTTTAAATATCCATTTGTCATTTTATTAAATACAATATGTGCATAACAGTGAATTATACAAATGGGACAAATGTAACAACTGAAATGAGGACATTTCTTTTTTACAAATCTGTATTTTTACACCAGGTCACATTAACCTCATCATTGTGGGAATCAAAAGTTTAAAAGGAGGTTTGCATAATGATCAATGCTGCCACTATTTTAGGGATTTTATTTGCAGCCACTCACAGTTGAGTTTAACAGTATATGTATGAAACACTCCAAATGAAAGGGTGGAAATAACATTGCTACATTAAAAAAAAAAAAAAAAAATAGTTACATCATGACCCATAAGAGTTTCTTGAAAACATTTACCTTTTCATCCAAGTGGCTTTTTTTCTGTTTAGCTGCCGTAATTTGTACGGCTGTTTTAAAGAATTTTTTATTTTATTTTTTCATCTAATTTCAGTGTGTTGGTAAAATCTCAAAGACAAAAAAAAAAAAAAATAATAATTAAAATAAGCAAACATGCAATTTATAATTATACATGTAGGTAGTAAGGTAACAATAAAATGAAAATAATAAGTAAAATAAAATATATAAATTTAATATAGTAAAATAATAATAAATAAAATGAAATATAATAAGAATAAGAACATTTACCTAACTATCAATTACTTACTTACTGATCGACTAACAT
Organism: Paraplagusia blochii; assembly: GCA_016785265.1. Lineage (NCBI taxonomy): Eukaryota > Metazoa > Chordata > Actinopteri > Pleuronectiformes > Cynoglossidae > Paraplagusia > Paraplagusia blochii. Next base: position 22,707 of record JAFBJS010005480.1, read on the forward strand.
CCACAGTTCTCTCTCCATGTCTTAGACCAGGCATGTCCAAACTGTTCCACAAATGGCCGGTGTGGCTGCTGGTTGTGTTCCAACCAACCAAGACCACATAGTTTGACCAATCGCCTGTCTGAGGAGATTAAACCTGTCAACTCAGGTGTGCTACTGCTTGGTTGGAACATAAATCTGCAGCCAATGTGGCCCTTAGTGGATACAGTGGAGATGATTGTCTTACATCTTAAAAAATGAACCCATATCTGTATCTGCTTTTATTTTATTTTATTTTTTCTATCTATGCTGTACTCTTGTTGGAGCCTTCATTTTCTAATGGCTACTCCTCAGGGATCAATAAAGCTCTATCTGTCTATACATCCATCTATCTATGGGCTGTCTATAGGTGCTGTGGACTGCTCACGAGCCAAAAACACGCTCAGGAGTGGAGCAGGTTACTTTAATACACAATAAATGTGAGTGTGATTGATGTCTGTATCTATCTCCACCCCAAACCATGCCAATTGATAGCAGGGATTGCATACAGTGCCCCTTAAAAAGAGTTAGCTGTAGATGATGGATTAAAAATGGCTTCGGATACTTTGTGATATGCATGGTTTTTAGTAAGTGACTAAAAATATGTATTTTATTCAAATCTCAGGTAAAATTAATCAGATAAAAGATTTGTCAACTTAATATATACAGCACTTTGTTGCACTGTTACATATCCCAGAATGTAGGAAAACTTTGCTATTTACATTAAACATAATAATACTTACAGGACACTTCCGTGCTCCATTTAGTGACTAATGTGGCCAGTATAGGCTTTGTGAAATAACAAGAAAATCTGGTGTTCTAATTAAATCCCTGACTGTCCCTAATAAATCCACCCACCTCTGCATTGCAGTCCGAGTCCCACTTCTACATAGCAGTGACAGCTGCAACCCAGAAACATTTGTCATCTTTGGTTCATATCAAGTCCATCCTGTCTGTGATAGAAAGGATCACCTGTATTAATTTCGCAGTTTTTGGCATAAAGTTCTGATGAGATGTGTCGGTGTGTGATGATGCATGAACCAGATGATACCAGGTAAAGATAAGGACACATGGAGGCTCTCGGAGCTGTCTACAGAACAGCTGGCTGTTCATGTGACTGCTGTCATGGTCACGATAATGGAATAAAAAAGCGGAGGAAAACATCATGGAGTAATGATGTTCAATGGAATTCAATAAAGTAATAAGGTCTAGGGTTCAGGGTCTCTCAACATTATACACCCTCATTGAGGTGACCCAGCTGACCCCACCTTGTGTCTAGATGACGTGTTATCTACTCCATGGCTCCATGGTTCGCCACTCTTGAGTCACAACCATCTTGAGGCCCTTTCTGCCGCTTCGATGATGTTGTGGATGGCTCTCCTCTTCTGTTGTCCAATGATTCCCAAGCACCCCAATGCGTTGGCCAGGGATGCAAAGCCTCAGCAGCCTACCTCAGCTGGGAGCACTTTGCCCTCCATCCTGATTGGTGGCTTTCACTGACCAGTCCAGAGATGGAAAGTCAGAGATTTTCAGTTATGCTGCTCTTGCCAAGGTCACCCCAGTAAGAAAAGATGTGGATCATGCTGTTGGGACATGATGGATTCATGTTATTACCAACAACTGGTAGGTTTTGAAACTTTTATCCTCTTAAATGTTCAACAAGAATAATTCTCAAGTAGCTGCTTAGTTGAAATAACATTAAATCCAGAAATAATACTTATACATTGCCATGAGTTCAACAGTAACAAAAGATGGTGGTCAGTCAGTTTGTCTGAAGGCACATAACTTCCACTGCACTGACCAGCCACAGGGAGGCTCACAGTACGGTGCATTGTGATTTGGGTGGCAATCAGACTGACTGCTGCCCTTGCAACACAGCAATGGAGTAGAGGATAAAGATGAATGAGTGGACATTGTTGTTCTTAATGTAATAGATACTTCTTTTTTCATTAGAATTACAAAGTTGTACATCTATTCCACCTATTCTCTATTTGCGTTCAGCATTTTGAGCATTTTCTAAATCATCCTCAAATCTCAGTGAACATAGTTTAGGAACATAGTTCAACTTTTCAATTTGTTCGTAGTGGATGCCTACTGGTAAAGGAGGCAGACTTATTTCCGCAAGGCTTCTGGTTTTACTCCACCATCTGCCAGGTTGCCACTGAATTGACCATAGAACTGTCCCATCCCACATGACTTTTAGTGGGCTCACCATCCACAGGAAGGCTGACAGTATAAAGCAGTGTGATATGGGTGCCAGTTGTGTAAACTGGGGAGAAATGCAGATGGAAACAATGAATATTTTAAAGGTATTGAAAAGAAGAAACAAAAGCAAAGAAATGTTTTATTGAACAGAGCACCTCATTATGAAGATTTTTTTTATGATGTCATTAAAAGACATTGTTAATACGCAGCAACTTCTGACAGCTCAATAAATCTTTTCTCTTTTTTTTCAAGTCTTTTCTCACTCTTTTATGTGAGGTATTAATCCTTGATATGTGTTTTACACCTCTTAATCAATGTCAAAATTGTACCACACTCATGATAACACTATTTCAGGGCTTTTGTCAGGTGTACTCAAAATATAAAATATAATAAAGTGCCAAATAACTATTACTTTTGACTTTCCTTTGACCAATACTGGATCATATTAGTGACTGTCTTGTAAAACAAAGCGATTAACCACAGCTAATCAAGTCAGATCCCTTACTAATGGCTTTATCCCATTGTTCATGATTGACACTGTATGGTTGTGGCAAAATACAGAAACAAGTTATTTTTCATATTACCAACCCTGTAAAACACTTTTTGACAAATATGATGTAGGCTATATAAATACAATTCGATTTACTGATTTATTGATAAAAGAGACGTGGTGGAAGAGGAGCGGAAGTGGTAGACTTTCTAGGGGGTTGCCACAGCGAGTCCACATTTCCCATCTCACCCCGTCCTCTGTCTCCTCAACTCTAACGCCAACTACCTGAAATACATAGTTTGATTCCATTTAATTACTTTCGTCACAGAAGAAAAATAGAAAAATTCGTTTTACCTACAATTCAATGTTATTGGATGCAAATTACGCTCTGTTAAACAATTTATTTGATTATCATTTAATCTATTAAACATTTAAATGAAGAAAATCGTAGTATATGGCGTGGAAACGGTTGTCGAAAATGCGCAGCCGTAGCTTAGCTGCATTGTCTTAGTTTTCAACATGGCGGCTGTTGGACTATAGGATGGTGTTTTTGAGCGTACCAGCGAGAATAATTTAAACAATTCGACTGTTTGGATATTCGGATTACTTTCAAACGTTGTATTTAAGAATATCGTATGTAGGATTTTGTGCGAAAGGGAACGTGTGTAGAAAATTGGGCGCAACATGTATCGTCGCGGAGCAGCAAAGAAAGAGAAGCCCGTGAAGAAGGACGTCAGTGACAGTGATAAATATGCCGATCTCTTGGTGTTCGGATATGCCTGCAAAGTGTTCCGAGACGACGAACGGGCTCTTTACCACGAGCATGGAAAACATCTAATCCCATGGATGGGGGACAAGAGCATCCTGATCGATAGGTCGGTTGAACAAACTTAGACTGAAACCTTACTAACCAAATACCCCCTGTTCGTTAGCTTCCCTCAAACATGTAAACGACCACTCTGGAGTTTGTCTTGCAGAAGTCTGGGGAATAAAACATCTGCAACTTTCAACAACTGTTTGATTTCATGCGTGTTATTATGTCTTTGGTCGTCTTGACACAAAAAATCTGAAGTTTGTATTTTAACTTGTGAAAATGCAATTCCAGTGCTAGCAATAGCCAATAACAGTGGGATATCAATACTGTGAATGTAGTGCTGTTGTGTATTCGATACACTAGAGTGTGTTTCACAGGCCTTTCTTTGTTTTTTATTTTTTTGGCTTAAATGCATCTCTTGGCATTTCAAAAGGTTGTCTAGCTTCAAATAGGGTTTATGCCTAATACTGATCATTGCATGTTGCAAAGGTTTTATGAGAGAAGTATATTTTGTTTGGTGAAGCACATATGCATAATTTATATAGATGACACACGTAAGAATTTGCATTTTCACATGTTAACAGAATTTTCTCTGGAAGAGTTTTTCGCCGTGCTTACTTTGTGGTTGAAAAAAATGGCTTTATCAAACTATTACACTATATTTCTGTTGTTTTAAAGTGGTTGGTTGTGAAGCTATTTGTAAACTGTAAGACCAGAGCAAATTCTTCAAATGACTGAAGTTTCTGCGGTTAAGGTGATTAAAAAAATAAATAAATCAGAGCACAACACTGTAGTATAATTAAAAGAAAACATGTTCAGTTGTCTGATTTGGTCCCTCTTGCGAAGCATGTGCTTCAGTGAATGGGTTTTGGCAATGTAACATTATCCAATCGGCACTACGATCAAATTTTACTCATTGAACAATTAGCCTCACTTAATCAGCTTAACCTGCAGTGAACCCGCCTGTGTTTATCTGTACAGCTTTTGTATGTGTGTCTTTACATAACCCAGTTTTTCCCCAGCAAGGTAGGCTAAGGGGTCCTGCCAAAACCCCGAATGCCAACCTCGGCACTTCTTTGTCTTCATGAAGAAGCCTCAGCTCGGATGTGGCGTAGAGGGACGAACCTTGGAAAATGTCATCCATTTGGGTTCTTACGGATAGGTATTTATGTGTTCGGGTTTGTGTGAATGTAACTATCTTTGCAGATGTAAAAGTAATGATGGATGTTTATTATGGGGGGATTGAACCCTGTAAGGTAAGAGGAGAGTTGCTTTGTTTTTTTGTTTTTTTTTTCAAGGTTTGCTGCATTGTAAGGACAGCAGATGCTCTTTATATTAAATCTGAGTGAAATATTATATTTCAATGAAACGTTTGCCACCTTTAGGAATTTGAATATTGTACTCCCTTAACTGTAGACTATTTTAACTGTTATAAATTAAGGGGAGTAGGTTTATTTACTTTTTTTTTTTTTTTAGTTTGACATATTTTTTGAATTCTGTCATTCTAATCCATTTTATCATTCGACAGATACGATGGACGTGGTCATTTGCATGACCTCTCAGAATATGACAGCGGGTCGTGGAATACGTCCTACCAGCTGTCAGAAGAAGAGGCCAGAATTGAGGCGCTGTGTGACGAGGAGCGATACCTGGCTCTGCACACTGACCTGCTGGAAGAAGAGGCCAGACAAGGTGGGAAGAGTGACACATCTATGCCTTGACGATAAGAAAATAAAAAAAATAAAAAATCACATGGACATCATACAATTTCCAATCCATCCCATCCATATGCGTTACCGGATTGTTAGGACAGCAGTCTCCACAACCACCACCCAAATCATACTGCATTGTAATGCGCTTGCCCAGGAGATGAACCTAGAGTATCTTAAGATTTCCTTTTGCTTTTTTTTGGCAAAATGCTAGTGCAGTACAGTTATGTTTTAAAATGTGACACACACACACAATTTTTATTAATACTGATCTTCTTTTGATTGAATTAATCAGGTAGCAACCCCCATGATAATACCACAGATCCTGTATCCTGTATATATTTATCGCAAACCTTGTGCAAAATCTCAACTGTTTTCAACCACAACTTCTGCAGTGGTCTTTGCATCTGACAATGTCCTATTTCTAGCATCAAGGTGATGTCTTTGAAACTAGGTCATAAAATGCTGCTATGTGTGATGTAAAGACATGAAAAAGTATTTTCAGATACTCCTTTAGTTTTAGAAAAATGTCTCCAAGCTACATCCTCCATGATCTTGGTCATTCACTATCACAATCATTCATTTTCAGTTTAAGCGAACCAGTCTTTGCGGTGGTTCAGGTTTGAGTTCACTCACTGTCAATGTCCGCGTACACTGTTTCATAGATGCTGAAGCTGCACCAGAATCCGTGGTGTGTAAACTTCCAGCGGTTACACTTATTGTGTACAGTGTTATTGTTTTAATCTTCTAATATGTTTAGCAATAAGTGTATCTGTAATCCACTGTGTCTACTTCTTAAGTCTAGTCTACCAGGTCTTAGAATCCAAACAACCAAAGCAAGACTTGACTGCAGCCTTTGGCTTCCGTAGTTTTTAACATATTTAAAAGTTTCTCCTATCTTAACTTGGAGAACATTGACCTGAATGAGTTAGAGTCCACTTACATAGCCTTTAAAAAGAGCCTGCTTTGACTCAACAGGAGCATTTGCAACTCACCCATTCCATTTTTTGCCATTGCAACAGAACAGTCTGTTTTGATGACAAAGCACCCTTCTCAAAGACAAACTTAATGACTTTAATGGAATTAATAGCCACTGTTATGAATGAAATATGGCGTTTTTTTCCCAAACCGGCAGCAGGGAATGAGCCAGTTAACGATGATGTGTGTCACACACGGACACGCATACACACTCCCACTGTATGTGGCTCATCCCAGTGACTGCTTTGCCCTTGAATTTGAGGGGCCTGACCCCATTCAGCAAGCCGTTATCCATCTGTCCAAAGGAGGGGCAGCAGGATGGCTTTGGTAATATTGAGAGTCAATGCGAATATTTTGTCCTTGCTTCTCAAGTGTTCTACACCATGAATTCCAATCACGTGATGATAGTGACATGTTAAGCTAAATAAAGCATTCATGTATTTTCCTTAAATAGTTAAGGGAAATACATGGAGGGTCCATTTGTGAACCAATTTTTTTTTACAGTATTTTAATAAGGATGCAAATGGATTTTCTATCTTTGTAACCTTTTGAAAATTGGGCAGAAAGTTTCATTCTGGAGGAAATTTAAGGTCCCAAGTTGGATTTGTGGTGGAAACATCACACAAAAATACTTCATCTCTCCACTGCATCTGACAATTACTCACACTTGATGCTTCTCAAGATCGCAGATTGCTCCGTCCCTCTATGCCATGCAGTTTGGTTTCAGATCCAAACACACTGAAACGGCTACATGCCTCTTCATTGAGAAAAATAAATCTCTTTTCGATATTGGTGGAGTTGTATGGGCAGTGTTTTTAGACCTAAAACATTTGATACAGTGCATCACTCTGTTCCTCTTACCAATCTCTCAAATTTTAACTTCTCTCATTACTTCAACTGTGAGTTGAATTGAATCATATTTTGCATGATCGAACACAGTCCATATTAGTTAAAAAAATGCAGATCTGGCTCTCTTACGTTGAACTCTGGCGTCCCTCAGGGTTCAATATTAGGTCACCATTCATTTGGTCTTTATATGAATGAGTTAGCTCTGTTAGCTGTGAAGCTGAATGCTTCATTCATGTAGTTGACACGGTCTTCTTTCTTTATGGTTGCAATAAAGACACTTTTGTAGCTGAACTGTCACACAAGATAAACAATGTCTTGTGTGACAATCTGGTTACGAGAGTGCCGTCTAAAACTAAACCTCTCTAAAACTGTAAGCATGTATTTCATTAAAATAAATAAAGTGTGTCACCTGATACTGATACAGTTTTTAAAGGAGATAAAATACAAATTGTCAATCAGTATAATTATTGTGCGTTAATACTAGATTCTAAGCTTTCCTTTAATGGCCATATTAAAAAAATAGAAAATATTTCATGCAATTTCCATTCAGTAATTCATAGTCACTTCTACTATTGCATTACCAGTTTGTCCCAGGCTGATCAGAGTGCAATAGAAACACATTGGAAGTGATTATAGTCACGGATTAAAAACCTAGACATTTCATCACTGTGCAATAAAAAAAAAATGCATTTGAAACTGGGACAGACTTCACACATTTGCAGATTTAAAATTGGTTTATAAAGTACTGCATAATTTTGCCACTCGAGTCACTTAAGGCTCTGTCAAAGGTGACTGTCACATTCCTCTGTGTAGAAGCACGTTCAGTAAATCGGCCTGGTCAGAGTGTAAGTGCGTGGAACTCATTACGTGAGGAGGTTAAACGGCTTGAGACATACAAGGCCTTCACAAAAACATTGTGAATGTGCATTAGAAGAAAAGTCTTTGTGATGTTTTCACATACAATGTTTAAATGTAAATGTAAATATGTGATGTAATATTCTATCTTAAATGTATGATAAGTCTTTGCATATCTATCTTGGATTGTATATGTTTTTTTTTGCTTTTTTTACATCATGGCCATGGGACTACAGATGAAAACTAGCCTTCTGGCTAATTCTGGCTTTTTTAACCATGTGCAATCATGTGTTTTATTAAATGGCATTGTCCCTTTTACATAAACTAAACTAAACTTTATTATACTGCCAAAATAACACACAACATTTTTGGGAAGTTATTTTGTGCAGCATGAAAAAGCCAGTAGACAGAAGAAGAACCAATGTTCAAAGAAAAAAGAAAGCTGCATTTGACAGAATGTTGTAGAAGTCCTACTCAAAATAGGGTTTTATTCGGTTATAGACAAGTGTCAGCTAAGGTGAAGGGAAAGGTTTACAGTTGTGAGGCCAGCCATGATGGATGGTTTAAGGACACTGGGGAAAGGTAGAAAACAGGAAGCAGAGGTGGAGGAGTTAAAGATGCTGAGACACTCTTTATGGGTGACTAGGATGGACAGGATCAGGAATGAGGTGATTAGGGGGACAACACAGAGGGGAAGGTTTGGAGAAAAACCTTCATTTTTGGCTGCGATCAGTATGAGCCAACATTGCCCCCTGTAGTCCCGGATGTACTTCTGCTAAAGGCATGAACCCAAAAGCTCCCAGGAGGTTCAACCAATTTGTTTTCTTTAATCAAGACAGGAGAAGGACAAGTGACAACATGCATGATTAGTTGGTAGCACAGTGTAGGATTGAAAATTGCACTGAATCACATTTATTTTTAATTTCATTATTTTCTTTTTTTTGTCTTTTCTTGTTTTTACAGAGGAGGAATACAAACGTCTGAGTGAAGCTCTAGCAGATGAAGGCACCTACACTGCAGTGGGCTACAAATACACAGCGGACTACTACGACCCATCACAGCCTACAGAAGAAGAGGATGCAAGGAGAGAAGCAGGTTAGTTGTTTATTACTACATACTTGCATGAAATAAAGCACACAGTTTTAGTTCTCAACCTGGGAAATAACAAAAACAATTGAGAAATTGCATGATTATTATGTTTTGATGTAACTATTGGAGATGAATGCACTTCTGAAATGCATCTTCATGCCTCAGTAAACTGAATGATTTATGTCAGTGTATAAAATCTTACTTAAGTGGATTCATGGCATCATACTGTAATTCACCTTAATTGGTGTAAAGGACGCAAATTCAGAACAGCAACGTGCTTGTTTAAACCTTAATGGATGTGTGAAGAGATGTGTCTCTTCTTTTCTTCTCTACACACATTTGCTGCTTTGTTAAAGCAAAATCGTTTCAGCAGTGGCCTGAGAACCTTGCTCTGTCTCTTCTGTCTTTTACAACTTACTTGTGCTTGGCTCAGTTGCAGGCTGTAGATTGTTGCAGCATGAATTATTCTGCTGCTGCAGTGCACTGTGAAGAGCACAGCACCACAGTTTTACCAACATTCTCTTCTAATCCCCAGATCTGCAGGTGCACAGCATTTGCAGCATTTGCAGCATTCTTCACAGTTAATGTGCACATAAAGCAGTTATTTAAGCAAAGTAACTAAAGTGTTTCATAATCACTGTATTTACAAATAACATAGCCACATTCATTTACTTATAACATTTCTCTAACTTTAAAGGTAACCCATCATTGCCTCAAAGCTAAAACGTACTGTGC
>JAFBJS010005484.1:0-20034 GCA_016785265.1 Paraplagusia blochii
CAGTGTCAACATCATGGGCATTGTCAACATCTAGGGCAATGTCAAAATCATAAGCATTAAAATCAACATCAAAGGACATATCAAATTTTGAATTGAGGTTGCCTCTGATGTTGTCATGCCTTAAAACTGACATTAACCTTAAAGCTGCCTCTGCAGTTATTGTTGACTTTGATCATGATAATGTCTTTGCCGCTGATGTTGGTTTCATTCGATTTGTCATTTCTAAGGGAATGTCAACATCAAAAACACTTAACAACATCAAAGGACAAATACAATTAAAATATATTTTACTTGTCACCGGCCAATTGAAATTGTCTCTTGGGTTAAAGTTGTCTTTATGTTGATGTTGCTGTTTGCCTTAGATATTGATGTTGCCTTTGATGTTGACATGGCCTTAAAGCTGACATTTGATATAAAGCTGCCTTTAAAACTTAATGTTGACTTTGATCATGACATTTTCTTTACAGTTGATATTTTTTCATTTGATTTGTCAAAATCAAATGCAATATCAAGATCAAAGGGAATGGTAAAATCATAAGCATTAAAGATAACATCAAAGGACAAATAGTTAAATCTTATGTCCTTGATTTTCATGTTGCCTTTGATGTTGACATGCCTTAAAACGAACATTGACCTTAAACCTGCATTTATAATTATTCTTGACTTTAATGTTGGTTTTGTTATATTTGTCAATTACTAACAATTACGAATTAATATCTGAAGCGAGGACATTATAATGATCAAAGTCAATATTAAGCATTATGGCCAATGTAGAAATCAAAGGCAATATCAACATTTATTTTGAAGTTAACTATAAAAGTTGATTTTAACGTTTTTTTCTCATTTGATGCTCTTTTTTTCCTCTTGGACTAAGGTTGTTTTTAATGTTGATGTTATTGTGTGCCTTTGATGTTGACTTTGCCTTCAAAGCTGAAATTGACCTTAAACTGCCTCTACAGTTAATGTGGACCTAAATCATGATAATTAAATCTGAAGGCTACAAAATGTGCAATGTCAACATCAATGGCATCGGCAACATCAAAGACATTGTCAACACCATAGAAATTAATCTATATTGTTGTGTGCCTTTGATATTGACATATCTTCTGATGTTGATTTTTATGCCTTTGAAGCGTTTTTGCCTTTGATGTTGACTAAAGCTGCCATTGATCATAAAGCTGCTTTTAGACTCAATGTTGACTTTGATCATGGTAATGTCTTTTTATATGATTTGTATATTTCTACGGCAATGTCAACATCAAAGGTAATGTCAAAATCTTAGGCATTATAGTCACCATAAAAGGACAAATAATTGAATTCCATGCCTATTATTTTGACGTTATCTGTGATGTTAAATTATCTTGAAAAAGACTTGCACTTAACTTAATTGACTTTAACTTAAAGCTGCTTTATTATTGTTGACTTTGATCATGATAAGGTCTTTGCCAATGAAGTTGGTTTCATTTGAATTCTCATTTTCTAAGGCAATGTTTACATCAAAGGCACACAACAACATCAAAGGACAAATCATAATTAAAATATCTTTCATAGTTAACAGCCATTACAAATTTAACAAACATCAGAGACAAGGACATTATAATTATAATCAAAGTCAATTGCCAAAGGCATTTATCTAACTTCTATAGGGCAATACCAACATCAAGTTTAGGTTGTTTGCCTTTGATGTTGACATTGCCTTAGAAGTTTACTTTAATGCCTTTGATGTATACATTTTTTTAAAGCTAACTAACATTTATTTCACCATCAGACCAACATGACACGTAGAAGTAAAACAGTTTTTCTTAATTTGATATAAATCACCTGAAAATGTTAACATTTTTTTTAACATCAGACCACTATTTCACATAAAACATTTTTTCTTTTCTTTTTTTACTTTAATATATTTTTATCTTCATCTTTTTTTCATCAATATTACTTTATTATTATTACCAAAATTCTTATTACTAAAATACATGCGGAAAATATTCAATTCTGAACTTTATTCTTTTACATGAAACATTTTTGCTATGCATATTTGCTCTAAAATATGTACATATTGTCTCTGAACTCAGAAATACAGAGTAGAAAGCTTCTCAGTTATTAATCCACGTGTTAGTTTGCTCAAAATATTTACCATGTGTCAACAACATCACAGTGTAGACATGAACATACCTTAAGATCAAACATCTATTAACATTGAATGTTTGCGTCAGATAAGTCTTGTTAAAACCTCATTGGACAAAATTTGTCTTTTAACTTAGTGTTTGCTGTGTAACAGTTTTTAAGAAGGGTTTCAGGATATCAGCTCCTACTACCAGGGTGTGTTTACGTACAAACAGAAAAAACGAACAGCCTGGGGATTAATGTTTGACTCAATAAGATGAAACACAAACTTTAAGGTAACCTGAGATCTCAAACTCCTTTAGCGAAATATTTTACTTTGTTGGCAGAAGTCATTAGCTTACAGCTGACTCAAGTGTTTGCACCAATTTTAGACTAATAGTAATTTTCAACATTTGACCAAAAAATTCTGTGTAAAAAAATTCCCAAAAAAAGTCCATATTCTTTAGATATGACAATAAAAACAAGCTGAAATGAATGCCTGGTTAAAAAACTACAAATGTGTATTAGGCAGAAAAAAAGAATGTACAAAAAATATTCCTTATATTTCATGCAACCAAAAGAAGCAGGATTTTTTGGAAAATTTCACAAAAAGAAAAAAACAAAAAGAAACAAAAAGTTTGAAAAAAAAATCAAACATTTTCATCATAATCTGTCAACATTTAAAAACATGCTATAATAAATTTTTGTTAAATACAGAAGTGTAAATTAAATGTAAGTTCCTAAAATCTTTGGCAGACGTACTCCACCCAGCCCACCAGCCCAGTATTGGACCTTAAAGTAGAAGAAACATGGAATGTTGTGGAAGAAAAAAGCACCTCAAAGTACAAACAAGCAGATAAAGATGGTGGAACATGTTCTCAGGTGTTTGGATGAACACAACAGCCCAGAGTTCGGCTCCTTAGAAAATATTTCTGTCTCAGCTGGAAGTGGTGATAAAAGCAAAAGTTCAACATCATATTTGTCAGAGGTTTTTGTCAGTATACAAAAAAAAGATTTGTAAAAAAATATTAATGGAGGTGGAGGAGTTAAAGATGCTGCTGAGGTTGATTAGAGGGACAGCACAGACAGGAAGGTTTGGAGAAAAAAGCTAGAGAAGACAGATTGAGATGGTTTGGACATGTTCAGAGGAGGGACAGTGGATACATTGGTAGAAGAGAAGATTGATGGATGCAGAGAGGGAGGACATGGAGGTAGTTGGAGTCAGAGTAGAAGATGGAGAGGACAGGGAGAGATGGAAAAGGACGATTCACTGTGGAAACACCTGAAGGAGGATGACAGACACCAAGGCGATTTCTTCTCTCCTTTCCTTCTCTCCTTTCTCCTGCCTTCACCTCCCTCCCCTGTCCTCCTCTGTCCTCCTCTTGCATTAGTGAAGCCTTGTCTCCAGACACTGTGTAAGTACTGTTCTCCCAGTCTGTGTGATCTCAGATCAAAGAAAGGCTCTTGTAACAGTAAAAGCATTGAATTTGAATACACACACACACACACACACACACACACACACACACACACACGTGTCCATGCCCAGAGTGTCTCCTAATTTGAGCCTGTGATTCAGAGTGGTCTTCAGAGTGTCCGGCCGACCCTGATGAAAGCGTCTCTCCAGTGGAGGGTCAGGAGACGGAGAGTTCCATCAAAGAGACGTAAATGATCCTGGAGCTGGGGCGCAGTTCTCTGTCCGTCCACACAACCTCCCTTTAATCTCCTCTGCTCTTCACCAACACTTGGTTTTCCAGTAAATGAGGAAGAAAGAGTTTCTCAGATTTTTATTTGTTGCTCTCCAAAAAAAAAAAAAAAAGAAGAAGAAAGATTCACTGTGAGACAATGGTCTGATTTGAGGGATTCTTGGTTTGGACTGAACAAATACTCTGTGGAACAACTGTAGGAGAACTTTAGATTTTACAGTAAATAACTCCATGAGAAAAAACACATGAAGGTGGAATCTCTGGATATGAGTGACAAACAGACAAGGAACTAGTTATCCCGTGTTCCAAGACTGCAAGGATGGGAAGGTTCTTCTACTATTTCCATATATATTTCTCTTTTATGAACTCCTCTCCCCCAACAAGTGTAGACTGTAGATAAAAAATCAGTTTCCCGTAGATTCTGTTTAATACCACACTGAACCAGTAGGAGGCTGTGGATCAGGGTTTTGAGAACTATACGATTTGAAAATGTGGAGAACAAATCTATAAAATATTATAATTCAACTTTCACATCAAGGTGGGGGCCGGAAAATATTGTTCCACGGGCCACAAATGGCCCACGGGCCGCAGGTTTGAGACTCCTTATCTAGAATTAGGCCACGAAGAAGAGAGAGTTGGAGGAGAGAGTGTTTGACAGACCAGGAGATGATGAGAGATGCTACGACGACTGAGTCAATCAGAAGAGCAGGATCAGGATTCTGACCTTGACTTGTTAACAAAGCTCCCACAGCGATTACGAAATTTCACAAACAGAATCCACATCTTTTTGGTCCTAAAGTCTCATATTCACAGTGAAAATTCGTAAGATCAGAGTAATAAAAAATTGCGATGTCCTGAAGGAGCGAAGATGTTTCAGCAAAGACGTCTTTGCTCCGGCCCCTCATAAAGCTCCCTGCCCTCTAAGCGGGGGCCGCCCCAAACATTGGGAACTGCGGTGATAAAATTGTTGTTTTGATCCCTGGAGGTGACTTCATGGAGTCTGGATTAGGTTTATTGTTCCCTTCTTTCCCTGTGACGCCTCCTCTCTTCCACAGTCAGAAATCACAGCCTCACGGCCAGAACTCCCACAAATGTGAAAATGAAAGCACTCACCTCCTGTGGTGGGAGCAGAGTGAGGAAGTGGGAGACCAAGGAAACGAGAGAGGAAGGAGGGAACGAAGGAAGCACGACCGCTGAGAGCAGCTGAAAACAGTACTGCAGTACTGGCCGAGTGAATACTGCACATACTACTACAGCGGTTATCAGTACTAACAGGTTAATAAATACAACCATAAAAACACATCGTGCTGCAGCTGAGACTCAAGATTTTCATATGAAATCACAAATGTCTGTGTGGGAGTGAGAAGAGACGGGAGACATGAGGTGTCCCTGGTGTTTGGTCCTCCCTCCTTCTGTGTGTGTTAGAGCCTCGTCCTCCCACCTTCACTCCTGTCAGACTCACGGTGTTCTCCAGAAAATAAAGTCCAAAATGTTGGACATCCACAAGGAACATTCCCTGGAATGTCGGGATCTGTGAATGATAACAAACAAATGTAAGAAAAATAACTTCTCAGCAGGATTGTCCTGTCATATGTTCATATGGTGCAGATGTGATGACAACTTAGCTTAAAATAAATAAAAATAGTGATTTGAAGTGTTAGTGACGAAAAAAACTCCAATTATTCAAGAGTTTCTCCAGACGTCGACGCTGAGACTGAAGTCATTTTTCAGTCACTTCTTACACAGTGAACAGACCAGGATCAGGTGAAAGGTGAATCTCCCCTCGGCTTCACAGCCAAACAAACAAATTCCAGGAACAGAGATAAGATACTGAGGCAGAAGATTCCAATCGAGCAGATTGTACTGTTTGACTTCAGTCTGGGAAAGATCACTGGTTCAAGTCAACACTCAATCCACACGGTTCAAGTTCACCAGGAGCTGGACGGCGACGTCCAATCATCTGTTTCCAGCTCACAGGAGCAGCGGTTTCCACGACTGCCACCCAAATCATACTGCTCCAGACTGTGAGCCTTCAAACTGCAGGTGGAGAACCCACAGGAAGTTCTGTGGGTTTGGACTGTGCCGTTATCAAAACATCTCAGTGGCAACATGGCAGCTGGTGGATTAGAACCTGAAGTCTTTCAGACCCAAGACTGTTTCCTTAACCACTAGTGTTGTATATAAACAAAAATAAAAATAAAGAAAATCAAAAATAAAGCAGTTTCTTCACAGCCTGACATCTTCAGAAATGGTCACCAGTAAAACCAGGACATGAAAATATAGATTCTTATATATAAAATGTTTTTATTTATTCCAGTATTTACAATTTTCACAATAAGTTTGAGGAAACTTTTTCAGAAATGAAGCACTGCTTCCGAGGGACGACACCCAAAACTCTGAGTCGAGGAAAAAAGTGAGGAAAAAAGTGCAACCCACAAAAAAAAAAAAAAAAAAAAAATTAAAAAATTACCCTCTCAAAAACACATGGTCAAAAAAAAGCTAATTCCCAGCAAAAGCATCCTTAGACCAACAGAGTCCATGATGTCCAACAGTTCAGGTCCATGTTTGGATGTCGGGGGGAAAAGCAGAGTCTTTTCAGTAGAAGAGCTGAGGCAGAAAGTCGTCCCGTTAGTAGATGACCTCGTAGACGGTGGCCTTCTTGTCACCTGACCCTGTCACGATATATTTGTCGTCCGCTGAGATGTCGCAGCTCAGGACAGAGGACGACTCTTTGGACTGAAAACAAAATAGACAAAAAGACATTTATTACAGATTGTGTTGATCAAACATCAGGTCTGTTCCTGCAGCAGATGATCAGGTGTCTGTTATTGATCATGTTACTTTAGGATCAACTCTGATGAAAATCAAACTCTTTAATCCTAGTTGTAAAAGGTAAAAATCGTAGTTTAATAAATATTACCAGACAACTCTACCAAAAAAGGTTTTTAATTAAGATTTCAAAAAGTCAAAGAATCAGGTCAAAAACTTTCTAGGGAATCAAGAGAAAAGCATGAGGTGGGATTCAAACTGTAACCTCAGATTCTAATCCTGATCCTTTAACCGCTGGGCCACAGGTTGGACATAATAAATGTAGGCATTTATATCAGGAGAGTCCTTCAACAGTCAATGGTCTGCACTTGTATGGACTGATGACCACTCAGAGTGCAGGGGTGGAATGTGAAATCAAACCACAAACCTCCAAGTGTAAGACAACAGCTTGACCCGTGAGCCACAGCGCCCCCTTTAATAACATTTAGAATGAGCCCATAATGACAGACAAGTTTCTGGTTGTTAATAATGAAACTGTTGACGTTTTACAGACTCGACTCCTGGCACTGACTGACCCAGACTGGGGCAACCTAAGGCCCAGGGGCCAGGAGTGGCCCATTCAGCTCTGTAACCCTAACCCTGCCCAACAAACTTGTCCAACATTTGGTTTGTGCTGTAATTATACTTTAAATGATGTAGAAAAGGCACAAACTTTTATCCTGACATAAAAAGTCATTGGACTTTTTTTATTTACACAAATGTGACGTCTTTCATCTCCTCACCCTGAACCCATGTCCAGTTTTAGGGCCAGTTGTGGTCCGGGACTGTATTTCTAATCTGTGTTTTTATTGCCCTGATGTTGCCTGTAGCCGTGTGTGAGTGTGTGTGTGTGTGTGTGTGTGTGTGTGTGTGTGTGTGTGTGAGTGTGAGTGTGTGTGTTTACCTGGAATATGCTGGCTCCATAAGGAGTCCTCCATGCGTTCAGCAGATTGTCCTTCCCTGTGCTCACAAACCATTTACCTGCAGAGAAGAACAAGAGTCTTTTTTAATGATCATTTGTGGATAAACGTAGACGTCCTTCACCTTCACCGACCTCCATCTTCTTCCTCATTAACCTACATCTGCAAACACGGGCACAGACACCGACTGACATCAACCCTAAAAACACTGATTAAAGGCATCGTTACATTAACAATCATTAAAGCACTTGATGAATCACATGATCACACCTTTAAGTTTAATCACTTCCTCATTAATTACCCGCTGACGAGGTGTCACTTCTTTAACAAGGCTCAGATCAGACAGTGTTAGAGTGAAGTTCTACAGCAGCAGCGTTAGCAGAGTCTGTTACTGTTGCTGCTGCTGCTGCTGCTACTGTGACAATAAATAATCTGTGAGATTCTGGTGTGAAAAGTTAATAAGGAACTGTAGACCTTAAGGATGTCTGATAATAATGATCAGCTGACTTATTATTGGAACAATGTAAATATGTTACATAAAATCTGTTGGAGTTTTTCTTCTGATAATGAAACCTGATGATGTTTTTCACAAAAGAAAAAGATGCATTGCCTTAAAACCTGTTTGGGGCATAAACTGCAGTCACTAGGTGGCAGCATTGCAGGTAATTATATTAATCGCACACATCAACAGTCTTGTATTAGTTGATACTGGCATCAGAAATGTTTGTTGCCTAAATAACATCAGCGTAACAGATGTCGGTAACAAGTTAGTATCTGACATTCCTGGTCGAAGAATTCTGATGAAAAAATGTTATTTTATGCGACTGTTGCTGCTGCTGTTGTATCACCAACGTAGTATTGTGTCAATATTGATGGATTTAAACTATGATGTTACTGCTGTGTTACAAAAGGCACCAAACGTTATTATTCAAACATTGCAACACGTTCTTTCTCTGGGAAATGTTTCAGAATCAACCTCTGCAACAGTGACATTCAGCGATAACAAACTGGGCCGAGTAAACAAATCCAAGTATTAAAGTGATGCTGTCACTGAACAGGCAGGAACTGGATCTTCAGAGCTTTTCAAATGAACATTTCCAGAGAATTACAAACCACAACAGGAGAAAAGAAAAGAAAAGAAAAGAAAAATGATTCAACAGGGTTTTTCAAGTATTTGCAAATGAGCCAAAGTACTGGGACTGTTTTAAGGACATGATCCAATAGAGGGGAACTGTTACTGACTGACAATTCTATTCAAACTTCAGCCACTAAAGGTCAGGAATACTTCATTGACCGTCCACCCAGTGGTCCAGTGGAGTCAGAGTTCTCTGGGAAAGAACAAAAACCAAAAGCGAACACAGAACGTTCTGTGATCTGATGAGTCCAGGCTTTAGTTTGGACTCTGAGGATTTCTGTTTCCTGGTTGAAGTCTGAAGTTCTACGTTCTTTATTAGAACTCATTGATAAACAAGGTGTTTTGTGTTTGTTGTTGAACCCGTTTGTGTTCACGCCTCTTCTTACCACAGTAGGCGAACTTGAGTGAGAGGACGCAGCTTTCATGCAGGTGCAGCTGGTACTTGTCAGGCTTGGTGTGATGAAGCACCTCCACGTTGCTGCTCTCCATGCCAACAGCCAACCATTCTCCAGTGGGACAGTAGCCCAGTGAGAAGATCTGCAACCAGGGAACAGTTGAAGCAGTTTGCAACAATGAAGAGAATGTCAACAGTAACCTGAAGAACTGAATGTTTAGAACTTCAAGGTTGATGTGAGACGCTGTGTATCTATAGCTTCACTTTCAGATGCTTTGTTGATAAAACCATCAGACTAAGTCACAAAATAAACCAGTGAAACCTACAATTGTTCCTAATTTTCTCTTCTTGACTAGTTTGTAAAGTAAACCATTAAAAACTAGAGTCAATAATCGACAAAGTCACATGTGTTTCTCCTGGGAACAAAGGATGAAACAAAAAAAACAGTAGAAGTTTTTTTAAACATGCCCTCGTTTTCAGACGCCCTGGGGCAAAAACAAAGCTTACTTAACATCTTTACTGAGGAACACTCAGTATTGTCAACTCTGCACAAGACCTGTGCAAAGTTCACACAGTTAACAAAGGTGACAAATGTCTGGTGTTTCCTACCTGCGAGGTGAAGTCATGCTGCTGGAGTTGGCGACCCTCCCTTAAATCCCACGATCGGACCGTGTTGTCCAGTCCCCCGGTCCATAACTTGGTCCCGTCATGTGAGATGTCAATACAGCTGGCTCCATCAGTGTGGCCCTGGAACTGTCTGCAACCGAACAAGTCCAGGAATCAGAATAGGTACGTGTGAAGAAGCCTCTGCGGTTCTTCTGCGGTGAGATACTGACCTGACCAGGGTTTGGTTATGAAGATCCCACACGGCGATGTTGCCGTCAGAGCAGCAGGAGAAGCAGACTTTAGCATCCGGGCTGATGGCCAGAGCGTAGCAGGCAGGAGCAGAGGAGGTGAGTTCGGCCTTAATGCGAGGAGTCTGGGAGGCCAGGTCCCAGATGGTCAACGTACTGGCCTCTCCACCCACGATTAGGGTGCGGCCATCGGGCAACAGCTTGCATGAGCGGATGTAATTGTCTCTGTTCTATAGCAAACAAACAAACAAACAAACAACAGGTGACGTCATTGTCTAAAAGTTTAAAGTCCAGACACCAGTTATGAAGTTTAAGAGATTTCAAAAAGAAACAACATGTAAACAAAACCCAACTCAACTAAGACCCATTATAGTACGAACAGTAACGGCTTTAAGTCATTAAAAACATGTTTTTTTTGTTTTAGTCAAATTAAATCTATTCATTTTCAATAGTGAGCTTGTGTTAGAAGGAGCTAAACTTCACCACAGCATCTGCCTCTGTGACGTCACAGTGAAGATGTGAACGTCAGCTCTAACCAGAGGCCGAGGTTTGAAGCCAAGAGCTGATGCTGTAGTCGATGGCCCAGCTCCAGCTGGAGGTTCTGGCTGAATTAGAGCAGCGCCCTGATGGCTTTATGCTCTGGACACACACACCTGGGGGCCGTGTACGAGATGGGCATCACGAAGCAGCAGTATCAAAATGAGAAATGGAGACAGTTGGACGGAAGTAATGAGCTGGGTAATGGCAGCCAGGGTCGGCCAATCAGAGAATCATTACTCAGCAGGCTTTTCCTCCTCACTCAGGACTATTTCAGGGCAGCACTCAGACACTCTGCTCAATTGGAAACACTTTTTTCAGCTGGACCTTCAGAAAAATCTGGACCTGAACTAAATTTCAGGTAAGAGGCCACTGGACTGACTGGGTTTCTGTCTCTGAGTGGCTCCATAACAGAAAAAGTCTTAATAACCAGGTGACAACGCACTGACCCAACAGCATGATGCTCTGACCACAGTGTGAAAAGGTTGGTGGGGACAATGTTCCCTTCTGTCAGTGGAGAATGGGGGCCTGAAAGATGGACTTTGTCTAACCATGTCTTCTCTGGCAAGAATAAGAACATATCTCTCATCTGTCCTCGAGATGTAGACAAACAAGTTGGCTTCTCTGATGTTCAAGTCAGAGAATTTAAATATGTGTCTGGTGTGGGAGGTTTTCTTCAAAATTATCTGTTTTTTTCCAGAGGATGCTGCTGGGTTTGAAGTAGACTGGGATTTGGTGTTTCTGAAACTGTCCCTTCACTAAACCCTCCTCCTGTGATGGAACACAGGTCTGTGTAGGTTGTGCAGGTTCCTGTAACCCTTCAACTTTGAGTCTTCCCTCAGTTCTGATTTTCCAGTTTACAGCAGAGTAAGACAGTTGTCTACCTCTGACTGACTAACCTTTAGCCAACATTAAGACATTCGATGCACACCTTCATTTATTTCATTTTAATTTGTGACAAAAGTAATAGTTATTTACCAGACAGTCAAGCTGAGACACTGGACTCTTGCTTCCTGGTTGGCTGATGTCCCAGATCTTGACACAGCCTTTTCCTCCAGTGTAGACGTGACGCGTTGGGTTGCTGATGGTGACGGCGCACACCACCTCCCCGTGGCTGAGCGTGTTGATCTGACGTGCGTGGCGTGGGATGCCCGGGCCGACCAAGGCATCTGGGGGAAAGGGCACGGGCTGCATCTGCCCATCTGCACTGACATGAAAGGAATATGCTCTGCAGGGAATGGAGAAGTGGAGGTCAATTACAGCCTACTGACCACTGAGGTGCAAAAAGGAAAGAGATGTTTGATTCTGCAAGAGAATAACATAGAAGAACGTACGGTTTTCCTCCAGAAATTGATGTTAAACTGGTGGGCAGTCCTGGAGCTCTCATATGAGGATGGTCAAATCCTGCCTACACAAGAAAAAAAACAAAGACTTAAATCAATAAACTAAATTAGACATAAACTAGAGTCTCTTTCTGAAGCAACCCAACCCCAGGTTGGGTAAAAGTGAGATCCAGCTGCATCCAACCAGGCTCAAATCTAGTCCTAATAAACTACACCACACAAAATGTCAATAATTCCCACCTGAGCACTATAGGTCTTTTTTTAGGCACAAAAACAAGTTCATAACAAACACAGGAAATTTTTTTTAACTATCGAAACAAGTTTGAAGCTGTTTTTTTAGCATTAAAATACAGAAAAAAACATCCAAGGTAGAAAGGCTTAACTGTCTGATATCAAACACACAAACTTTGTACAGATATGAAAATAATTACAATTGGTGAACGTCCGTATGCGGCGGCGGCTGCAGCGCTCATCTGTGGAGAAATGAGACCAGGATAAACTCCTGGACTGGTCAAAGATCCATTCATGTCATGAGGTCCCATCATGGCGAACGGTGCTGCGTAGGAACCAGCGATGGACAGGGGCGTACGTAGGGCAGGAGCAGCTGTGGAAACACAAGGAAGAGTTTGTTGTGAATATGTGAACATTTTTTTTACTGCCTTTGTTCAGAGACAGTAACTGCTATTGTACATGTGACTATGGTCCAACTTTGACTTGAGAAGCTGAGATGGATCATCAGGTCGACTGTAGGAAAGTCATTATACTCAACAAAATATGTCATAAAACTATTATTTAATGACTGTGGCAGAATAACTCTTCCCCATTAGGGGGCAGCAGATGGAAAGATCACTGCCTTTCTTCAATTCCTGTTAGTTTATCAGCATGTGTTTATCTAAACAGGCACATGTTTCACACTGAGTGAGTCAATTGTGAATGAAACGAAATTAGAAGATAATTTTATGTCATAATACATTTGTGATATTTTGTGTTGCTCTATTATAACTATGAATACACTACAAGTCACCAGTTGATGAAATAATCAAAGAATTAAAAAAATTCTCAACTATTATCATTTTACTTAAAGTCATTATCTTAAGATCATGAAACTTTCTGAGGAGATAAAAATCATTTAAACAGTTTCCTCGAACCCTAATCTTCTAGAAAGTAAAAAACAACCAATATTATTTATTGTGTCTTCACCTAAGGCTTCCATGCCAGGTGGTTTGCCCATAGTTAGGGGTCGCAGCCCTGGAGTGGTACTGGTTCCAGGCGTTGGCACCTCATTCCTCGGGGTTGGGGTGTTAGATTTCAGACTGGGGGTAGACGACTTGTCATTCTGAAACACAAACCTTCTTTGATTACATTTGTCTTAACCTCACTAACAAATAAAATACAGTCCTTATCAAAATAGATGAGAAAATAACATTTCAAAACGCATGAGCAGGGTGAAGATGATCTAACCTGGAGGTAACATTTAATTAGAACCAAGTGTCAATGAACACGTGTGACGGGATCGTCCACCTTTAGCTTCAAAGTCAAGCTTTTCCATAGTGTTGTCAACGCCAAGGTTAGGTCCAAACGATTTTTTACGATCAATATATTTTATTCCTCTCTTGAACAAGATCAAGTTTTGGTTGGTGACACATAAATGAAGGGTGAGTCGGGTCAGGTACCAGGGGAGGGATCATGTGTACAATAAATCTATTCTTAGTCCTGGTAAAAAAAAAAAGAGTCTATAACTGAGCTTGTTAGCCAGAGGCCGAGCAGTGGAGGAAAAGGATGTTGGTGGAGCAGATGATGAGTCACAGTTGGTGGAGATGACAGCTCTTCCTCTGTTAATCTGTCCTTGGGTTATTTACGGCCTTTGCCCGGGGCAGAAGAAATGACCGTTTATTGGGTAAACCATAAAGATGATTGAACTGTACCTGAGGGTTTGATTTCCTGAGAGTGCATCCACCTCCTGCTCCTTCAAGCCCCTCAGAGAGAGTCCACTACTGAGCCCTTCACACAGGCACCCACTTCACTTGACAACTGCCCTTTAGTCTGTCACTTCCCCCCCATAAACCCCTCTCCACTTGCTTTCATCATCAGTGTGTCCCTCACACTCACATGGGCGTGGTCCTTTGCTTTGGAGGACGGCGTGCTGCCTGAGGAGGCGACAGAGGCGGGGCTGTTGGGGGCGGCGTCCTTCTTTGGGACTCGTGATTTATCGAGGCCATTTTCCGGAGGTGAGTGAGCTGGGCTGCCTCGTGGGGTGGCAGGATCCTGCACAGTTAGAGGAAACACACAGAGAGCAGCAGTGAACAAACAGAGCAGAGGAAAGCCACCGGCATGTACATGCAGGTCAAACAAACTGGGGCCTCATGTGCAAACACAGTTAAATACACTCAAGCCTGCTTATACTGTTACACACACACACACATACAGAGACACACACAGAGACGTACACACTCTCTTATGAAATTCAACCAGTTGTGACAGACTTTTCGTGGGCAGCTCAGTGGAACATAGTGAGGATACCACAGAGAGATGACAAAGACTTCCTTCCTGAGGCAGCGTTATAAGCTGGAATGTGACTGAACTGCTCCGCTCATGTGCCGTCATACCTCGTTGGAAACATCCACCACCAGGTCATCGCTTTTGTCGCCATCACTGTCCTGAAATGGAGGAGCCACAGTTGAACATTATTTTCAATGGAAAGAATGAATGAGACAATGCAATGTTTTGACGATGATTCAAATGTGCCACGAAACACTAAAAATGTCTGTCCTCCTTTACTTCAAATAAAAAGTAAAGTTTGTTTCCTGGTAATTAAAACATTTTAATAATTCAGTTTTTGCTTTTAGGAGTTTTGGGCTGACACAGCTGTATAAACGTATTTATGGGAACACTTCTCACACAGACCATAACACTTACGTATCTGCTCATGTTGTCCTTGTCATCCACTTTACGTTTCTTTGAGTCCAGGCTGTAATCTGAAGAGCTACGGTGTTTCTCACTTGCTGCTCTCAGGCTGTCTGAAGGCGACACCGAGTTATTCTGCCAACAAAAAAAAGTTGTGCATGAAGAATCAGTCCAGAGATGATGGATAGAAATGTTTCTCAATATCATTTTTTTATTACTTAGGAATTTGCTTCAACAAGACGTGATCAAGGAGTGTCACCATGAAACCAATCTGGGCATGAAATTATTTTAAGGGCATTGATAACATTTGAACATTTTTAAGTCTAGTCTGATGTCAGGACCAGATAACGTGGTATAACTTTTATTTATTCAACTGTGATGTTGAAAAGTCAGATTTTTTTTTAAATATTTTAAATATTCACTCCTTAAATAAAAAAAGGGAAACAACATAAAGCAAAAAGGAAAGGAACCTGGAACCGAACACCACTCAGTGGTAGAACTGCACTGACTGGAACTGTCTTTCAAACCAGAAAAAGAAGGTTTTGTAGTCTGGTCATTGGTGTTGGTGAGGTTGCCCTGCCAAACAGTCCCACAAACAGAAAAGTGGAGGGAGTTGACTCAGAGCTGAGGTCAGCAGACTCAGAGAGCAGCTCTGACTTTCAGGCTGCTCAACAAACCCCTTCTTCATCAGAGAGATGTGGTGAAAGAAGGAGAAACAAGATGTCTGACATGTTGGCTGTGGATGATGGAAAGAGAACGACCTCTGAGAGAGTGGGGCAACGGCTCGAGAAGTGAGAGCTGGAGGAGGGCCGTCAAAAGGACCTCCTGAGCTGAAGGGGGTGGAGAGTGACAATTAAAAAACACTGTGGTTGGCCACTTTTTGGAGCACACCCTCTCTGGGAGTCGTTCCCTTCGTGGCCACATCTTAGAGAAAGTCAGACATTTCCCGAGGGTTCCAACCGAGGAGGAAGACAGCAGCTTCGTCCTTTCCACATCCTTCCTTACTCTGTCAAAATATTAGAATCTCATCTGTCGCTGTTGTAAATGTGCACAGACATGTCGTAGCTTGTCTGTATGGCCCTTTAAAATGACGAGTCTGCACTTGGCTCCACTGTTTGTATCATATGACCTGAGACAACAGACAGGAAGGCTCTGCCCTGGAGAAGTGAACATTGGGTCAGGTAGACTTGGCAGCCACCGGTCAACACGAGATGAGAGTTTGGGTTCCTTCAGACATGAGTAGGCTCATTCAGGACAGCCAGTCAATGGGAACTCAATCTGTGCAAAGCAGATTCAGCAGAGCGTTACGCCTGAACTCCCAGAGAGCTTAAGTCAGTCCAATAAACAAGGACTTTAACATGAAAGGAAGAAAGACAGGAACAGTGAGATACAGAGGACGGCTATAAGTCTGTGTTGGGTTACAGTCACACAACTCCCACAGAAATTCACAAAAAAACTTTAAAAGTCATTTTTAATTGTGCTGGAATTTAAGAAGGAACCAGTTTTTTTTATCTTTAACCAGTGGAATTATTTTCCACTCTAACTATACAGACCTGGGTTATTGGGCCAGACTGCACTGGATGATTTCAGTCTGCTTGTACTGTACACCATGAAGTACAAGGGTGTGAACAAACAAAGATAAAAAAATCTACTTTTATCAGCTGGAACTGAACCCAGACACACATGACTTGGACAGTTGACCTACCGTGCTTGACTCGCGTTCTTTCAGAGCGATGGTCGGCGGTGAGTGGAAAGATGAGGGTCCAGGAGAGGAAAAAAGAAGAAAAGACAAATTTATATGGTTGTCACTTTGACTGTGGGTCACAAAACATGTTGATGAGAAAAACATGAACATATAACATTCTTCTGGCAAATGATTTACTAAAATAAATTACTAGCTAATTTCCTCTGAAGAGGACAAAGAAAGAAGTTTGAGCACAAAAAGATGATACAATTTAATGATTCTGATGCTGCTTGGTATCTTTCATGGCTGCCCTGAGGACTGTTCAGCTTTTCTACTAATAACAAGAAACAGATGAGGTGTGAGGTGCAGTGACAGTAGGATCAACACACTGTTGTCTTTCAGGTTCTGTTAAAACCTTGGACCAGAAAAAAAGTCTCTTAAATTCTCCCTTTAATCCTTGAATTTGAACTTTAATCTCTGAAAAAATTGTTACTGTGCCACTGTTGCATAACCTATGCTCTATTTGAGAAGTAAATATTATTTAAGAAGTCTATTGAAATATAAAGTGTCACTGTTTGCACACGAGCTAACATGGGAGGTGTCATTGGGGGTTAGGTGGTTCCTCAGGGGCTCGAACCCAGGACCCTCTTTATGTAAGGCAATGAGAGGGAAACATTATTAAAACCTTTGTTTGTTCTGAAACTGTTGAATCTAGTTCTGACCGACTGTTTCTGGATATAACAGTCAGTCAGTTGAATGACTTTGTCTTTTGTCTGCTGGATCCTCACCTCTATGTTCCAGGTCGTGGTGGTTCTTCTCATCCTTCACAGGCAGGTGGGCCTGGCTCCCTAGAGCACCCAGAGCAAGCAGGCCAGAACCAGCACCTGTTACAGGGGGGAGACCAGGTGGCTGAAGACTTGATGGGTGCGGGGGCAGCTGGACGGGGGGTCCGTGGGCTGCGTGAGAGAGATGCTGAGCCTGGAGCTGCTGCTGCTGTAGACAAACACAAACGGACAAAAACATGGCAGAGGACAAATGGGTCGGCTGGGTAGAGAATTCATGAATGACCACCATCCACTGGTGCATTACAGCTGCCGTCCACTGTGTTCAGTTCAAGGCCAGAGCATTAATTCATAAGAGCAGAATGACAGTCGGTGCCAACGAGCTGATCCACTCATTCACTGAGAGGAAGGAAGGATGTGTTTATAGCTGTGGGCGACTAATGTGTTTATCTTCTTAAAGGGGTTGAAGGTCAACCCTTCTAACAAAATAAAATACACACAATGGCAACCATCAGATGCTTTCATGAATCCCATTGTGTTGACTTTTAACATGTCCATTATGTCTTGTTCTTTTTTTATCTCTCACATGGTTTTCAAGGCTTATTTCCCTGCTGCTTTCTGTACAGTGATAAGAATAGAAACACATCTGTGAGTGTTGGGCCCAAAATAGCATGTTTTGGAACAAATTTAAAAATTAATCGCAAATAAGTCAGTCAGTCATTTAAAAATCTTACTTTTTTTTCTAAATTAAACATGAATGTCATAAAATTCTGCGTTATAATCAAGTAACTGATGATGACAACTGTCCAGCAACATGGCTGGATGAGTTTTACTGACTTACTGACTTTACTGACTTCCATTACTGATCTGTCAGGTTACCAGAAACACACTATGTTTCTAAATGTCTTAATATCTTTATTCTTTTCTTTTTTAATGTCTTCAATTTTTTTTTTTTTTTCAGATGACAAAAATCCTCCCAGATGTCCATGTCCACATTTTCAGTCTTTCCTAGCCAGACTGTCTTAGGTAGTGGTATAGATTTTATGTTTAGGGAAGCAAGATGCCCCAATTAAAGAATATTTTTGCAGCAAACCATTTAGTTAGTTATTTACAGTGTACTCCGAAACACACACACACACACACACACACACCTCCTGAGAGGTTATGAATATCTGTGAGAGGCAACTAGAGAGGAGTGAGTAGATGGACAGGAGTTAAATAGCCACTCAGGCAAGAGGGAAGTAAGTGCTTTAAAACAAGGTTAAATAACACTTAGCACATCCATCAACTGCCTTTCTGCAAAAAAAAAAAAAACATTGCTATGCTGCTCACTAGATGGAACTTCAATAGCCATACATTTATTCCACAGAATAAAAAATATAGACAGGGTTATTTCCAGCAGCTTAGCACATTTAAAGTGTATCGACGACTTGGCCATGATTCAAGCGGCTCATTACTAAGGTTGGACCCAGATTTGTAGGATGGATGGCGACTAAGGGCCAGTATTGTTAATCGATATCGCAGTCGAGGACTTAGCAGACTTATCTGTGGTATTTAAAAGAAAAAAGAAAAAAACAGAAAGGATTTGGGGAAAAAGGAGGAAAGGGACAGTGTGAACAAGTGGAGAAGAGAGAAGCAGAATCAGAAAATAACAAGAGAATGAAAAAGAGTGCAAGTGAAGGATTGAGGCAGGGACGTCCCTATTGAGTGTGCCTAATGAGGAAAAGCGTGGAGGGATCATTATCAAGAAGCCTCATTAGTAAGCCAGAGCTGAGACGAGGGACGAGCGGGGGTGCAGGGAAGGGAGAATTCTCAGAAAATAAATTGCTTCCAATTCAATATTCATGGTTAAAGAGCTGGCTTCCTTTCACACTTATCTTTTTTCATTATGTGTAAATGCTGCTGCAGCTCCAGCAACTTCCACAGGAAACAGGCAATTAAAGTTAACTAGGCAAGGCTGGCTCCCTGCAGAACCATACTGTCAGGTGGAACAGGCGTCAACAGCTGCAGCACAATCCAGCTGGCAGACTGCTTTAATAAGTCTGGAAATGACTGTTATATTACCAGCTTATGCTATGGACTACAACAGAGTGACTGTAGGGGTCGCAACAGAAATAGAAAATGTCTTCAGCCGAAATATAGGGGCAACGTAAAAAGGTAACTAACTGGTTTACTTCCTGCTGGAAAAGGTGACACAGACTCAAAACAATGAAACATTGTTTTTTGGTAACTGATAAAACTGTTTATGCTGGGCAATAATCTAAATCCTACTAAACTAAAACATTTCATTCGGATTATCCTGAGAGGTTGACTCCTTAAACCAGTGTCCCCCAACCTTTTTTAGTGCCACACACCTGTTACTATTTTCACTGACAGGTCGTTAAGTTGTGGCAGATAAATATCCCTTTAATAAAATTTAATTTCCAGTGTTCTGGAATATTTCCCTACCTATAAAATCTTTTTACCTCAATTAACTGCATTGGCACGACAAGAATTTCCTCAAGTGCACACAGCCTATAAGTTTCTGCTACCAGACCAGTAAAAAAAGTTAGAATCTTGTATCAATGACTCTGCGTCATTTAGAGTTTATTGTTGTTGTCTTGGGTATGGATCAAGTGGAAGTAACAGACAGATGGGACCAAAAGGAAACATTATTTCTCTGTGGCCCAGCACAAATTCACCCATGGACCGGTACTGGTCCCCAGCCCAGTGGTTGGGGACCACTGGGTTAAGCCACAGAGCAGCAGGGTGTATTTCATCACAATATACTTATTTTTTGCTATTTTATGTACTATATTTGTTTGCCATATTATCCATGAGACAAAGAAAATGCAGTTAAACCTGTGAGAACCCATCAGACAAAC
>JAFBJS010005484.1:20141-45484 GCA_016785265.1 Paraplagusia blochii
GCACCTCTACTCCTGTCTCTTATACTCATCCAGATGTGTATAAGACACAGAAATATTATTTCTTTGTGGCCCGGCACCAATTCACCCATGGACCGGTACAGGTCTCCGGCCCAGTGGTTGGGGACCACTGGGTTAAGCCACAAAGCAGCAGGGTGTATTTCATCACAATATACTTATTTTTTGCTATTTTATGTACTATATTTGTTTGCCATATTATCCCTGAGACAAAGAAAATGCAGTTAAACCTGTGAGAACCCATCAGACAAACAGAAGCACAGGAGGAAGGAGCCAATGAACGTCAATCACACTAAGGTCATGCTCTACCTCCAGGGCTGATTAACCCCCTTTCACAACGACCCATGGTAAAACTACCAGCACGCAACTCAAACCAGACTGTTTCTATATGCTTGAAAAGGAAGACTGACCATGAAGACAGGGTGGACAGAATGAGCTGTCGGGAACTGCTGCTGGGACAGAAGACAAGAGAAGAGAGAGAAGAGATTCAGGCAGAAACGACAGGACCAGGAAGTGACCAGTGGTCGTTGACCGTCCTGTTGTTACCAACTCAGCCCAGAATCAAATGGGATTAAAATGTGACCTAAACATGTAAATATTTTCCACACATATAGTCTGTGAAGGCAAATGATGTCAAATATAAAAAATGTCCAGATGAGATTAAAGAAAGAGCCGAGTGATTAGAAGCAGCA
This sequence comes from Paraplagusia blochii, assembly GCA_016785265.1. Classification (NCBI taxonomy): domain Eukaryota; kingdom Metazoa; phylum Chordata; class Actinopteri; order Pleuronectiformes; family Cynoglossidae; genus Paraplagusia; species Paraplagusia blochii. The sequence continues at coordinate 20,849 of JAFBJS010005484.1, forward strand.
CAACTGGAACTGACCTGGTCTCCAGGGTTAGGAACAGGGCAGAATAATAATAAACATTAGTTTAATTTCTTTTTTTCATCACAATATATGGTCATATGTTGACCTGACATGAAACCTAATTGACTACACTATAAATATCTAACTTCCAATTATGAAACAGACAAGTAGTGAAATACAACAATCTCTATATTCTTCAACTATCAAAGCAAAGACTATATGGAAACAAGAACTCTTTGTCACTATAACACAGGTCGTTCGTCCCAGTCATCCAGACCAAAGAGGTGCAGGAGTAAAGCTAAGTCTTTTTTTTGAGGTGAGCTTGTTGAGGCAGAACTTCAATTTTTCTCTCAGCTAATCGCAAACAAAGTCCAAAAGTGTTGGTGTGGGCAGCAAACTGGATCTCCATCTCTCTCAGATGTAATAAATTTGGACCACTTCAGTCTGCCACCCAGTTTCTGACATAGTTGCTGTGAAACTTCAAGACTGTTTAGAGACGGTGGTGAAAAAGCCCTGTGGGGTAAAAGAGAGCAGCAAGTCCTCCACACTATAATGAATCCCAGCCGTTCTTTGAATGACCCTGTTAGTCCATAATGACTCCTGCTACGGACAACCGGAATGAGCCGGTTTAAAAAAATAAAATTAAAAAAAGGAAGCAGGAAATAGGAAGTAATTACCTTGAAGACCAGGGGAGGCACTAGACTCATTTACCTTAATGGAAACCTGATATTCACCTCTCATTGAAGTTGACCTCTCAACTATCTGAGCTCTGATCCACAGGGCTAATAACAAGGGTCAGTGTTCCAGTGTCTGGGTCCAAACTGGCAGTTAAAAAAGATTCCTTCTTTAATGAAAGCAGGTGTAGATGAACAGAAATGTGGCCAGAGTTCAAGTGTGTCTGATTCACCACATTTTCACTGAAAACAAATACTGAAAGAGTGAAAACGCCTGTTTCTTTTAACAGTTTGTCCATGTGTCCAGAACCATCCTGTATGCAGACAATACTCTACTAATATCAACCTTTAAAAGGAAAACTAATCTGATTTAAAATACTTAAACAATGTCTAATACAAGAAATCAATCACATCAATAGTAATGGTTCAAGGATGGAATAGTCTCTAAGGCCCTGGTTCCTGCTGCTGCTGCTGGGTCAGAGGTAGAAACTGTTGGCTGGAACCTTTTATCTAATTAGAGTGAAGCCACAGTGAAATCTGAGAAGGAGCTGATCTGATCTGATCTGATCTAAGCCTGGACACTGTAACTCTTTATCAGATGTTCTCTGACTCTGCCTGAAAGCAGCAAATCAGACCAGCTCTAGTCTTACACATCTCATTTAATATCCAACAGCCTGGGAAATTAACTCGCTGTACACACTGGAAAAACACACATTACAACTTAAATAAGCAACACAGCGCTAGAAACTGGGGCAAATCTGTGCGAGTCAAGAAGACGTGACTTTAATAGTTGATGTTGAGTCCAATGTTTCACAGGCCACAGAGGAACTAAATGAAGGCGGAGCCTTAATTCCATGTTATTCTATTTTTTCTCTGGTAAAACTGCAGTTCCAGCCCATGTTAAAGGTTGTGTGACATGCTACAAAAGACTAGCTGTCAATTCCCTCTTGACTAACAGTTTTGCCCCAAGCTTCAAATCAAATAAAGTAAGAAAAGGGGGGTATACACACAGTCAGAGGCAGATTGGGAAGTCCACGTACCCCGATGATAGCATTCAGCTCGGTCATTGTCACTTGCTTAGCCCTCTCAACAGCCTGAGCAACCTGCTGTTGGTGCTGCAACACATAAGAACACAGGTATTAGAAGGTTTTAGAACACAGGTGTCAAACTCAGGCTCTGGGGCCAAATCTGGCCCGCAATGTAATAATTATTTGGCCCACAAGATCATATTAAATAAGTACTAGAGTTGGCCCACCAGTATAGAGCCCTAATGAAGTGTTAGTGATACGTGGTTTTACAATAAACCACGTATCATGTTAAAATAATTTTAACATGTAAAGGATCTGGGAAGGCTACACATAGAGGCAAATACCACCATAGGTTCTCATGTGTTGATAATGTTAAGTGGCTGTTCCAGGTTCAATGTTCCCAAAAATCAACATTTAATCAGTGGCTACACTTGAAGAAAAGCAAGCCAGGCAGTTACTTGGGGCTGCGGCCACCAGGGGGCATTTAAAAAAACAAAACAGTTTTTTTTTTCAATAAATATTCTGTCTATCTATCTATATATCTATATATATATATCTATATATATATATATACATATATATACATAAGATATAGAGCTGTTGTCAGGGACAAGAATGCTAATTGCAGTTTCTTGCCTGGTTTATTGTACCGACTGAAGAAGCATGTGGTTCAAATCAATAGTTATTACTTCTGAACCTTTCCCTTATTAGGGAGATTGTTAAATAAGGTGGAGAATGAGCAGGAGCAGCAGCAGCAGCAGCAGCAGCAGCGTGTTTCAGTAATTGGCAGTGATTAAAACTAATTATCATGTTTACTCAGTGAGGCCGCGCTGCCACTCGATTGGAGCCTCGCGATTAATACAAGTGTACAAAAAAACCATGACACGCCACTAATTTTTCTTCGCGGGTAGTGAAGGGTTTAACCTCCTATTCACAAACACAAACTGAGAACAGCAGTAACTGGGATGAGACTCACCTCTTGTGACAAGAACGGCATAATCTGCGCCAAAATTGCATTGAGACGTTTGGCGATCTCCGTCTGTAGAAGAAGACACAGTCGTATTAGAATGTCAGTGTTTTAGTGAAGACAAAGACAGAGACAGTACTACAGTGTATTGGACCATGAAAAATACTGACAACACTGCAGCCACTGGGTGTGTATTCACTCATGTGGACGTCGTATTCAGCATTTGTTTCTATGCAGCTGCCTTAAAATTCTACTCGACTCAACCTCTTGTCGCCCATTAGACAATATTTCTTTAGGAAGCTAAAATATGCTAATGCTATATGACTAGTGGGCAATACTAATGAGGCCATACTTCATAATTACAGCCCAGAGAATGCTGAGGCAGACAGACAGGTCAACTCTCTGGACCTGGCTATCAGCTGCATCGCTGCTATCGACCGAGCAATTTTATCCAGGAGCGAAAGACGATACTTCAGGGTACAACAAAACATAGAGCACTTTACAGTCTTCAGCTCGGACAAATGGATGCGCTGCACTTCCACCGCGCTTCAACGTCCCTAGACATTTTATCCACTTTTTTAGAATCTGCTTTATTACATGGAGAAGCAGCATAAAAATTGGGGAGAATGAAGCAGAAAGGGCTGTGGGCTCGTAGAGACCGTGACTGCTGAAGTGAGGCCCTGTGATTTGACACTAACTTAATGTGGTTTGACTCAACACAAAGAGGTGAACTAATTGATTCTGAGAGATTAAGGGGGGAGCCCAGCAGGTGTGTGTGGGTGAGGAGCTCCTTCTCGCCTTTTAAAGGAAGCTGAATTCCACTCATTTTCTTCTCTAACCTGGTTTGACGGTGGAAGGGAAGAAAGGCATTCAAAGGGAAGCCTTTTGTCAATCTGACATTTGAGAGAAGATGAGACAGAAACAGCTTGGATGAAGTGAAGGGTGGACAGAACTTCAATGATCCAAGACTTATCTCACCCCCAACGCACCCCCACCCTCCTTCCCCTTTCTGACCTCAGATACCCTCCTTTCTTTCTCCCTCTCTTTTTACTCTGGTTGCAGCTTCTTCACTCCCCCATATTGAACTACACTGCTCTCAGCTGTCCCCGCCCCCTTCCTCTTTCTTCTTTCCCATCATCCTCCTGTTCTGTTGCTGGGGCAACACTGCCCAGCACGGCTGATCGTTATGTAAATTGGGTTGGGGCCCTGACCAGAACCGCCTGTAAAATCATATAAGGAGCAGCACGGAGACAGGTCATTAAATTGAATTTTCGGCCTGTTGATCTGATTGGCATGGGAAATTAATGAGGGATAACTGGGAGTAGGGATGAGGCTGCACAGTAAAAGGGCTCGGAGCGGGGTATTGGAGAGGGAGAGGGAGAGGGTGATGAACAGAGAGGGGGGAGCTCTACAGAGACTCGTAAAGCATCATCATTAGCTGGGGCTGCGCACGATGCCACACTGAGGGTTGAGGCTGCTTCAATATTACACCACTTCTCTGGAAACGGCTGCGAGGGGAACAACACGGGGTTTAGTGGAGAACAGAAGCAGAGTTGGGTGTTGCACCAGGGAGGCAACATTACAGGCCATCACTGCAGAGCCATTTACCAACAGACCATAGATGGTTGGACGTAAATTAATGGGCACCAATTTTTTTTTTTCTTATTAGCAGGATCTCATCCAGATGTGAGTTGAAGTCGTTTTGTCCAGTTTTATGGAATTGAAATTAGTTCTAAAACTCTACTTAAAAAATATTATTTTTTTCAGAGGTGAGATTTTAGGTTGTCTTATTAAATGGTCATTTTCCAATGAATGTAGGGGAACTATGGGGGCCTGACAGCTTTTACATTATGATTACCACATTTATTGGAGAAAAACAAATATCATGTTACATTCAATGGCCTGCAGCATCAAGAGACTGCAGCAATTTTACCTCTACACCAGTGTTTGGCACTGGAGGAAGTTTATCGACACTTGAAATCTCTGAAAACAGAGACTCTTTGAGGCAGCACTTTTCACTGCAGCTCCACAATTACAGGTACTCAGAGTTGTCTAGCAGCACCACAGCCTGGAGAGGCCATTTCTCTATTGCATCCGTCTGATGCACTGAAAGCCATTTGGCTGCTTTTTCGCTGCAGGCATTAGCCCCCGAGTGGGGAGCAGAGTCTCTGACGAGAATTCAATTGGTGAGGAAAACAAGTGGCCTGTGATGGGAGTGGGCCAGAGATGGCTGTGTGTGAATTATCTTCTAGACCAAAGCAGAAGGTGAAAGTGCCACTTGAAGGTACCTGGCTCATTACAAATGCATTGAGAATATTTTGGCAGGCAGATATTGACCTTATCAACTCACAGATGAAGTCACATATGTCACTTCAGGGTGGATACAAATGGACAGTTTCACATTAACTTTCAGTATTTTTGTTCCTAATCTATGTGATGAACATGTACTGATACCTGACACCGTATCTAAGCTGTAAACCCACACACACACACACACACACACAGGTCAGTAATAAGTGGTTTTAGATAGAGCCCCCACACATAAATACCCTGATACTTGTTGTGTAACTCGGCTCCAGGTGCAATCCAAAGGCTGGCTATCACAATAAAGCATGTCTCACATCCTGCAGTAACCCCGTCCACCTCCCCGGAGAGACTGTGTATGTGTTCTCAGAGTCAGTTTGTTTTGGCTTAGAGAGAGGTCGGCCATCATCACCTTGGCAAACAATTCCAGGAATGCTGTATAAATTATTCATTTGCACAAGATCTCTTTCACTCTCCCTCGGCTCTTCCTTTCATCATCTTCCTCTCTCCAGGAAACGGACATGACGCCCTGATAGAACACTCTCTTTGCTGTCATCATTCGCTGAGGAGGTGAGAAAATGCACAGCCAGGTTTAAAAATGGCTGAAACAGCCAGGTGACGTTCACAGCGGGGGGATCGTTTACTGAGGGACCAACTCATCATCCTTCCTATTCCCTTTCACTCGTCTAATTGAAGAGCTACAATCAAAACACGTTACAGAAGAAACCAAAGCAGTCAACAGGGACAACAGTGAGCACCGCCCACCACACCCACACCACAGTGTCACCAGGGCACGTTACTGAGGCAGCTTAATGAGCTGCGCTAATTAAAATCACTTATTGACAGCAACCGAGGACGACACCCCCCCAGCCTGCAGTCGCTGCCATAATAAGAGACAATGTCAGAACAAATTACCCCCCAGCAGCCGAACAATCCCTCAGCTAGCAACCATTCAAAACAGCAGGAAGCAGCATCTGTTGGAAGTTGAATTACTGTGTTTGTGTAAAGAGGCTCTCTCTGTTACCATGTGCACACCAGAAATACTTCCAAGTACACGTGTGCGTGAAGTTGTCCATTTGCCCTGTTCTTTAATCAAGCGACACATCATATATTAACCATATGATTGAATTACATTGTGAACATTCATCTAACCAAAAACCTGTTCAACTGTTGTCGTGCACGGGCCTCACTCCTATTGTTGTCATTAACCGTCTGGATCACAGAGCCCCCTTACAAGACCACCACCATCTTACATCATCTTGAAAATGGCCAATAACACACGGGTCATCAAACACACCAAGCTGGTGAGGGGACAGAAGGGGACATTAATGGAAAGACATTAGGACCCATAGAGGAGGTGGAGAAAGAGAATGAAGGGGTCACAGTGAGTGAACGATGTTAAAATGGACATAAAAATACATAAAGATACTTTGACTGGACTTACTGCCTTGTTTTCACCTCAATTTTGACAAAAATATCATTTTTTTAATCCAAATTTTCTATTAAATTCTCCCACTGGGTTCTCACAAACATCTCCATCCAATTAAGCAATAAACATGAATAATAAAATATCATTTGTTTGGAATAGCTGAGATGTAAATGTTTGTTTTAGAGCCACGTCCATGTAGACACAAGGTCTTAACAATTAGCATGAACTGCTGTTTGTTTGACACGAAAAATAGACAAATATTTTTGATCATCACATGAGTTCCTTTAGCACAAAAACAGCCACAAAAGTAACTGAATCCATAACAAACAAAGGTGCAACAAGGAGTCTCCATTTCAGAGGAATATAAAAAACCTGCTGGAGCTTGAGCTCGGTGTAAGAGCTGATGTCCTACGTTGCTCATGTTTGGAGGAAAAATAATTTCCCATCACAAACTATTAATGTTAATATCCAGACACGTCCTTGTTTAGTTACAGCTACAACAACCAACCTGTCAAACACATGTGACCATTCAGCACTGAGTCAGTGTTCTTCTAAAGAAGATTTAAAAAAAAATCACTGTCACCATTAATACAATGGCACCAACTCACAACACTCTACTATTACAACTCAATAAGCTCATTTGGATGCAGTTGGATGGTGAGATACAGGTCACACTGGTCACCTGAGAGGTTGACGAGAGGGGAGTCCCCACAAAGACAACATGGGGGACACACACACAGACTCACAGCTTATGGACATGACAATATGGAAACTGCCTGTTGCTTCTTGAGTTTTTATAAGGTATTTTTGCCCTTGGTGTTTACTAGGGTTTTACTGCCAGGTGATACGTGACGTTGTCCAGCAGCCAAAGTCATGAGCTCTTAGTGTAACTGCTATATAACAGGTATAACTTTATGGAAGCAGTGGCAGAATTACGTAGACATGTAAACACACAAAGTACACAACCTCTCAGACTGCTTGCCAAATACTTTGCTTTAATCTTATCATCCTCATCAGGCAATGTGCCCTCCTTTTGTTGTTTGGCCTGTCAGCATTTTCACTACAGGAAGCGTTGATGTGTACACCGACCAAAGACAGTTAAGGATGAGGGCAGAGAGTAAGGTCAGGTGTGGTTGTGTGTGTCTTTGTATTGCTCAATAAACAGGACCAACCACAGTGTTTCCACTACACACACACACACACACAATGCCTCTAATGTGGCTACATACCTGCTTGTGCATCTCAATGTTGAGCCCATAGGACATCTCATAGTACTGCAAGACAGAGGAAAGTGCAGTTTGTAAATTAAAGTGTACGACAAGTTTTTTACTGCCAGACACAAACCCAACACATATAAACTGGTATAGATGAGGAGCCTTATTTGTAAGCACCTCTTTAATTCAATTTGAGTACAGTAAATGCATTGTTTGATATCGGTCATCAGTTAAATTTTTTAAACATCCTTAATTATTTGAGCGAAGTATAAAAAAGCACACTTAACTTTATATACTTTTTCTGCCACAGTAAACATGAAGGTTGGCTTCAACTTCCACTGACTTCCACTGACTGCTGCCAACTTTTAAGCGCAGGCAGTGTGTGTGGCTTTTAGAACTAAGCCAATGCTATCATTAAAAACAACATTATCTTATGTCGAGTGCCAAAAGCTTGTGAGCCCACCACCAGATGCAAACTGAGACCTTAAGCACTGTTAACAATTTTAATTTATCACTGCAACTCCCACTACCTTCTGTTTTCTCTCATGAAGAAAAAGCAGAGTGAATTAGATTAACTTCATAACAATAACTGCACAGAGATAAGAAACTGAGGAGGTCCATCTTACAGACTTGAACTTCTTTCCCTTCTACTGTGTACACTCTTTGTTGTGTTGTTGTGTTGCACTGGTACATTTTTTATTGTGTCTATCTGATTATCAAGGAGGGCTCAACTCAAATACATTTGATTGCAGTTGTGGAATCTGCTGCTCTTCTACGATAAAAATCAAATACCCTCAAAAGAAGCGACCTGAGCCAACAAGCCTGGAGTTATCTCCACAGTTCTAGAAATAGCACAATGTTGACAAATCACTGAGATAGCCCTGCGTATGTGTTCTTTGGATAAATTACCTTGAAAAATTGAAGGCTTCAAGAAAACAATATGAGACCTAGAAACCTTTGAGATTTATGTGCTAAGCCAGCAGACCAGTCATTAACCCCCCAGGGGGTCATGCTGGGTGTGTTAGGGAGGGGCAGGAGAGGGTCATAAAGGGGGTCCTGGAGTCATGGGGGGGACGTCTCAAAGCACAATCAATAGTTGGACATTTGACCCCCTCTAAATCCTCTGCTTCTTCCTGCACACCCCCACCTCAACCCTCCTTTCTGATGAAAACACGGATTGAACAGGACCAGGTCTTGGCAAGACAACAGGGATCCACCACCTGTGCCTGTTCACCTGGGGCATAAAGGAGGCGGTGGCATCAAGGCAGAGTCACAGATTTATGATGACTGTTCTTACCATGACGTAGTGGCGCTGCATCTCCGTCTTTTCGTTGGCCAGTTTATCGTATTCCACTTTAAGACTGCAGGGGGAGGGAAGACGAGAGGTGTTTAATTTACGACTTTACTCAACAATACATGCACAGGTCCAAACACAATGGTTCTGGTGCACGGCCAAAACAATCTTTAACACACGCTTGGGGCAAAGAGGGAATTAATGTGACATAATGGGTTGCCACTTGACGTTAAACAAAAATGAAACCAAACAAATACATCGTTCTCTTCTCATTCTCTAAAAGGAAGCTGGTGTTGTTTACTGTAAACTGATCATTACCTGTGGTACTGGGCCTGCAGGAACTGAAATTCATCTTTGATCCTGTCGCACGACTCTGCCACAGTGAACTTGAAGCCGGGCTGACCTGGCTGATGAGGTGCCTGAAAAGTGCAAGGTTGGAAATACTGCAGGTGTAAATATTTCCATTGGAGCCAAGATAATAATCCAATCTCTCTTTCTTTCTGCACCACCAACTCCGACCGCCGCCTTTCTCTGCTAAGAAATGTGTTTTACTTTTTTTTTTCCTGCTGGTTTGCCCTCTCTACAGCTACTCTCACCCTAAATATGGGCTGAGATCAAGTGTTTTGTCAATGTTTAATGTAAACTGAAGACAGTTAGGAAGTAGACGCATATTAATGCTGGTCTAGCAGGCAGTAACACTGAACACGCAACTGGGAAAACAACAAATAGTGAAATAAACATTAAAAAAAAAAAAGTTAGTTTCCAGAATGAGGTGATGAACTGTTCTCGCTGTTCAACCAAAATCTTTGAAGTTGTTGCCAATCAACATCAACATCCTCCCACAGTCAAGTGCAGACTCTAAATAGTAAGGTGTGGATCAGTAAGCTCCACTTTGACAAGCTAATTAGGCTGTTTTAAGAGGGTGGTGCAGTTTCATCAATTTACAAACAGTCACAAAGACTCCTACTTACCGGATGCCGGCCTTGTGGATACATGTCGAGACTTTTATTTCCACAAAGAAATCCGTGTGGTTCACTCTGTTGTTTCTGTAGTCCCAGAAAAGGTGTGGTTGATCACACTCAACACCTCACTGGTGTAAGGTGGTTGACAAAACTACGTTCTTGGCTTAGGGTGGCACCAACAAACCCTAGCCACGACACCTGCGACACCTGGACGGCCTGTCCTCCGTACCTAAACACAGAGATATTGGGCTGAGTTTTGGGGACTAAAGGCAGGACTCGTCTCATTTCCTGAAATTATTTTGCTAAACATTCTGGAAAAACCAGAGGTCAATTACAACAAAGCGATTGTACCTTTTGTGAATGACAACAATTGGTCTCTCTAGTAATCACATCCAAAAATCTGGTAATCACACATTCTTGGCATTTCATTTTGTATCACCAAATGGTGTTGCCTGAATATTTCAGTGATTGTGAAACAACAGCCCCATGTCACCTTTTCTTTTCCTGTTCTTTAAGGCTCCAGGTTAGTGGTGACATATGACATTTTTGGGCAGTACTACATTCATGGTTTTCCAGTAGACTGTACACAATACTGAGTCCCCTCAGTCCATTCTCTTCAGACTCCAATGCTGATTTAATCCTTGTGATAGTCTACATGTCAATGTGTCCTTGTGCAAAACACTGGCTACAGGATTTAAATATATATTAACCTACGAAACTTCTAGTTAGGGAGTTTACCTAGTAGTTCAGAGAAACCCTGGGGCCTGAGTGTATATTATTTAACGCAAACTTAGACAAAAGGAAAGGTAAACGCAAAAAATTGCAATAAGCTACCTTTCAAAGAATTATGTTTCTAAATTTGTCATTTATTATAAAGTTTTTCATAATATAAATATGATAATAAATGCGTTTTAGTCTTTCCTACAATTGCAATGTTGCCCTCTAAGATCCTTGAAATACAAACAACTAAATTTAAGTTTTCTGTTCAACAAATAAACCACTCAATAATCGCATGTTTGACTGAGTATTAAAATAAAAGGAGAACCGTTGCTCAGACCATGATGTTGCCAAATTTGCCTCGTGGCTTTTTTTTTTTCACCACTTTCCTTCGTTATCTGCGCTCAGTCTTCATGTCTTACCCCTAAAGTGCAGAGTGAACAGTAGGAACGAGATCCTGGCAGTCGAACGTCGATACAATTGACCATAAAGTTCAGACCTCTGGATCGCACTCTCGTGCCCGAAGTGATGTTATGTTTATTCTTGTAAATCTAACGACTCGTTCACCACGAAGGGCTTGTTTCACGGGTCCGAGAAGATGAAGAAAACATGGAGCTACTGCCATAAAAAGGCTCCACCACTTCCACTTCCACCTCCACCCGTCTCGTTAGCGCCTCTCCGTGTCGCTCCTTTTACCTTTGTCTCGATTCCGGCTCCTCTTTCCCTCCGTACAGGTAAAATAAAAAGGTAATAATATAGTATCCACACAGAGAAGTCGATATCCTCGCCGTCCGTCCGTCACAGTGAAGTTACATGAACGTCCGTCGCAGTTCCTATTTTTCCCTCCACTTCGTCTTCCTCTTCAGAGTCTTGTGAAAAAAAACCCTCGGTGACCCGCGGCGGAGAGCGTCTCTCCGTCCGCTCGACCGTTGGAAACCCCTCGGTAGGGGCGAGCCGTTGGTAGCACAGAACTTCAAAAAAGGTCCAGGAAGATCCTCTGGTAAACCCGGGTGTTATTTCGAAGGACGTGGAAGGAAAATGTTTTGTCTTCTTTTTCAGAAAATGTCGGCCGTTTGTGACATACACCACTAGTTTGTGTACCCAGTTTCCTCCGCCGCTCGCGGTACCACACACAGACTGTTCACTGACACGAGCACCCGACTGTGGAGAGAGGGAGGGAGGCATAACCAATCAGGTCTGCCGTCAAATCGGACCTATCACGTCGCAAGGTACCCACGTGGGCTCAATACCGAGCTCGTTTCCTCATTGGTCGGCTGAATGTGACCTCATCCGTTCGCCATTTTGGATTTAAAGCTGCGTTCAACAATTTGATCAAAACAAAGGCAATAATTTGATCTTGCTGCGTACTTTCGATATGATTCTGTGTGTATGATGTAAAATTATTAAAATAGTTGTATATTTTATAAATCAGTAAATTTACTTCTTCTTTTCTGGCGCCATTAAATTACACAAAGAAATGAATGTATTTTGACCAAATTTAGGTCAACAGTTCAGTATTTGAGGATTCATCTTTTTTCTCAGTCGTATTTACATTCTATTCACGTGGGAATGATACATATATCACTTCCTCTGTGTGTTTTTGTCAGCGTTATAAAATCTAACATTACTGTCCTCCTAGCACAATCAGCCAATGGACCAGGGGAGTCAACTGGGCTGGATTATAAAGCGTAAACAGATTAATGAAGACATTAAAGTCCACCGTGTTTTAAAAACTGAAGCTTATCTTAAGCCAAAACCAAGATAACAACATGTTCTGATAACAATCTCTGGATGAAAAGATGCAAAAAAACAAGCAGCAAATTCTCCTTTATTCTATAGAGACAACAATTGGAGATTATATATAAATGTATTCTAGAGCCCATGTGCGCAGACGTGATGAAAAGCTTTTAATCTACAACTCCAGCGCAGCCTCTGAGTGACTCGAACTGATCGACCAGTTTCTAACGAGACCTCAAACATCTACAAGTTTCCCTATCAGGGTATAAGGTACAGCAACTGCTGCAGCTACAGAGAAATATCAGCCAATCGCGTTTGTGGCCCCACGTGGGACACCACCGTCCGCTCTGTCCCGCCCACCACCCTTCAGCCAATCCTGATACAGCTGCTTTGCTCTGCGGCTGCTGATTGGCTGAGCGCAAGAAAAACCTGTCAGTCTGGATCCGGTGCTGTCAATTAAAGCCACGTTGGGTCCGGCGCTGACAAATGCCTGTGCTCCTCTCCCTCCTGCCTGCGAATAGTGCCTGGAATGGCTGCTTAATTAGCTTCGAATGGCTTTTCCTTTCAGCTCAAACAATCTGTCACTACCATGTGGTAAAAGGAGCCTTGCATAAAACAAAAGCAGGGAGGGAAAAAAGCCAGTAGGGGCTAAATATCAGTTTGATCCCCTCCTCCCGTCCTCCACCTCCTCCACCTCACGCACGCCCATACAAAACAAACAGACAAATACACCTTTTCACCGTGAAAACAACGCTTTTACTTTACCTCAGTCAAACATGGTGGATTCCATGTAACTGCGTTGGGACAAATTGTCACCTGTATTGTACTCAACCGTTGCATACACGGCTTTTTTTGTGCTTTCTCATCTTTACAGCTGTAATTTATTTAATTTTTTTTCATATTCTAACAGTAAAAATGCAACAACACACAAATAAAACCAACACAAAAACACATTTTTAGTTGGATTCATAAACAGAACTAAAAGCAGCTTTAGTTTCTGACCAGATGTAAAATGTTGTTAAAGGATGAAGGCCAAGAAATGCTTGTTTATCCCCATGTAAATGTTTTGTTTTCATTTTACTTTTAAACATGGGAGACGACAGGAGTCACAACCCTTTTGTGGAATGGGTTTCGTTATAAGACGTTAACTTTATCGGCAGGGTTAAAATGTGATATTGGTGATATATTGATGATTAAACTCAGTGTAACCTTCAACTCCACATGCACCGAGTGTTCACCAACTGACAATGAGCTGCTGTAATAACCTGTACTTTGGGTAAGACTGGAAATTCAACTTTCACTAAGTTTGGAAACCGATGACTCAGCTTGTGTTTCATCATTTTATATTTCAGGATTTTAATTTTATTTGGGATATGATAAAATAATAATAATAATCAACAGGTTCCTGTTTTTTATCTAACCTTGTTCTCTCCATCTTCTACTTCGACTCCAACTACCTCCATGTCCTCCCTCACTGCATCCATCAATCTCCTCTTTGTCTCCTACTTGGTAGCTCCTTAACTAGGATCATTCTTCTCTGAAAATGTCCAAACCATCTCAATCTGTCTTCTCTAGCTTCTTTTTCTCCAAACCTTCCTAACTCCTCCACCTCCAGCTCTGTCTCCTGTCTTCTGTCTATTCCTCATGTCTCTAACCCATCCATCACAGCTGGTCCCACCACTGTCCTACAAACCTCTGAAATGAGAAACAAACTGCTGTAAAGAACATTTTTGGGGGATTTTTTGTGTCTTTTTGCCCATGTTTGACCAGATTGTCAAAGTACATTCTCTGATGTAGCATAGCATGCTGCGAGCTTTGGCTGTTGCTTGGCAACAAATGGATTCCTCCTGCAGATGCTCTGACATGATGTGGGATAATAACTCATGTTCAGAGGACATGACACTTAGCTACACACACGGTGGGAGACTTCAATGCAGCTCCGTCAAACAGAACATTCAACACAAAGTTACAACCTGCAGAAAAGTCAGTGATTTTGTCTGTTTCCTATTTGTAACATGACAACGTGACATATTGATTCAGACACGATGACGTTATAATCCTGATATTTCCTACATTCACAACAGACTTGTACAGAAAATGCAGTATTTTACCATGAAAAAAGCTGAATAATGAATCTCCAACATGTTTTATAGAGAAGCTACTTTGTTTTTCATCTAACCTAACATGACAACGTGTCCCTGAGCAAGGCATTCAACACCTCACAGCAATTGAGGCTGAACTTTTGTTTGTAAAAACAGAAGAAGTTCTGCATCTACATTGTGTGTCAAAATTAGGGGCAGGGGCCAAATCTGGTTCACAGTATGATTATATTGGGCCCAGAAAATAATATCAAACTAGATATAAGAACTAGATTTTATTTATATAAATATGAATGTGTACTGTTAGCAGTATGCTAAATACAAAGAAACAAAGTGTTTCATTAATATTGATTGTGGTCGAGACTTTTTCCCAAATTTAAATTTTGATAGTTCAGTCTATCGCCCCCAGGTGGCTGAAGTGTGAATGTCAGTATATCAATTTGCTTTAAATGTAGAAAAACCAAAAATAAATTGAATTACTCTCATATGACATAAATGTCACCTTAACAACCTTATCATTAAGTCTTTGAGCAAATCAACACATTTTTCATCCCATCAGCAGCAGCTGACATCACTTCCTGCTTCAGTCGTTTGACCTTTGAAAACAGATCCTCACAGATTCAGGGAAGCAGCAGAGAGAGAACACAGTTGCCCTGCAGCTCTGCAGAGTCTCAGGTGTTTTGTTGCACAAATCAGAGGAACTTCAATGTTTGACACTCAGCTTATTTCTTCATCACTTCATTTCCCTCTCGTTTGTCAGAAACACCTCCAGTGGACCATTATTAAACCTAATAAATATTTGTTTTCAAAGCAAATTCAATAAATAATAATCCATTTTCAGAAACATGTTCAGTATGAATAGATAAATTCTTTAAGTAGCATTTAAGGAGAAATGAAGCCATAAAAAAATTAGTTTGTCACCCCTGGTGGTGTTTCTTTAGTAATGCAATCTTACACCCATGTTTTTCTAAATATGAGAATCTGGTTTCTGTTTCTTTTTTGTTTCTGATGGAATAAACATCACTCTGTTGTTAATTGACTGTAATGGAAGGTCCTTGATCCTGATCCTGGAGGATCAGAGCTGAGTGTTGGTCTGGTCTGCTAAGGTCCAGTGTCTGGATACCTGAGACCGGACCAACAGAGACGGCCTCCACAAACCCTGGTCTTTGGGTCAAGAACCTCCCGCAGAGCATGTCTCCTGAGGACTGTGGACACGTCCAACTACACACTTTTCATCCCACCTATTTGAGAGTGGCCTCCTTTAGTGGCCGACAAGTGAGTGGTCTTCACCTCTGGCCCACCTTCTGGACCTCTCTACTGTTTGTTTGGACTGGGACAGCAGACGCTGTGAGACCCGTCCACTCTGAGGCCCTACATAAACACTGGGCCTGTTTACAGAGGTGGTATTAATTCTTCACACAGCACTGATTGGCTCTCTGCACTCCCAGAGGTGAAAGAGTGCCCCCGCTGGACTCTTACAGTCCCTACAAAAAAAGACCAAACAAACAAAGTTCCATCATCAATATAAATGAGTGTATATTTTCAATGGCTTTTTGGAGAAATTAGATTCAAACCTCCTTTACTCTCACACCAGAGGTAGAAACATCACAGCCTCTGTAGAGAAGCAAGGACATTTTCCCACTAAACCAGTGGTACCCAAACCCTGGGCCGTGGACTGGCAGGAGTCCACCACCTGGAGACCAAGAGTTTTGCATTAAAAGACAAGTGTGATGGTCATATAATTTTCTTCAGATGTCTTTATCTGCCATACCCTGATGGTTGAGGACATGACCGGATCAGTGGTTCTAACTCGTTCACTATTGAAATATAACACATGTATTCTGAGACTTTATTCAGTTTATTGTATTGGCAATAATTTTTTTTATTGAAACTTTTTATATTCAACTTTATATTTCAGGCCTGCGTCCCTGAAATGTCTGAAAAGGACCCAAAATGGGTGCCAACCCACCAGTTGAGAATCACTGATCTAAACCACTACTGTTGACAATATTAGCCGTAAGAGACAGCTGGTTGACTTGACCACAGTGTCCAACAGAGAGGGACAGTGAGAGGACATGACTGTGTTCCTGAGGTCTGGACCGTGAGACATCGGTTCTTCAACAGTCCTACAGTGATTAGTGTCTGTTCCTGGAGTGGAACTAATCCCACCTTTGTCAAGTTGTTGACGTGTCAACATCAGTCAGACTTAATGCGTCTTCTATTCAACACATCCACCTACACTCTGTCCTACGTCTGTCCTTCACTGGTCGAACAGCAAGGCTCTGATTGGTGGGCTGGTCGCAGCAGTATTGTGGAGCAACCACTGACTCAGGATCATTGACGTGCTTTCACACAGAGCTGAAGCCGTGAAAAGAAACACGCTCGGTCACAATGACGCTACTGTGTGTGGAAGTGGCTGCAGA
The DNA here is from genome assembly GCA_016785265.1 of Paraplagusia blochii. Lineage (NCBI taxonomy): Eukaryota > Metazoa > Chordata > Actinopteri > Pleuronectiformes > Cynoglossidae > Paraplagusia > Paraplagusia blochii. Next base: position 37,694 of record JAFBJS010005484.1, read on the forward strand.
CAGAAGCAAACGCTCCCAGAGTATCAATAGTCCCTTTGATACACAGTCCCTGCTCCACTGCCTCCGTTCAGAACCCTGTCTTTATGCCGTGTTTACACTGGGACAAATGAGCCGACACCGTGTGATTTAACAGAGCTTTGTAGCATTCTGGTATCAGAGGTGTGACATGTAACACAACAGCGCCAGCATCTGTTCGACCGACGGCGTTTCCTCTTTCACGGCCCTGTGTTTTCCATTAATATGGGACTATTTTTCTACCAAGAAACCAATCACCAATCATTTCTGCTCAACTATAGTTGAATGTCAGACACTGAAGAGGAAGAAGTTTCCTGCTGATGAATTCAGGACTTTAACTTTTTTTTGCCATAAATTAAATTTGATCCAATGCTCAGGAAGAGAAAGATGGTGCGTTTATGTAAAACTCATGCATAAAGCAAAATTCTACATTTATTTTTTCTTTCTCTACAAGTATGGGTGACCGGATTATAGAGCTTAATGGGCTACATCCGGCCCCTGGGCCTTAGTTTGCGTGGGTTAAATCAGGATGTGAGCCTGGGATGAGACTGCAAGGCAGGAAGAAACGAGGGAGACACCAGGGAGGGAGGCAGAGGCAGCTGCTCTGCCACGACAACCTCTGAAGAGTGTAATCAAAAGGAGAAGTGCACTCGTCTGGGGCGTTTAATTAGGCTGGTGTTTCTGTTCCAAAACCCAAACATGGAGGAAGATTGTTATTGCGGAGAAAACTCTATAGTGACGAAAAGAAGATGAGGATGGAGAGGAAGAAAAAGATGATGGGAATGACTGGAGATGGAAAAGAAGGGAGAAGAAAAAGACAAGGAGGGACCAACAGAGAAGAGGAAAAGAAAGTAACAAGAAGGAGAAGAATGCCGAGGAAGATGGACGAGAAGATGTAGAAGAATAAGAGATGGAGGAAAAGAGAAGGTGGAGATGGGAGATTGAGAAGGAGAAAAAGAAGACAGAGTTTAGGTTGAGGTCAAGTCCAATTTTTGTCTTTTACAGAATAGTATTTTTACTTTATCCAAGAACACTTCATAGAGTGGGGCCCTGAGATAGGAGTTCAATCTGCTCCACAGCAGCACTGGTTTCCTCAAATATAGGTTTAATATTTGTTCACTTGTGAACTTGTATCTTGAGGCGTTCATATCTAGAGGCCCACGGTATTTAGCTGTTCACTGTTCTTCACCGTGGACACGAACAATGATCGTGGTCGTTCAGGCGGTCGATCTGAAACGACTTGATCAGAACGACACGTTGGAGTCATTCACTCAGTTAATGACTTCACAACAACCGTGTCTGTGCTGTTTTCTGTCCATAATGTGCTCATTAGTCTCCACTCGTTATGACGGGGTCAAAAGATCAACGTCAGACTGTTTAGTGGCTCGCTGTTAGTTTTGGTGATTACACTCAGAGTGGCTGCAGTGGACGGTGGGTCAACAGAGCGACCGCTGTGTGTCCTTCAGCTGGAGAGTAGAGAACACTGCAGTGGACGGAGGTGGAGGGCCCTGAACACATCATCTGAAATACAACTGAAAACATTGTATTAGTGTTGAATCTCTGCTCACTTCCTGTTCCTGAGTCAACTGTGCAGAACGTTAAGTTAATACTGTATATTTATTTTCTTTTTATTGGTCTATCGTCTGTCGGGGACATAATGTGATGTAGAATTGGACAAGAGCTCTGGGTAAATGGATGAAAGATTTGGGTTAAATGAGAAAAACAACAAGCACTACTTGATATTCATTAAATTATGTGATGGTTTATTTACTTTTTGTTATTTGTTGACATATTGAAACTGTCAAGAATTTAGTTTCATTTGTTCTTCTTATAAACAATAAATTTTAAAAATATGTTGGTTTTGTTTTTAATTTTGTGTCTAAAGATATCAAAGGTGTCCAATATTTTTTTCCCACCACTGTTTGAGGAAATGTGGACACAGCAACCAGGGACAGGCGTACCACATCCTGTCCCCGAGCCACAGTTTTCCCATGCCTGATCCAATGGAACATCACTGTCAGTTTGATGAAAGATCTAATGAAGATTCCCAGCCTGGTGTAATCACAGAACAACTGCTCCATCTGTAACACTCATCCGTGGGTCAGATGTGACGTTTCCACCCAGAAAGATCATGTGTCGTTGATACGTGGATCTGCTCCGACCGGGGAGATGAATGGGTGGAGGTAAATCACCTGGGAGAAGCAGTGAGGCCATCATGGATTTCATGGGTGGTCAGATAAGGCCGGGTCCTGCTGAGCACATGCCCTTCAGCAGCAGGTGAACACTATCATGTTGTCAGATCAATAGCTCTAATTACCCCCTCCACCCCTCCACCTCCTCCACCTCCTCCACCCACAGCAGTACAAGCCAGAAATGATCACGTGTTCTTCCAGGAAATGAAAGCACGGCCTCGGTGATGTAATCACAGAGACGATGATTAGGAAGATTTACATTGATTTCGTTTTGATTTCAGCAGCGAAAGACATGAAACAGAAGAAAGAAGAGGAGGAAAAACAACAAAGGCAGCAGAGAATCACAGCATCACTGAGGTCGACGGAGGAAAATGGAGAAAAACAACGAAACAGATGAAACTGTTGGATGAAGACCTTTAGAAGAAGCATTAGGGAAAGATCTTGGATGATTATGAATTAACTTTTAAGTTCTATCAGAAAAATCTCATTGTCTATGTTGTCTTTAAAGATCACAGTGATCATCAAAGGTGAAGTTCTTACTCCATTGTTGGTCTTTATTACTGATCTGATGTATTTGTGCAGTTGTGCTGCAGCAGATTGAGTTGCATTTGAGTTCATTCCAGGTCCATTCACAGCAGCAGGTGGGAGATGATAATGAACTTATAACATATAGAAATATTGATGAAACCATTTCCATTGACAAAGTGATGACAAACAAACAAACAACACACAATCAAGAACACAACAATCCTCAATCAATACCAGCTGGTTTCTTCAGGGAGATTGTTCTCTAAACTATTTTATTATTTCAATCACTGATCGATTTTTATTTTAATGAACTAAAATTGTACAACATTGAGAAGTTCATCGTGGAACTTCAACCATCTCTGAAGCTCAGTCAGAACAGAAGGAAGCAGGAGTTTCACCTCAGCTCAGAGTTCCAGATTCCCCTCAGCATCACGTCTGCCTTCGTGTCATTTCCAAAAAGAATCAAAGTGTTTTGTGGTAAAACCTCGGAGCCGTCGATGGGTTCATTGAAGCTCCAGCTTCTTCTGCTGACACCGTGCACTCACACACACTCACACACACTCATAACTCTGCTGTGATCCACTTATCACTGCTGCTGGTACAACACCGTCTTCCTGTCTGACGTGGACCAGCCTTTGAGCATCGCTGTGACAACAAAATAAATGTCTCACCGTCGGCTGAGACATTTTCATGAACCATAAATAACATCATATGACGAAGTGTCAGAGTCGGTTCCATTCAGCTCTGCCTCGTTCTTTTCTCTGGTTGAACCAATTCTAAGAAAAGAAAAGAATTCTGTGAAATGACGTATCATTGTGTGATTGGTTGAGATAATCGTTCAAACCTGTGACATTTTAACGTCTGCTCCTGAACTGACGTAGTCTCATCAGATTATCATGACTGGGTCCTAGAAACGTGGAGAGACCAACGTTAAAACGCACCAGCTGTCCAAAAACCCCAGTATTGTCCCAACCGGTCTTCACACCGTATTCTATGAGTACACAAATACTGAATATTTAGAACACAAACATATAGTAAGGAATGTCCTCCCAACTCTGAGATTAGCAGCAGCAGAGTTGCTTCACTGTCATCAATGTTCTAGTAACAGTTTCATCCAGAATTATAAGAAAAAAGAAGAAAATAGAAACAGAGAAACAGAGAAACAGCTTTTCTACACACACAAACACATAATGGAGCAGCAATGACCAGAATAATGAAGTGGATGGATGGATGGATGGATGGATGGATGGATGAATGGATGGATGAATGGATGGATGGATGGATGGATGGATGGATGAATGGATGGATGAATGATGGATGGATGGATGGATGAATGATGGATGGATAAATGGATGGTTGGATGGATGAATGGATGGATGGATGGATGGATGGATGGATGGATGAATGAATGGATGGATGAATGATGGATGGATGGATGGATGGATGGATAAATGATGGATGGATGGATGCTGAATGATAGAAGTATGTATGTACAGTATGGAAGGATAGAAAGATGAATGGATGGATGGATGGATGGATGGATGAATGGATGGATGGATGGATGGATGGATGAATGGATGGATGGATGGATGGATGGATGAATGGATGGATGAATGATGGATGGATGGATGGATGAATGATGGATGGATAAATGGATGGTTGGATGGATGGATGGATGGATGGATGAATGGATGGATGGATGGATGGATGGATGAATGGATGAATGATGGATGGATGGATGGATGGATGGATGGATAAATGATGGAAGGATGGATGGATGGATGCTGAATGATAGAAGTATGTATGTACAGTATGGAAGGATAGAAGGATGAATGGATGGATGGATGGATGGATGAATAATGGATGGATAAATGGATGGTTGGATGGATGGATGGATGGATGAATGGATGGTTGGATGAATGGATGGATGAATGGATGGATGAATGGATGGATGGATGGATGTAAGGATAGAAGCAAGATGGATAGAAAGGATGGTAGCTGCGAAAATGGAAAACCCATTAACATTGGTGTGTCCAGAAATGTCTGCCCCCTGCAGGCGGGAGAAGGCAGTGCAGGCACATAACTAAACAAACAAGTCCCATCATGTCGCTGGGCCTGAGGACCAGAGTAGCTGTTTGGTCCATACCAGTGACTGATTGGAATACCAGGAGCCACAACTGAAGCCAAAGCAGTTGTTGACAAGTGATATTAAGAGTCGAGCTGCAGGGATTTGATGATGTCACTAGGGAAAGACGTGCTGCTGCTGCTCACAGTGGTTGTTCTCTGACACTGCAGCTTCCAAACAGATGACAACACTGATGGTAATTCATTCATGGACACTGGTCATTCATGGACACTGGTCCTCCAAAGGTTTATGTTTCCCTGTCTCTAACTGTGGTTGGCTGTGTTGACCTGTTCACCGTGAGTACTACTACAAGTACTACTGCACTGACTGTTTACCTAGATCGCCATCATGACTGCTTCAAAAAAATACATATATACATATGCAGATAGAGTGCCCCCTAGCGTCCATCAGTGAGAAAATAACCACAATCTCGAATTATATACAGGTACATATACACATTTCTATGCGTATACAGTAAGTAGCACCTGAATATGGGCTGGAAACACAGCCAAACAATGAAAAACTTGCGATTTATTGTTCGGCAAAACTTTTTTAGTTTTGGAGGACAATTATTGTGAGTGAAATACTCCGTGTTCTTGGAGTCCTTCAATCACCACATTTTCCTCGTGTGAAAACTACAGCTAGCAGAGCAGAAAAATATTGTATTAAAAACCCAAACACCTGGAACGCGCTGAAGTATTAATGAGGTTCGGGTCCTGAGGGAAATTTAATGTAATTCAGTTTGTCATTGACAGAGCGCTATTAGCAGATTCCAAGAGCTCCCCCTGAGGGCCGTCCTGCATGTGTGATTGTGTTAGCGCTCCATAAAAGGCCACCTCAGTGTAATGAGTTGTTCATAATTTGTAACCACCTCATTGAACAAAATAACTTTTTATTCTGCTTTGGTGTCCACTCCACTGTAAAAGCTTTTAGGGTAAAAAGGGAAGGTGGAGGACGAGTGTCTCCAACCTGCATTATTCATGCTGGATGCTGCACTTAGCTCTGGTCTGATCACATCATATGTTAATAAGAAGCAGAAGTTGAACAGGGAAGAGAATTCATCCATAAACATTTAAGAGACTAATGTTAATGCTCTGCTGCTCCTGTTTGCTCTGGTTTTACGACAAATGTCCGATCAGACTGACCGTACCACCAAGAGGCCGCTTCAGGAATAACACATGAAGAATTCATATTCGGGGATGGACATTTTTTTTTTAATGGTGGGTTTGAATAGAGTTTTTTTTTAATTTGTTTTTAAAATCAACATCTGGATTAAATTATGTATTGGCCATTTTGAAATGTTAAAAATCCTAATCCCAGACGAGGCTGCTGAGGTTTATTATTGGTGAAAAGCTACATAAACACAGGTAACAATAATAAAAATATGTTCTTTTCTCCACTAGAGGCGATAATGTTCCCATTTACAGCCTACTAATAATCATCTAGACTTTGGTATCAGATCAGACGGGTTTTTTTTATTGGTTGATCGTAAAATGCTCAGTCCAATGATCAGGTCTGATTGGACTGAGGTCACACTGTACGACCAGATGGCACATGTCTGACTCCTGTAGCCCGAACAGAACAGAGGAAGGAGAAGAAGAAGTCAGTAGTGTGAGATGGGTGGATGAGAAGAATAGTCATCAAACTTGGAGGTAAATCAGCAGTATTTCAATCACGTTTGATTTTTCTCACGATAGATCGAAAGGTCGATAATTGAATAGTTGTTCGTTAAAACCCCTGTAAACCACACAACGCAAGTGGCCAAAAATGGGCCGATGCTAATGGTTCTGAGCTAATCAGTAAAGGAGGACAGAGACACATTGGACCAGCTGATGAACTGGTGAAAAGCTGCAGAGAACCCCACAGAGAGACTGTCCATGGACACTGCAGAGCGGCTGCTGATTGTCTCCTGTCTCCTGTCTCCTGTGAATGTTTTCTTCAACCCCCACAGTTTTTCTACTCAGCCACATGTAAACATGACGAAAAGACAGAAAACGTCTCATAAACCCAGACCATAAATGCAGCTGCGGCGTCTCAGTGGACACAAACTGCTGTGGTGCAGTGGATTGAGTTGTAGCCTAATGAATATGCAAAGAGATCCATTAGTTACAACACAAGCACAGAGCTGTCAAGGAGAAGAGATTGTTGCCAGAGGCTTCACCAAAATTACAATTAAGCTGCCACAGCCAGAGTCAAGAGCAGCATCTTCAAGCCTCTCTCTCTCATTAATTGGGATGCAGGGAGAACCTGGGTCTCCTTGGCAGCGAGGTTCAAGTGGTTGTTAGCGAACGACAGAGCAACTCTGCGAGTCGTTACGTCTCCTTAGCCTGAGACGACAAGATGATACGTGTGCAACAGCCTCTCAGGGATCACGCCACCAAACATCAGCGGCTGCAGATGAACAGGTTTTACTTCATGATCTTCGAGGCATCGCAGTCTCTTATAGACTGAAGATGGATCTGTGAAAGAGAGAGAGTCACTGAGAAGAAAACCTTGGAGCTAAAGCCCCAGGCTGTTCTCTAACTGCTGCGTTAAACTAGAACAGAATGTTAAGGATTTGTCATTGAGGTAAGAAACTGAACCAACAGCTGCCAATAACACTGTAGTTCAGCAGAGGGTTGAACAGGTTCCATAATAACTTCTCTATATTAAACTATTGATTTATATTATCTTTATTCACCTGTTTTCACCCTGCAATTCTCCAGTAGATGATGTAGAAAATGCTAACCTGCTTAGAATTGTGGTCTTTAGGCAGGAAGGAAATCAAACTCCTCATCATGGTGATCTACATCAGTGGTTCCCAACTACTGGGCTGGGGACCGGTACTGGTCTGTGGGTCAATGGTGCCGGGCCGCAGAGAAATAATGTTTCCTTTTGGCCTCATCTGTCTATTCCTTCCACTTGATCCATACCCTGTCTCTTATACACATC
>JAFBJS010005484.1:45516-123697 GCA_016785265.1 Paraplagusia blochii
CTGTGTATTCCATTTACTTTCTCACCTCTGTACTGGTTGCGATAAAATACTTTTGGACCAAGTTAAATGTCTGGAGTCCATGTCCAGTATGTCAAAGTCACATCAAAATGAAGTCATTGAGCTCTATATTGGGAACCTGTCTCCACACAACTATTCATGTACATCTTACATCTTAGTCCCAGTTCCCATATAAAATATAAATAATAAAGTTCATCAACAGGCGGCGTGAAAGAGTCGAGGGGACGATTACGACGGGCCGCTCCACTGAGCGTATGATTTTCACTGACGAATCCGTTGCTGCCCTGCGTATGATTAGCTGTTCATCCACCGGACAAACCCAAATGTTTGCGTGTATTTAACCCATCACCAAAGTGGACAGTGGTGAACAGCTTTGAGAACCAGCCGAGCAGTGGGTGGGGGCGGTGCCATGCTCACTGGTAACCTGGCAGCTCGTGGACTCGAACCTAAAACCCTCTGAACCCAAGCTCGGCCCCTTAACTATTAAGCAGACAACTGTGTGGATGAATGAACTTGTCCAGACGTACTGAAACACAAGCTAATGTCTACTGAACACACTGTCACACACTCTTTCATAAAACACACTTTTCGTTGTTGAACGCCTGCCCTGATGGACAGCACTGTGGAGCAGTGGAGCAGTGGAGCCCATTCTCCTCCAACAGTCACCATCTGTGTTCCACATTGTAAGCAAAGGTTGACAGATCCAAGCACATCCAGGAGGTTTTCCTGGTGTGTCTCAGACGACCGACCTTTTAAAGGATCTGATGAAAGAGTCCAGATCCAGATCCTGGAGAAGGTTTGATTAGAAGCAGCAGCTGACACGTCCAAGGAGACCAGAGTCTCTGCACCGTCTCAGCCGACCAGAAACACTCAGGTCCAACCTGCTCTGACAGTCGGGCTTTGAACATAATTGGACCAGGGACTGATCACATTCACAGCTGAGCGACAAGGCACCGCGAGAGGAAATGAAGTCATGAAGACATGAAGACAAACTCCGTCCAACTCAGTAAATTATTACTGTGTTAACGCTGCAGGTCAAACGTCACAGATGGGAAACAGGAATATCTGAGAGGGAAAGTGTGGACGACTGTCAGAGTCTGATTAATCACAGGACAACTATGGATTAATCATCACTGATCAATGACTGCAATCACAACTATTCAGAATAATTAAACTAATATGACAAATATATTTGTTCAGCTCAAACTTTAGTTTCACAGAGTTGAAGTATTTGATCTGATACCAGGAACAGAATTCTCCACCACTGACACCCAAATCACACTGTGAGCCATAGTTCCATGACCACCAAACAACTAGTGCTGCCACCTTTTCTACATATATATATACATATATACAAAGTATTTTATTTTTTACTGTATACAAAGACTATTTTGGATGAGATGTGAGCCAAAAGCCAAAATCATGATTTCATTTTAATGTAAATCTAATAGATTTTTACATTTTGCAGACACCTACAAAGGAAGATTAACATTAGCATGTGGCTCCTCTTGGAATCGAACCCCAGACCCTCAGCTCTCTACTTTCAAGGCAGACGTGCCACTGCTACACTATGGAAGGCATCAATACCTTGCAAACAACACGGCTCAATTGGAGATAACCTGAATGTATCCCAACACTGCTGTAGTTTCTAGGTGCTGCAGATCTATGGCTATTGTTTCGTTTCCTCGTTCCTTGTTTTTTCTGCTGGTCTCAGTCTGATCTGCTGTTCCCTCTGTCATTCACACCCTCCCTCCCTCCCTGGCTCCCTCCCACCCTCTGGACTCCTTCCATCACCCGTCCAACTGAGGGAGTGGCGTGACACCAAGTGATGCGTCTGCACAGCCTGTCAAGATGGACGCTACCCTGGGAGATCTGCAAAAAAAAAAAAAATACTACGCACAAAACCACGTCCACTTACAGATGGACGGCCCACACCCACCGCCACACACGCCTGCATCCACCCATATTCACACATAATGTCACACGTGCACGAGCGCACGATCGCAGACCTGGATGAACAGTGACGCCCTCACGCTCCAGTGGACGTCTGTCAGGCCAAGGTCGCTCCATCTGACAGAGGGTCCAGTTGGAACTGATCCAGGGAGGCGGTGCTGCTTGGCTGCCTCTGCTGGAACATGAAATATGCTGAAGAACATTAGAACACACACACACACACACTCACTCACACACACTCACTGACTTCACTCCACGGTGAGTGGAACTCCGACCACAGACTTCCACGTCTGCTGGTTTGGCAAAAAGACTGAGAAGTTAACGCTGTTTGGTTCAATATAATATAATAATAAATAGTGAAGTTGGTCGATTGATCATATTGGCCCCATATTAGTATCATTGTCTATTATTGATAAGATCATTGACAGTTTTTTGCTTCTATCATGAAAATCCAAAAACACGATGTTTGTGTTTTCACAAATTTGCAGGAACCAAACACCAGGTTAATTTAATGTCTGTACAATATGAATGTTTATTAGACTAATAGTAACAAATAAATCACTATAATATATAGAGTGATATAGTGATAATATATTTATTTTACCTTCCATTGTCATATACAACATAGATGATTTGGTAAATTGATTGGATGTAAACATTACTGGTTGTTTGGCAAACTGTCCAATGAGAAGCCTGGTCTTCACCAGGTGACTGCAGTGATTGGCTGAGATATGAGAACTAGGACTAGATGTTAGATGTTCCCAATAATATCAACCACTGATTGGACGATGCTGGATAATCAGACACCTGATCAGCTTGAACCCATTCAGACAGTTTTCCAGTGATGGATCACGTGGATCATCTACCCTGAAGATAAACACCACTTCTCACAGCATTTAGAGATGATTAGCAAATTAGCTGAGGTGTTAATTAGGCCTCCAGAGGGTGGAGCGTGTTATTACCAGAAAGATGTCAACGCAGCACAGAGCGGAGAACATCGCCACCGCGCTGCCATCAGGAGCCAGGTGGCCTTTGTTTGTGCAACGTTCTGTGGTTCTCTCTGAAGACCTGTCTTCTCTCTCTCTGCTCCACTTAGACCGTGAGTCTGTGTGACACAGAGGAAGTGGTGGGAGAGGTCGATCTAGTGCAGAGACAGTTGATGGTCTGCGTCACAGACGAGCAGAGACTTGGAAGACCTGACGCTACCGCAACCGCAACGGCGCTGGTCGACAACAGTGTGTGACAGTGAGTCTGTGCGTTAGAATCGTGAGAGAAAGAGAACCAGAGTCTGCAGCACAAAGTTCCCTGTCGCTATTTTTAACCAGAATTGTGGTGGTTGAAGGAGGAAGTGTCTGTGTCTGGTCTAAGTGGACCAATCATCTCTGCAGCCACAGTTCCACCACAGAGAGCAGAGAAGTGAGTGACCAGAGCTACTGTCTCCAAGTCTCCAAGTGTGTTACATAGAGAAGACCAGGGACTTCAAGAAGATCCACTATGTTAGATACCGTTAGATATGGAGTCAGAATTGTCTCAATGAGAACACACGGCTAACCCTCGTGGGGACACTGCCGTGTGGTCCTTATAAGACCAGTCTCAAAATCGTGTACGCCTAGTTTCACAAATTAAAAGCACGAGTGTGTTTCATGCACAAACGACAATTCACAAACGTATTTTGATGTGTGAAGCGTTGTCTGTGTCTCCTTCTCAGAATACGCTCGTGGATCCGTCCTCACACGTGTGTTCTTTTTGAGACTATTCTGGCTCCATAGTCAGATTCTTCCACTGATCCATAACTGTATGTGTGACCAACATGTGGTTCCACTACTTTCCAGAAACCTCCATCTATCTTCATCTTCTCCGTCACCCTGTTTAACCCTCCTGGGTTGTGAGACCACTGAGAGACACCATCCATCCTAACAGGGATTCTTCTTGACCAGGAGATGAACCCTGGAGTTCCACACTAAGGGTGGAACTCCAGTGGAACCTTTTATAGTTTAAAGAAAATTTAAATGTATTAATCTATATTGCCTGCAAGGCCCGTGGTGCTGTATAGTAATTATGAACTCCTCGTTAAAAATATCTACTGAATTTCAACCCTCGGCCTTCAGTGACATCACAGTTTTGTGACGTCAAACAAATGCTCCTCATAATAACATCAGTATGACACCAGACATGGACTAATCACATAGTGTTGCCTTCTATGTAGGGCCAGCTAGAAGGCCCTGATGTCACAATCTCGCAAAATAATTGGTCTGAGCACTGCTAACTAAATTAGCTGAATCCATTGACTTACAGTGGGCAGAACCCTCACTGTTGATTCTCAAGGCTCTGGCAGATTTTATGGAACCTGACAACGATAGCTAGGAAATATGTTTGGAAGCTGAAATAAGTTTTTATCCAACTTTTTAAATGTAAAATAACTATTTTTATGTTAATAAAAAAACTAGTATGTGAAGGCTTCACCAACGCCAGTATGAAACCAAAAAAGAGAAATAAAACAGGGACCGTCCTGGACTGTTCCTGGACCTTCAGAGCCTGGTACCTCAGACAGAGACTTGAGGACAAAAAGTCCCTGGTGTCTGTGGTGGGAAGTCTGCTCTATTCCTGGTGTAAGATTCTAATATGTTCTAAGAAAAGAAATGCAGGAGCTGCACAGCCTGTTAGTTGCTGAGAACAACTCGGAGTTTAACGTCGTCCTGATTCTGGGTGAGAGCGATGAGGAAGACAGAAAGTCTGCTAATGAGCTGTGAGTTAAAGCACCGTGCCGTCGAGCAAGTTTTTTTTTTTTTCCCTCCCATTTTGATTCACAGTCGGCAGCACTTGACTCTGCTGCCATTGTATGAACCAACAGGTACAGTAGCTGCTGCGCCTGTGACTGCGTCGCTACCACACAGGCCTGTCTCTTATACACATCTACAGAGCTTGGTTGAACGCTGTTATATATCGATTAAATTCTAGCAAAAGTTTCTTCCTCCTAACTTGGAAATCTAATTTTTGTGGAGTTTGTTTTAGCTCCCGTCTTCTTTAACTATTAAGGTTTGTTTAAAACAACGTCTACAACACGTTATGCAATAAAAAAGAAAAACTGACTGCAGAGAATACTGCACAGCGTTCGTCCAAACATTCCATCGTCTTCGTTGTTATTTACAGACACTTCACTGAAAAGTTTTTCTTTCACCCAAGTGGAAAATACCACTGAGCAGGTGTTTGTGGAGGCTTCAACTCCAGGTCAGATGTTACTGTCACCTTCACCATCCAGTCAGTCCCATCACTCCTCCTACAGAGGTTTTTTTTTTTTTTTTTTAGCAAACTCTCCTAAGATCTTTGGTCTTGTCTCTGTCCACTCCAACTGACTCCAACTACCTCCATGTCCTCCCTCACTGCATCCATCAACCTCCTCTTTGTCTCCTACCTGGTAGCTCGATTTCTCCCAGAAGCTACCAGTGTCCCTCCGCTTCTCTAGTGTCTTTGTCTCCAAACCTTCCTGTCTGTGTTGTCCCTCTAATCACCTCATTCCTGATCCTGTCCATCCTTGTCTCTCCTAAAGAGAACCTCAGCAGCATCTTTAACTCCTCCACCTCCAGCTCTGTCTCCTGTCCTATTCCTAGTGTCTCTCATCCATCCATCATGGCTGGTCTCACCACTGTCCCTTCACAGCTGACTCTCTTCTATCTCATATCCTGTGAATCTCCAAAAATAAACACTTTAACCTTAATAAAAATCAGAAGCCTAACAGGGAAAGACACATCACAGCCTGTAACTGTCTTTGCGTTTGTCAGGTCATGTGGACACGTGTGCTTTAAGAACCAGCGTCTCTGACTGTGTCCTCGCTGAGGTCTGATTGGACTCTTGGGTCGGTTGGGCTGAAAAATACAGAATGATGAAACACATCCCTGTCACCTGATGGGATTCCTCTCATGCTCCTTATAATGAGATCCCATTAGCCCAGAATGTCCCGCAGGATTCCCAGCCAATCATGTCAGAGATTGCTGGGATGAGGTCGCACGGTTTGTTGGTCGAACATCTGACCGAAGCCGTCGCTGATTCTGGGTCTCCCTGCGGGGCAGGCCCACCCAAGCGACTGCACATTTATATGGCAGAGCTGGAAAGTATGCTGAGAAGAGAGAAGTTCTGAGACACAGAGGTTAGGAAGCAGAGTGAAAGGAAAAGCCAGTGAGTGTGTGAGTTAGCTGTATACAAACCACAGCTTTTCTCCACGCTGTAATTTATCCCGCCGCCAAAACCACCGCAGCTCCTAGTGCCGCGGCGGAGCTGAGCTCCGTGGGCCGTCTCTCCCCGGCCGGGCCTGGCTCGCAGTTGTAGACACGGGTTATCCTAACCCCACGGCTGTTTGTTTATCTTGCAGCCAGAACCGACCATTAAAAGTGGGCGCTCGTTCAAAAGCACAAAAACAGACGCTTGTCATGTTCGAGGGCTGTAATTGTAGCTCTCTTATGATGTTTTTATTTTCCCTCTGACCTCGTTGGATAAACTCGAAAAGCCACTTAACATTGGGCTCGGCTCGCCAGAGCCCAGAGAGGGAGAATAAAGCACCGTGCCGTCGAGCAAGTTTTTTTTTTTTTCCCTCCCATTTTGATTCACAGTCGGCAGCACTTGACTCTGCTGCCATTGTATGAACCAACAGGTACAGTAGCTGCTGCGCCTGTGACTGGGTCGCTACCACACAGGCTGTTAATGATTTGTTTACAATAGCAAACGGGCGTCTTTGACTCCGCCTCCTCGTGATTGCTACGTACATCAAAAACAAAGTACAACCTTTAAATGCAGCGATTTGGACCAACCACAGACCGGACCGTGTCATCATCCCAGCAGCAGTGACCTCATTCTGTCCCAAATGACTGTGATAGTGACACAGACCACAGTGGTCCTAGTGGTCACCGGCAACTCAACTGGAAACAAAGAGTTCTCCGGGGACACGCCCCCCTCCGCCCCACCCCGGCCTCTGCAGCCACATCTCTGTCAGTGTCAGGATGAAATGTACAATTATCCTCAGACAAAAGCAGCAGCGTTGCAGCATCAGCTGCTGCCTCCAGAGTTTGAACCAAACATCAGCGTAAAAAGACAAAGAAAAACGTATTTGAAGAGAAAAAAAAAGAGTAAAAAAAGGGAAATGGCACAGATTTCTACGTGACAGACACGCTGCAATTTGGAGCGAGCAGGGCATCCAGTCTGGAGAGACTGGAGGAATTTAGCAAAGATTAAAGGTTACAGCAGCCTAATTATGTTCAATGAGCCTTGGAGACGTTTTCATGCTGTAGTTACATGGACCAACAATTTAGCACCGACAGAACTGGACCTAAAACTGGGTTCACATAGAGAATCAGGCAGAAGAGACAGAACTTTTCACAGACAAAACCACCAGAGAGAAGCAACCAGTCAAACACCAAACAAATGATTTACAGTATACATATCTATACAGTAAATATATAATTTATATACATATACATGTATACACATTATATACATAGAGAGGAAGTCAAATATCTGTAAATATATGTAATCTATATTAATATTTCTAAATATACATATTTTACATTGTATATACATATATGCTTACATATGCATATATAGATTACATGTACATACATTGTCCAAATGTATATACATGTAATATATGTGTATTATATAAATGACAATGTTTATGTTTTTATATACATTATAAATAAATGTATATTTGTATATGTATATATTTAACTGTCCGTAAATTGTAAATATATACAGTATATATATAGAGACTACTTTGTGTGAAAGTGTGTGGAGATGTTTTTTGAAATATAAACGTATATATTTAATTATAATTATATATAATCAATGTAATAACATATATTATACATACATATTATTGCATAAACATATATGCTAATATATTCATACATGCAGATTTACATGTATGTATTTTTAAAAATAGTCTATATGTAAATGTATTTATTCATATATATGCACATATAAATAAACACAAACAATCAACAAACATAAATAAATAAACAAATAATATATATTTACATGTATTTTATATGTATATATAAATGTATAAATATATATATAAACCTATATATATATTTATACATACAAACAGCCACAATAATAATCTTTAATATAGTTGGATTTATATGTCTATATGTTTTAGTCACTTCTTCTATGTCACCTCTTCTGAAGGTTCTGAAATCTGACGAGACACAAGGACAGACACGGGCAGGAAGACAGACTCAGACAGGAGGACGGACACGGCCGAGTGTCCTCAGGTCCAGGGAGTGGTGTCCTGTTATCCTCACACTAAACAATGAGCTGTTGAAGCTCAGGACTAAACTGTTGTGAAGTATTTACTGTATGAACTCCGTCATCCGTGACCAACTCAGCCAGATCCTCAGGGTGTGTGTGTGTGTGTGTGTGTGTGTGTGTGTGAATGAAGCCACCATGGTGGAGTGTGTCTGAGTGTGTGTTTATTGAAGGTGTGTGTCACTCAGTGGAAATTAAGTAGAACCCACATCTGTTCCCTGTCCAACGTCAACACCAAAGTCCTTTCAGGTGTTTGTTATTTGAAAGTTACACTGAATTTGTTCAGACTTTTCATGGGACTTTTTTTTTCTTCTTCTTTTTTTCACGTCTGGTCTGCGGTGAACTCCATTCATCGGAGCCAAACGACCACGGCGCAGAACAGGAAGGCCATCTTTGCCCATTTCTGGGACCAAATAAGTGACAGTTCTCTCTGGTGTCCCACAGAAACCACATCTAGGCGTCCGTCTCCAACCTCCACCCTGTGCTTTGCTGCAAAAGATCTCCTGGCCATCCCACCCAGTGACTGAACATTGAGGGTTGCTGGCAGAGGCGCGGCGGTTGTCTGAATGAGACCGCAGGCCAACGTGGCTCATGGTCCCAGCCTCCATGGTAGACCTTCACTAAGACTGCATTACAGGCTTAAAAGCCAAGGACCGGACCACACTGTGTGCATGTGCTAGTGTGTGTGTGTGTGTGTGTGTGTTTGAATTTAACTGTTTGCAAATGTGCATTTAGTCACATGTGTCTTAATTTGTCCAGAACAAACAGTATTTCCTGAGAAGTGGCAACATTTGAAAAGACACAATAATCTAATATATAATTATTATTTTATAAATAAGCAAATGGCAAAATTATATGCATAGGTTAAAATCATGTTCTATACCAGGCACGGGCAAACTAAGGCCCGGGCCCCGATGTGGCCCGTTGAGCTTTTTATTGCGGCCCACCTACCATGTCCAATTCTCTTTTCCCTGCAATACCGCTGTTTCCCCAGTAGATGACGTCTACATGGTCATTAGAAATGTAGCATTTTAGGTTTTATACAAGACTTTAAAATGCCATTCATCTTAGCTCCATCTTTCTGCTCTGGACTCGGCCCCTCGGACCTGAAGACCATTAGTATTAGTTTGAAAAGAAACCTCAGACCAACATCTCCAGCCAAGAATTAGTAAAAAGTTTGACTTCCTGATTTCAAATGGTTTCGTCCTCTGTCCGTGTCCTCACTTCAAAATATTCCAAACAGATTTAAAGGAGTAAGAGAATAAACTCCTGCCTGAATTCTCACATCTGTGTGTTTTATATGGTGATTGATAAAAGTATTCAGCCGCGGTGTGTGATGTCATTCCAAGTCCAAATTCCAGCCTGTGTTTCTTAATGGACAACAAAAGTCAAATCAGCCAATCAGAGTTGACGTTACTCTCCCCGTCTGCCAAGAAAGAAGTAAATAAATGTGAGAGTGGAAAAGTTGAAGTGATGTCTCCTTCACTTCCTTCAGTGTCGTCTGTGGAACTGCAGCCTGATCCTGATGGACGAGGACCAAAGGACCGAGGACTGAGGACCAGGGACCAGATCCACAGTCAAGGCTGTAAATCATCAGATTATTGCTGCTACGACTGTGACCTGTGAAAGAATCACTAATGTTCCAAACGTAACAGCTGGAAAAGGGGGGATAATGGGGGAGGGAGGGGGAGGTAATGGGGCAATTTATTAGTTCTGATTATAATAGATGGAACAGATCCAGATCCAGGGCTCAACCTCCTCCTCCTCCTCCACCTCCTCCACCTTCTCCATGGTGATTTACGGAGCTTTATAAAAAGGAGGCCAAAGGAGGGAGCACTAACAGACGAGGAGATCTGTTAGGATGAGGATCTATTGGGAGTTCTGTTAGGAGATCCACTATGATGAGGTACCAGACAGGAGGACATCTGTTAAGGGAAGATCTGTTGGACGGAGTGTAAGAAGGGGGTCAGTTGGGTGATCTGTTTGTGTGGGATCTACTTGGAGATCTGTTAGGAGGTCCATTATGATAGGATCTGGTAGGAGATCATCTTTGAATAGGAGATTTGTTGGTAGGAGATCCAATAGATTAGCATCCTTCATGATGTGATCTGTTAGATGGTGACCTGTTAGGTGATCCATTGGAACAGCATCATGTGGGTTGAATCAATAGGTGATCTGTGAGATCTGTTAGGGCCAGAAATATCACAGATTGATTCATAGATCTATGGTAGGTACGTTAGGTGATCTGTTTTAGGGGATCTGTTGGGAGATCCATTAAGAGGAGATGTGGTAGAAGGGTTAGGATCTCTTCCTGGTTCTCTCTTGTTCCCTGCCACTGCGTTCTGCAGTTTGATCAAAGTACAGATCATGAACAGTCCACAGACCACCAGTCCACAGACCTCCAGTCCACAGACCTCCAGTCTACAGACCTCCAGTCCACAGACCTCCAGTCCACAGACCACCAGTCCACAGACCTCCAGTCCACAGACCTCCAGTCTACAGACCTCCAGTCCACAGACCTCCAGTCCACAGACCTCCAGTCCACAGACCTCCAGTCTACAGACCTCCAGTCCACAGACCTCCAGTCCACAGACCTCCAGTCCACTGACCTCCAGTCCACTGACCTCCAGTCCACAGACCTCCAGTCCACAGACCTCCAGTCCACTAACCTCCAGCCTCATTTGTTCCTTCTTCACACGGCAGCTTTGCTCTGGGTTGATGAGGTGAATCTTAGATATTTGCTGAAGTACACAGTCACTCGGGAGCATCAGCCCATGTAGGAGGACAAAGAAGCAGAAGCTTGAAGGACTCTTGGATTCAACCAAATGAAATGTGACTGTGATGGTAGATGATTCAGATCCTCCAAGGTCAGACTGAAGACGCCTCGCATTTC
This sequence comes from Paraplagusia blochii, assembly GCA_016785265.1. Classification (NCBI taxonomy): domain Eukaryota; kingdom Metazoa; phylum Chordata; class Actinopteri; order Pleuronectiformes; family Cynoglossidae; genus Paraplagusia; species Paraplagusia blochii. Next base: position 56,678 of record JAFBJS010005484.1, read on the forward strand.
AGGAGAAAACGTTCCATCTTTCAGAACAACTTTGGCCTAAAAATATATATAATACTTCAATAAACACACTTGTACTAAGTATTTGCAGCAGAGACAAAGTACTACAGTACTGTCAGACTATAAGCTTCAACAGTCACAGGAACTGAACTTCTTCTTCTTCTTCTTCTTCTTCTCTACCACAACACAGGTTGAAACAATGGCCTCTGTTCATGTTTAGGAAAATAAAACTCACAGACACAAACGCACAAATGTCTTTAATCCAGGAGACGGTGCTTGGACAGAGTCAGGAGTAAAAGTCCAAACAGCCCCAGATGTGTTTGGTTCCAGAGCGGTTAATAAAAGCCCCGGGGCAACAGTTGGAGGCAGCGTCTAATTCAGTGCATATTCAGTTAGAGGAAAACCACGGAGCTCGTGTGTGGTCCACGGCCCGTCTGCACTATTTTCCCTTCTGATGTCACATGTTTGGATTTAGGGCTAAATTTGTTCTCCTTTCTGGAGAAGTGGAGGACGAGTGAGAGGACGTACGGGCGCAGAGGGAAGACGGAATATAAATACTTCTTATCCTTCAGATGATTCAAAACAGATGGGATTTATTTTAATGTTCACTCCAACCTCCACATGTGGAGTTGGGGTTTGGCTTTTCATGGTACGCCTGTCACTGCCCCCGCCTCACCTACAGGTGACGCTAAACATGTGTTTTCACAGTTTCCCTGCAGGTTGATGTAAAGAAAACTCGGCAGAAAATACTAACATTAATTCAGTTGCTTTTGCGCCATCTATAGGGGAAATGCAGGGACTGTAGGAAAAAGGCAGAAATATAATGAGAATATGAATTAATAACAAGATGGACAAGCCATGATGGATGGATTAGAGACACTAGGAATGGACAGGAGACAGAGCTGGAGGTGGAGGAGTTAAAGATGCTGCTGAGATTGTCTTTAGGAGAGACAAGGATGGACAGGAGAGATGGGTGGACAGAATCAGGAATGAGGTGATTAGAGGGACAACACAAGAAGCTAGAGAAGACAGATTAAGGTTTGGACATGTTCAGAGGAGGGACAGTGAGGGAGGACATGGAAGTAGTTGGAGTCAGAGTAGAAGATACAGAGGAGGAGATGGAAATTGTGGTCTTGCTTTGGCAACCCTTGAAAAAAGGGACAAACCAAAAGGAAAAGAAGACAATTTTGGTTTGAAGGACATAAAGGCCAATCAGTCAAACATCAGCCTTTCTTTTCAAGGTTTTGTCAAAGATCCAAGACTCAGGGACGAGTGAATTCAGGATAAAAAACCAAAGTTGCCAAAGTTAAAAATCCTCTTCTGTTGAAGACACAAGGTTTTTATGGTAGAAATCAGAGGACAGGGACCTTCAGGTTCTTCTGAGGACAGGCTGAATGAGTTGTTTGCTCCGACTCTCAAAAAGCCAATAAGGCACAAAGATCTCAATCTGAAACCTTTCAGCTTCACCATTCGCTCAAATACATCACTGTGATTTCATAACCTCGGAGACGACCTGGGGACGGGTCGTCCATCTTGATCAGGAAATGATGCCATGAGCGATGGCTCTAATGTTTGGATGTTGACAACGGCCCCATGATATTGTCACTGTGGCTTTAGTGGTTGAACAGTGTGTTGACGGTGTCGTCTGCAAAAGGACAGAAACACCGTTATCTCCATGGTGAAGGTGTCTGTGAAGGCATCACACACACACACACACACACACACACACACACCTTCACTGCTGCATTTCCCACATTTGACTTACAGTCAGTGTGTCATCTTGCATATCGATGCACTTTTACACACACACCGAGGTGTGTGTGTGAGTGTGTGACTGCTAACATCAACCTACTCACTGAAGACTTTCATCCCACTTGTGTTTTTCATCTTGGAGGCAGAGAATTATGGGTCGACCTTATACAACAGTGTGTGGGGAGACACACACACACACACACACACACACACACACACACATCTCCGTCTTTCTCTTCCTGTTCAACCTGTTTATTTCTGGAGGTTTTTTTTCCAAATCTATTTTCAACATCACACAACGTTTCGATTTTCTTTTTCTTTCTTGGGTCCCAGGTGTTGATGCAAAGAGTTTTAAACTTCTTTTTTTCAACTGTTCCAAAGATCCTTAAATGTTCTCCACCTCACAGTTTAGATGGTCACACCTCCACGTCCCAATAAATTGTTGAAAAAGTCTCATTTTCTCCTCTGTCAAATGTGTTCTGTCTCTCTCTCTTCAACTGAGGATGTAATGTACAAAGGCTATTTTACCAGGAAGGGTGAGACTACTGAGTACAGAAACCCAACCAGGGTCCAGAGGGTTCCAGGTTGGAATCCACCAACTGCCGGGTTACCACTGAGCATGGCACCGTCCCTACTCACCTTATATACCTTTGTCTTCTCCCTCTGTCCTACCTCCATCTTGAAGTCTTCTGTCCTTCCAACAGCATCACCTCACCACAGTTGGACTGTCCTCATACATATCCTGCACCAATCTAACATACTTCTCTGCCACTCCTGACTTCCTCTTACAAAACCACACTTCCTAGTCATAAAACCATGCTGTTGTTCACACATCTCCACTTCCTTCCTCAACCTGGCTTCAACTTCTCTTTCCCAAATCTCCATGGTAGAGCTCATCAACTTCATCCCTCTGTAGTTGCTTCAACTTTGCTCATCATGTTTCTTACTTACGGCAACAACAACACTTGTCCTCCAATTGTCAGGCATCTCGTCAAGTTCTGAAGTACTTCCATAACTCCACTGGAGTCATCATCACCACAGTATCATCTAACCCACCATTCTGGATTTATGATTTATTTATAGTTTTATTCATTTCATTTTATTTCCAAAAAATACATTATCTTATATATATTTATACATATATTACACTGGAACGAGTTGAAAAGTTAAAAACATTTGAACATTAGCACCAAATATATATATATATACACACATATATACAGTATATATATTTACATATATACATACAATAGCAGTACTATACATGATATATACTGTATATATATATATATATATATATACACATATATAGTTGTACTGTGCTACTTATATATATAATATATAGGTATATGCACATATATTGTATATACTGGCATATATATATACACACACATATATACACATATATACATACAATAGCACAGCAGTACTATATACTGTATATACGGGTACTGTGCTACTGTATGTGTATATATATATAACATATATATATATATATACATATATATATATATATATATAGACAGATAGATATTTAGAGTTTGTCTGTTTTAACAACGGTGATTCTGCCTGTGTTTTTCTGTCTTATTGTGGTAACGTGTGTGTGTGTGTGTGTGTGTGTGTGTGAACAACAAGGAGCCGAGCGTCAACCACTGTTCATGTACCAGTGATGTTCAAAGACCACGTCTGTGACTCCTCCACCTCCTCCACCTCCTCCTTCTGTCTTCATGGTGCTGTGGTTGACACTGACTTTCAGACCCGTCTGTCAGACGAGCGTCTGCTGCAGCACAGACCAGTGACCACAGACAGACGTGTCTCTACAGAAGGACAACTGCCGAGAGGGAAGTTAAGACAGAACTCATCTGCATCCTGACACAAGAGTGAATGTTTTAGCACAGACCAGTGTTGTTCAATGTCTGGCTCGCAGGCCCCACATGGCACAATATGAATCTCTTCATCATTTTCCACAACCTTAAAAATGTTAATCCTTCTTTGTAAGTTGCTCTGGATAAAAGTGTCTGCTTGTTGTGGCCTAGTGGTTAATGAACCAGATTGATTCCAGAGGGTTTCTGGTTCGATTCCACCACCTGCTGGTATGTGTCAAAATGTCAAGGAGTTGGAAGGAAAGGAAACTGTCTCTTCCTGGTTGGCTCCTTTCACCACCTGGAGGACGGTTCACAGTGTGATCTGGGTGGTAAACTTGTCTGGGTGTCCTTGCTGTCCCAAAGACCCAGTGATGGAAGTGGACGACAATGGAAGAGTTTTTCCAGGATGAGTGGATTGTTAATCCACTAAAGTTTATAGAAGCATCAGATTCCTCTTAGTTTAGAGGTGATTTTGAAGAGAAACCAAACGTCTTTCCAACCTTTTCTCCAGATAAAATGAACCTTCGTAATATTTATGATTTCCCACAATTTCCATTCAGGGAATTAAAATTACCATCGAGCTGAACAAACAAACTCGTCCTGTGATGTTTGTTTCTCTGCAGTAATTTGTGGTCTGACCAAATGTTTTGCTACATAGGTGTGAAGAAAGTCGTCAGAACGACAGAATCCATCTCGCTCCGAACAAACAGACGCTGCGCTCACATCTGTCTCATTCACCGTCTTTGATTTGTGCAGGTTAATGGTCAATTTGTATTCTGTTTCTGCAAAGGAATCGAAGTGAACAACGTCTCGGCTGTTTCTATGACAACCTGCCAATAACCTCACGCACACACACAGGAGCTCTGACAGCCGTGGTTTGAGGGCAGAAGAAAATCTTTCACATACAGACTTTCACATGTACAAACACAGAGTGAATGGAAACAATCCACCGCAAGCAGCTCAGTCGGCACTTCCTGTGTAGATGTGAGTGATCGGAGGATACAGTACCAACGTGTTCATGTGGTCGTACAGTTTCTGTGTCGAACATCCGGAGCCGTGTTAAGACACCGCGGCGAGAGAGTGAAAACACAGACTGATGACATTAATTCACACGCATTCACGCTGACAGGAGGTGAATTCTGTCCATTTTCTACAGCTACGACAGGAAGAAGGCGGAGGAGAGTCATTAGTGCAGCATGGAGCTGCACCGAGAGGCTGATGGGAAGTTTTTCTACCTATTGATATCATCGTTAGTGCTGACTTGACACGTCTTCAACGATGTGACAGGACTTTGAAGAACAGAGTGATTTAGTGCAGCAGCAACAGTACAGTAGGAGGAGGAGCAGGAGGAGGAGGAAGTGGTGGAGGAAGAGTGGAGCAGAGCTCAGGGTGAAGACAAGCTGCTACTTGTGGCTTTGGGTTTTGTGGGTTTTTGTAGAAGATATAACGGCTGTGTTTCCCTGACAGCAGATTCAGGTCATGTGGGCTGTGGAGGTTGTCAGATAACAGACATGTTGACAATGAGTCACTGACAAGTGTCTTTAAATACCCACATCCTGTTGTTCTTCACCGTCTTCATCTTTATTACCACCACCACCACCACCATCATCATCATCATCATCATCATCCGTTCTTCTACCATCCATCAGTCCATCCACCAATCCTCCAGTCCTTCTAATTACCCTCCATCCACACTGTCAGGACGATTCTTCTGCTTCGTTAATCTCTTCATCTTTCCACCAGTAACAAACAGAATCTTCCAACTGCAGGAACGAGGCCTCGGAGCAACCACAGACAGTTGGTGCTGAAGAGAAAACGCGACACCTCCCTGTCAGGAGACGACGACAGCTGCAGTAACAGAAACGTCCTGCAGGTTGACAATAAATGATCTAATTAAACTCACACAGGCTTCAGTTTATGGGGACGTGGACAGACGTACTTCCTGTCCCTGAGTGTCAAGATGTTATCATCATTTCTTTTTATTTTCTTTTACAGATCATTATCAGGATGTTTTAACAATTAATTCTTGTTTTTTTTAACGCGATAAAAATGTGTCATTTCCATGTTTTCTTCCCTGATTCAGTTCCTGAAGATTTCATTGATGACAAAGTGTCTGATCATCTATTTTTCACTGAGGTCACAGAGGTTTGACCCTAACACTGTTTCTTAGAAACTCACGACTGAATCATTGTTGTCATTGTGTTCAGTCTGAGTGACAGGAGGAGAAAAAAACACCATCAGGAAAAAGGAAGTGAAGTCTCTGGAACTGCACTTTGGTCTTTACTGTTAGTGGAAAAATCCAGATGGAACTGACAACAGTACTGAGATATAACAGGAGTATCTGTCAGTACCGATACTCTGTAGTATTCTTCACACCTTCACACATCTTAGCCTGAAGGTCTGAAGGATGGGTGGGTGGGTAGATAGATCGATCTGGTCTGCCAACCCCAAGGTTTTGGGAGACCCTTACTGTAGATTATTTAGAGCAGTAGTTCTCAACCTGTGGGTCCCAACCCAAAACTGGGTCACGGACCCGTTCTGAATGGGTCGCAAACAGCTGGTGAAAAATCTAAATAATGTCAATCAGCTGTTGAGCATGTGTTTTATTTTAGAAAATCTCTTATTTTGAAAGGCACACTGAGTATGTTTTTCTTTTTAGAAAATTAATAAGCTCGGTTTGAATTCTATGAGAGTGGGTCGCGACTTAATGACCACTGGAAAATGTGGGTCCCAGAGTGAGACCAGTTGAGAACCACTGAGAACAGGGTATTTGAGGGACTTACATCAGGGACACATTATTTTGACACGTGTCTTTGGGCATTTTTGCTGGAACTGCCAACTTCATCTGTTTGTTTCTGCGTTTTGCGACATGACGTCGGGTGTTTTATTCTCTCCACTATTTTACGACCAAACCATAAAAACCAGGGGATAAAAGAGACGGATGTTTTCGCCACTAAACACGTCCCTTAACGAGTAGCGTTTGGAAAAAAGATACAGAAATGTTGACACTGGCAACGTCTGCATCACCAGAGTGTGTTACAATGCACCACGATGGTGGGTGGAGTAGTGAAGGGGGGCGGGGGCGTGGAGCGTACAGCCTCCAGTCAGGAGTGAAACTGCCAGAGAAATCTGCAAATTAAAATGTAAAGCCGGTCTTAGCGGCACCTTGATGAAATCCCATATCAAGCTGAGCAGAGAGTGGATGTTCACTGGAGGGAGGGAGGGAAGGAGGGAGGGAAGGAGGGAGGGAAGGAGAGAGAAGTCAACAGGGAGTTCTGCCTCCCGTCTCATTCTCCTTCCTGTTTTCTTCAGCGTCATTACCTCGCCGATAACTCCCTGTGTAATTTCGTTCAATTTCTTCTTCTCCTCCTTTTAAATGAGATATCTTCCTCCACTTACTAATTGTTTCCTTCTCTCCCTCTCCCCTGGTTCTACCTGCACCACCTAATTCGTCTCGCCTCCATCCCTGACTCTCTCCCTCAGGTTGTTTCTCCCTCTTTAAGTCTGTTGGTGCCACATCTGGCAGCCTTCAGCTCCAAACTCGACCTGCCTGCCTGACTAAGAGAGAGATAATGGGACTAATCCCTCCATCATCCCAGAGGCGATCACGCTACTCCATAACCCTTTAATCCCTCTAATTCCCTCACATTCTGCAGTCGGCCTGGCTGTCAGACACCTCGGGATCTTTATCGCACAGTCAGAGCTGCAGCTGCTGCCAGGCTGAGTGTGTGTGTGTGAGTGTGTGTGTGTGTGTTTACTTCCATCTCTGCTGCCTCCTTCAATTCACTGATTTACACTCCTGCCCTCAGAGCTACACTGACCTGACCAACTCTCAGAGACCTTTTCAAGTCAAAGTATCTTCAGGGCTGGTGTGTGGAGAATTCAAAGAGTCCCCTGACAGGCGGACAAAGGAAGGAGTTGTGGTTTTGTGTGAGGAATAGAGGAGTGGCAGAGAAGTATGTTAGGTTGGTGCAGGACATGAATGAGAACAGTACTAATGGTGAGGCGTGTTGTTGGAAGGACAGGAGACTTCAAGGTGGAGGTGGGACTGTATAAAGCAGAGGTTTAGAGTAACTTTTTGACTCACTGGCCACAATGGGTCCCAGAATTGAAGACGGGGGCGGAGCCGAGAGCAAAAAGATGTTAAACTAAGATATGACATTTAGAAAATCATGCACAATAATCGATACAAATAACTTAGTTAATTTGGACCAGGTTGACAGGACACATTAAGACACTCAATGGGACACATCTGGGTCAGCCCTGACGCCCTTTTGAAAGATGAGGTCAGACAGGAGACTCCATGGACCATGATGTTTTGAGATGATATTGTGATCTTTTGTGAGAGTAGACAACAGCTAGAAGAGAACCTAGAGAGGTGGAGGTTTGGACTAGACAGTGATGAGACCAGCTATGATGGGTGGATTAGAGACACTAGGAATAGACAGAAGACAGAGCTGGAGGTGGAGGAGTTAAAAATGCTGCTGAGGTTCTCTTTGGGAGAGACAAGGATGGACAGGATCAGGGACAACACAGACAGGAAGGTTTGGAGAAAAAACTAGAGAAGTTGTGAGAGAGAGAGACAACAGAGGTGGAGTCAACTGAGACAAATCTCTCTACACCATCAGTGGGTGGAGTCAGAGTAAAATTAGAAACTTTCTTGCCGCTAACTCCCCGCTGCTAATTCAATTTTGTGCAAATTAACCGTAGATGTTCTCCTCCGTCTGTGTCTCTCATCTGTCCCAAACACAGCGTTATCTCAGGGAGGACAAAACTGGTAATGAGACGACGTTGGACGACTCCCAGCTCCACTGCTGCAGCCTTTATGGATTCTGAGAGTCCACAGCTGTGAAGACATTGGACGCTGAATATTGATATGATGATGAACCAGACAGGGACAGATCTGAAAGACTGTCTGTCTGATGGTTCTGTGTTGGTTCTATGGACTAGTGGTCATCACCCTGCCTTACAAACAGAAGGTTCTGGGAGAGAAGCCCAGAGAAAACATAGGCCTAATGGCGCCTCCTGAGGAAGTCTGAGGAAGTGCACAAAAATGACTGAATTTCCCTGTTGTTGGAGAAAAATGAGACAAACGGACAAGCAGGCAGGAAGACAGACAGGCAAAGAGACAGATGGACAAACTAATAGATAGACAGGAAGACACCCAGGCAGGCAGACAGATAAAGCAGCAGACAGACAAACTAATAGATAGACAGACAGGAAAATAGAAAGGCAGGCAGGCGGGCAGACAGACAGACAGACAGACAAATAGAGAGGCAAGCAGACAGACAACCTGACGGATAGATGGACAGGCAGACATACAGACAGAGCAACAGAGACAAACTAAGAGGCAGACAGATAGAGCGACAGACAAACTAATAGATATACAGAAAGACAGATGGACACACAGAGAGACAGACAGACAGGTCGCTCTTTCCCTCTTCTTGCTGATAATTGATCTGGAAAGGTTTGTTTCCACCATGTGTCAGTTCATCTATTTAAGGCAGAAGAATCTCTGAAGTTCTGCCACTGTTTTCTGCCGTGTCTTCATTTCTGTAAAACAAACCAACTGCTGCATCTGGGAGACGGATGTTCACGTCAAGGTCAAGACTGTCAGGGAAAATCAAAGGGAAGTGGAATCTGTTCTTTAACGGTGTTGAACCAACAACTGCAGCAGCTCCAGCACTCTCACAGTCATGTGACCACAGCCTGGTTGAGCTCCAGCTCCAGAACATCACACACTGACACGTTGGACGTTAAAGATAAAGGATGAGCTGCTGAAATCTTCTGAAGGAGCTGATCTTTGGTCTTCACGCTTCCTGAACTCTTCTCTCTAAGAGGATCAGGATCAACAGATCGTAAACACTCTGGATCAATCAGGCAGTGATGGAGGAAGTCCAAACTACACACACCTTAATGGTCTCCACCTCCATCACCCATAAGGAATGTAAAAAGATGCTTTTACAATGTAACAGTTTGAGGAGGAACTTGACTATGGACAGAAGATAAATTCAGTTTTTATCTTATTTTCTGACCAGGGAGTGAAATTTAGTCAAATTAAAACATTGTGATGTAAAACAAAGTTTTTTCAGACATAACTTCTGTGGTTTTTATTCAAAAAGTGATGTTTAATTAATTTGGATTTCTTCTTTAGTGAAACCAAACTTTCTGTTAAGCAGATGTTTCCAAAGTCTTTTATTTTTTGCCACAGTGAAGAGTTTGGACCAAAATGTTTTGTTTTTATTTTCCTTGTTTGATGTTTCATCGAATGCGATCGTGTGGAGGCATGGAAGGGTGGAGGGGGCGGGGCTATCGCCAGACCTTGATCAACACAGCATTCTGAAGTGGGATTCAAACTGGCAACTTCTCCAATTGCACTTACAGCTTTTATATTCCTGAGATTCACTTCACACCAAGGTCATCACTTTGGACCGACCTTGACCTCACAGACTTCCCAGTGAAGCTCATCCCACACGGGTCATTCAGCAGAACCACAACAGTTTAACGTCCTGTTAGAGACATCAGGTCTTAGATCTTAAGACCAAAGCACCAACAAAGACGGACCATCTGGACACACCATGATGCAACCAGTGACCTTTTGGCTGTAAGGCATCAGCAGTTTCCATCACACCCGGGCACGGCCCCCAATTACTTTACTGAGGGGGAAATAATAACATATGGGATTTGACTGCAGGGTTCAGGGGAGGTGTCAGTGGGTCTGGGAAGGTGGAGCGGGGGCACCTGGGTGTGGAGAGGTATCAATCTGCAGGAACCTCAATAATTCACCAACCATTGACAATATCAGCGCTCGCTCAGGCGTTTGCAGACGTCTCCCCGCGGCCCCGCAGTTATTGAAGGCTGAGATGATATATTCATAAGACTGGATATTGCTGCTTGTTTATTTATGGCCGGCTTCAATTTTGGCTGCTGTTTTGTCGAGCCACTTCCAGAGCTGCCCTGCCACCTTGGTCTGCCCCGGGCTCCAGATATATATGTTGGCTGCCTCCGCCCGTCCTGCCAGAAACAAAAACCCCGGGAACGACTTAATTGAAAGCCAGTTCCCATTGTGTCCAGGTCGGACCAGAGCCCAGCGGTTCTTCTGTTTGTTTGTGCCTCCACTGGATAATGAGGATGTCTTCTTCCAACAGTGTCTTACAGACGGGTGGAGTAGGTGGAGGGGGGACTTCGGGGGAGGCGGGGGCGGGTGGTGCAGCTGCTGTCAGGGAGGGAAACTGATTCCAGACAGAGAGCAGGTCCAGCTCTGTTTGCTCCTGTCATGGACTGACAACCAGAAGAATATATTAATAACTCCAGCCTGATGTTGGGGCTGTTGTTGTTTATCCTAGTGTTCTGGGCAAAACCTGTTTGTTTTAAATATGGTATTTATTTAACGCCTCAGAGACGACGACAACAACAATAACCACAACAACAACCACAACAACCACAACCGCAACAACAACAGCAGCATTTTTAGGAATTTGTTGAAGGTGGCAATGAAAACCTGCAAAGCTGAGGCCCAGGCCCCAGACAGGGACATGAGGTGGAGCTAAATTATGAAACTAAACATCTGATCAGATCTTCACCAACAGGAATCTGCATCACCAACCCACTGTAGTTGTAGAGTCTGGACAGGAACTCCAAATATTATAAATACTGACTGTATTTTCCGGACCAACAGGTGCATTTAAGGACCTACAGTAATTACATTAATCTACAGTGTGACCTATAATGTGTTGCACCTTACGTGTGGATTCTAGTTGTGTTTACTGACCTTTCATGGTGATCAAAAATCTTTCCAAATGTTTAAGAATGACTTAGCGACTGTAGCCTCGAGGAGTAACTCTACTGTACTGTACTGTGATTGGACGGAGACTGAACTGATCATTGTTGACACTAAAATCTCCTAACTTTCAAACTCAGACACTGAAGACGACAAATTTGATTTTGTGGAAATAGAGGGAATGGAAAAAGTCAGTGTAATGTTGAGTTGAAGAAAGTTCCATTGATCTGAGTTCTTCATGTTTGTGGTTTTTATGGTCCTTAAAATACAGTAATATAAAGTTATATACAGTAGCTGATATTCTTTCTTCTTCTTCTGGTGTTTCCACAGTGAATCCTCCTTCTCCATCTCCCCGTCCTCTCCATACTCTGACTCCAACTACCTCCATGTCCTCCCTCACTGCATCCATCAATCTCCTCTTTGTCTCCTTCCTGGTAGCTCCATCTTTAGGATCATTCCTCTACCAATCCACTGTCCCTCCTCCTGAATCATCTCAACATATCTGGCTTCTCTAGCTTTTTCTCCAAACCTTCCTGCTGCCCTCAAATATTTACCGCTATCCAGTCTTTTTTCAGGACCTTCAGACACAGTCACATGACCACACGCTGTGTTTCCTCTTGCTGTCGTTCCATCACGGTTCAGAGATACAGCCTTTCCCTTTGTCGTGTTTTCTTTGCCCCAATGACACAATTTCTACTTCAACAAAATCCTTTCATCAGTGCCTTTGTTTACACCTGCATCCATCCTTCCTCCCAGAACATCAGTACAAATGAGCTGTGGTCACGTGACACGACAGAAGAGCCACAAAGTCACTTTCACGCATTTAACAGATTCTACACCCCCCAATCCCCACCCCCGCCGCCCCACGGGCCCCCGCACCACATGAGATGTATCTCTGTGCTGCTCCCTTTCCAGAAAACTGTTGTCACAGAACATTTGCTCCCACTTAGCGTTCCACTTCCTCAGAGACGCCCAGAAATATTTGTTGTTAGAAGTGATTAAAAGGAAATATATTCCCTGGCTGCCAGTCAAAGTACACTCATCTTCATTTCAACTACAGTGATCTGCTGTGGGGGTGGGAGCTGTGGACTAACGAGCCAATCAGCGAAGGTCGTCAGGCTGGGATGAAGTGGGACACCTGAGTGCTACCTCATCTTCTCCGTCCTCCAGCTGAGGATTTTTGGATGAATAAGCAGGAGCTGCGAGGCTATTACTGTAACCACCTCTGTCATCAGCCCAGGGTAGAAGGGCATGGAGGAGAGCCAATATTAGCCCTGTCTACACACACACACACACACACACACTCACACACACACACACACACACACACACACACACACTCTCACAATCCTCCAGGAGAGTGTGAAGTTGGCAGCAACGACAGCTTGGACTCCAGTGAAGCTGTTAATGTCAAAGATCTGATGAAGATAAAAACATTGACGTTCTTAAAAATAAACTATGACGCAAAGTGATCGATATTTTTCTACTGTCTGGTAAAAAAAACAAAAAAAAAACATTTCATTGATCTTCATCCTCTTATCCACTACCTGGTCTCAGAGGCTCAGAGTCTCCACCACTGCCACCCAAATCACACTGCACCACACTTTGAGCCTTTATGTGGGTGGTGAGTTCACTGGAAGAAAATCTAAACTTGGATTTAAAAAAAAAAAACCCATAATACTAGTGTACAGGTAGGAGATGAGGTACTGTCTGTACTTCAGGTACTACAGTGTACAGGACTATATATATATATATATGTAAGCATATATAGAAATTTAGCATTTGCAATGTAATAATTCAGTGCAGGAGACTCCAATCTTGATTTACATAATGATATTTCAATATACTATCATATTATCCATATATACATGTGTGTATATATATATAAATATATATATATATAAATGTATATTCTATGTTGTTGAATATATCTTACCCAACGCATATGTAAGTGCGAATGTATGCATGTATATATGTATATGCATAACCAATATATAACTATATATTACTAATGTACAGCTACATATTATTATTTTAACATTTGAACCCCAAAAGATAATAATAAATATATAATAAATATATAATAATATGTTTATATATATATATATATATATATATAAACACAGATAGATATAATACCATATCTGACTGAAATTAGTTAGTTAGTTAGTTAGTTAGTTAGTTAGTTAGTTGGTTGAGAGCTGAGGAACCCTCATATTGGAGGACGGCTGGTTTCTCTGTGTGTTTTCTGGGAAAGACATTAAGGCGATGGAAGGGTCTCCTCCCTGGTGGTCTTCATTCCTACTTTCCCTTCAACCAATCAAACCGGTCCAGTCCCAGGACTTTTCCCGCACGACTGGAAACCTTGTTACGGCCGCAGTCCTGTTGCTGCAGAGCCGTCGTTATTTAGTGATTAGAAATGAAAGGAAATTTTTTTTGCCTAATTGACTTCCAAGAACCAAAAACACAGGAAACACTTTAAACCTCATAAAACTGGAAGGTTTTTGGAAGAAACGTCCAGTTTTAACCGCTCTCTTCCATTTTCCCTGATTCACCGTCAGGTTTGTACCAACGAACATGTTAGTGTTTTTGTCCGTTCAAAGTTTCCCATCGTTCTGCAACATAGAACGTTAGAAAGAGATGGAACGGATTCTCTTTGACGCCCAAACACCAACCACGGTTTATTAGAGTTCCACTGGAAGGAATGAAACATTTTTCACTTTCACTTCTCTAATTGGTCCCACTCTGATATTTTCTTACACATCCCTTGGAAATTGGTTGATGTTAATATTTTATAAGCCTTATTTCTGTAGACTGGAGAATTAATGAGCTGTGATGAAGCTCCAAAAATCCTCTGCCAACTAATGTACTGCAGTGTCACCTACTCTGTATGTCAACGTTCACATTTTCATTTTCTAAAGGCGCTTCCTGAACAAACCAGAGTTGATGTTCTCTTTAGTAAAAGGACAAAACATTTACATATAAATAATAAAACCAGGTCGTGAGTTTTTACTGGGAGACAAAACAGATTTAACATCAGATCTTCACAGAGTCTCCTGGAAGACAGATCTTGAAAAATGAAAGAAAATAGAACAAAATATTTTTTTAATTCTCCAAAAATGACTCAAAAATCATGAATAATCAAGATCTTCTCCTTTCAGCCTCCATGTCCTCCCTCACTGCATCCATCAATCTCCTCTTTGTCTCCTACCTGGTAGCTTCATCTCTAGGATTATTCTTCTACCAATGTATTCACTGTCCCTCCTCTGAACATGTCCAAACCATCTCATTCTGTCTTCTAGCTTCTTTTTCTCCAAACCTTCCTGTCTGTGTTGTCCCTCTAATCACCTCATTCCTGATCCTGTCCATCCTTGTCTCTCCTAAAGACAATCTCAGCAGCATCTTTTACTCCTCCACCTCCAGCTCTGTCTCCTGTCTATTCCTCAGTCTCCACTGCTCTGAACAGTTGATCCTCAGTATCTAAACTCCTCCACCTTCTCCACCTCTGCTCCTTGCTCTCTTCTCTTAAGTCCAAACCTCCACCTCTCTAGGTTCTCTTCTAGTTGTTACCTACTCCCACTGCAGATCAAAATGTCATCTTCAAACATCATGGTCCATTGCGACTCCTGTCCGACCTCATCTGTCAATCTGTCCATCACTAAAGCAAACAAGAAGGAGCTCAGGGCTGATCCTTGATGATGTTTCACCTCCACCTTAAAGTCTCCTGTCCAGAGAAGATGAAGAGCCTCTTAGATGAGGAGGTGAAAAGTTTTCCGAAAGAACTCATGTCCAGTTGTCTTCACTAAACCTTTAACCTATGGAGATATTGCCCCAAAAACCAGACCCAACTAGTAAAGTCATTGACCCAATTACCAATGGACAGAGTGGATTTTTAATGAGTTTCTTTTCAGGTCACATGACACCTTGTTGTTCCCTGTGGTTTTTCTTCTGCTCTACTTCAGTGGACGAGTCTCCGCAGCAGTTGAACCTGGTCATTAGTCCTGGTTAAGCAGCAGATTGAATACAGCAACAGGGGGACAGTTAAATAAACAGCATTAGATTTGTCACATTAATCGGCCGCCGCGCTGAGAGCAGTGTGTTGTGGCACAAACCAACCACAGTCGTTTATTACTCTGTAAACTGGAGGCACAGACAGGGATTAGAGCCCAGTTCTCTTCTCTTCTCTTCCATAAATGAATAACATTAGTCAGAAAGATGAAAACGCAGCCGCAGATAAACAGTCGGGGGAAAAAGAGTGATTTAAAAGGGATTTACGTGAAAAAAGCCGAGTTAGTCTCCGTCCTGGAACAAAGGGTTTGATTTTTACAGCTCAAAGGAACTGAGGGGATGAAAGAAGATTAAAATCACACATGGGTTAAAAGATGCTGGGACTGTCAACTTGGTTGTTATTTAGTGTGAATACATGTTGTCATGGTACAGTGACGGGTGTTGAATGCTATCATAATACTTTACCTCAAAGGGTCACACTGGGAAAAACAGCAACCAACCATTAGATTAAAGAAAAAAATGGTATAAAACAAGCAGAATTTGTTGAAAGTTGAAGGCAAACAGGTCTGACATATTCTGACAATTTGGAATATGAAAAAAAATACCTCAAAAGCTGCTACAAGAGAAGTTAAAAATAGAGACAAAAACTATAGATGGAGGAAAAAAACAAAAGACAAAAAAAAGACAAAAAAGGAAACTTAACTTCACTGAGGAGTGGCATAAATTAAATCTACCTAAATCAACAGTGTGGAGTCAGTGACAAAAACAAGACCATGTGTAAAATGACAAATGGAAAGTCAATATTTCACTGCAAACACAATCAAAAACAGCAAAACTGAAAATAAGGTCCAAGGACGAAACAGGGATTCCAATATTCAGAACCACACAGTGTAAAAATATTAATATCATATAATATTTCTTCATTCAGAAAAAGCCATTTTCACTGCATTGGGGTAAGAAGATAGAATTAACAAAAACCATGGACGGATCTTTGAAACACAGCGTGCCAGATTAATTAGCATCTGCTGAAGCCTTATTAATCATCTAACAGGCAATTAGCAAGCTGTTAGCAGCGGCCGCCGGTATGTCAATATATTCCTGGGTTAATTTCTTCCTTGGCCAATAAAAGAAACATCATGAAAACGAGCTCTGCCACAGTGTAAATCATCCAGGCCGCTAACTGCTTCTTCTTGGATCTGTAAAAGGCGGCGTGATGATGGGCCGGCACCCAGGTTGCACGCCCGGCTGCCAAGGGAAAGGAGGTGGGGAGCATCGCACTTCAGACTGCATGACAATTTATGGGCTGTTCAAATGGGTTTCAGCAGTCCTTCTGTCAAAGAGATAATAAAGCGTTGGCGGGCAGAGGTGGGAGGTGGGCGGAGGGGGAGGTAAGGGTGGGAGGACGAGAGCAGCCGGGCATAAAAGAGAAGGGAGTAACGACAGTCGACGTGTCTTTCCTACGTCTGGAATAAAAACTGAATTCAACCTTGTCCACATATTTACCGCGCCAGCATTTATGACAGCAGTGTGTAGTAACAGCGGATTTTCCATTAGCCAATTAGACCCCACTGCACATGTGCACACGTCCCCTGCCTTGGCTGCACTAACAGGATATCAAAACAGGCTAAGAGGATTTTCTGGCAATCTACGAGTGAATTTGCAGCACAACAGCACTAATGATACTCGGGGCCGACATCCGTCAAGGCGCCGTTCATGAAGCCCGTGCCAGCGCGTGGCTCCCCTTCGGTCCTCGGCGCTAATCAATGCAGCACAGGCACAGAGAAGCCATTACAGCCATGAATACAAGATGAGGCTCAACTGCTAATACTCTTTACTGTGGGGCGCGGGTGGGGGGAGGTGAGAGGTGGGGAGGGCTACGCATTAGCCAGAGTACGGGGTTGGATTTGTGATCTACCGACGTAAAAGTAGAGCTTCTTCATCTGCTCGGAGCTGTCTCAACCCGCAGAAGATTTTTTTGGGGTCGTTTTGCATCATGTTTACAAGGAGTTCATGGTCAATTCTGTTGGTACAATTGCGTTGTCTTTTGTTGTCTATAATATGAGTAATAATATCGTACAGATATTAATCAGTCAACAATAAAGTGTCTTCATTAGGGTTCAATAAGGGCCTTTGAACCACTGGCGGTTGACCTTCAGTGGGCTCACCACGGTACATCATGGTGCATTGTGATTTGGGTGTCAGTTGTGGAGACTGCTCGATAACAGATAACCGGTTGAAAATGGATGGAGGGATAGTGTTCAACAATGGTATAGAAATAATGTCAATTGACTATGCAAACATTCAGGACTTAAAAATATAGTTCTCCAGAAAAGGTTCTTCTGCACAATCTGATCCAAAACTACACAAAGTTTCACGTGGTTCAGATAAAACAGGTTAGAACTCATTGTATAGAACATGAAGCGTCTCCAAAAGAAACAGTGGCCTGCATCAAAAATATCATAACTCTGATATTGGTCCAAATACTGACAATCAAACCATCCGTGACATCTTTCACTACATCACGTTAATGTGATGACTACGAAGAACAAAGCAACAAAACTACAGCTACTGTCATGACTGTGGACCAATCAGCAACACTAGGTCTTTAAAACCTCAGGACCACAGGGTTCTGTCAATCTCCCTCAAATGTCCCCTGCTCTGTCGGCAGAGCGTACTGATTTATTGACACGGGGTGATGTGGGGAGCAAAGAGAGGGAGAGAGAGGGAGAGCAGGAAGCCTAGCGGGAATCCAAGACACAGCATCTGATGTGAAAAGCAGCCCAGTGCCTGACATCATTTGCAGCCGTGCTCCCGAGGCTGCAGTGATTTAAGGAGACATACTTCAGAGGAGCTCAGTGTCTGGCAGGGAAATGAAGTCACATCACATTAGATCCAAACACATGCAAATAAACGCCGGGCCCGTAGAACCCATTCAGTGGCTTCTTCACCATCTTCACAGTGTCGTTCCGTTCGGCCCTGGTTTGAACATCACTGAACGGTAAAGGACGTTCACTGTAAGGTCTTGTGTCTCTATAATGAGCTGCTCAGTGACAAACTCATTGATGGAAACTCTGAAAAATCCTGCACTGATCAATCGCCCTGGACCTTGAGTAATAGCAGGACCATTAGGGCCGTCCAAACTGCTGCGGGAGGCAGAGGAAGACTGGCATCTATTGTGGGAAATGATTGCTTAATATAGCAACCGAGGTTTGAAGGAGTGCTTACTAGAGCACAATCCGCTAAAATCAATGGCAACAGTCACGCTATATTGTTTCAAACGAGGGAAAAGTGCGGCTACGATAAAAAGTACTCAATACCGGGGAGACGCTGAGTCAGGCTTCTGGAGTTGATAATGTATTGTTGTAGGGAAGGGTGTAGGGAGGTGGGGAAACAGGAGGAGAAGGAGGAGGAGGTGAAATGAGGTGAGAAACTGCATGAGTAAGCTCCATCCATCCTGAAGGTCAGTAAACTTTTCAGATGCAGCCCTATTTCATCACATCCTGTTCCCAACCATGTTCTGGGCAAAGTGGAACCTGACCAGTAACATGGGCAGGAACAAAATCTGAATAAATATATATATATAATCTGATAACACTATAGGCCCGTCTGGGCCAGCAAAGCCTTCTCTGCTGGCCTAAACATCAGAAAAACCCAGAAAACACACATTTATTCATAATACTTTTTAAATAAAATTGTAATTATAAATTGTATACTATTTATTTTTTAATATATTTTTATTGATGTAAGTAAGTGAATGGTTCAGTTTATAGCGCTCAGACCAATCTTGTGAGATTGCAACCTCAGAGCCTTCTAGCTGGCCCTACGTAGAAGGCAACACGTACATGTCCCGTGATTGGATAAGCTCTCCCGGGAGTCCTGGTGTCATACTGACGTTATTATAAGGCATAATTTTTATTTGGATATACTTTATAAACACAAACATATGTTGAGTGGTTGTTGCTCAGCCTGACTCTCAGTCAAACTCGTGTATGCATTATTTAAGGTCCCCCTCAGGTGAGTTTATATCTGATGCTCTTTTCATTTTCTGGTAGAATCGTGGACATGAATCTCAGGGGAGGAAAAAAAATGGTTAAAAAAATCCATCCCAGCCCCAAACGGAGCCTCATTGAGATTCCAAAGCCCGGTCTGTGTTTTGACTGAAGGAGGACGTCTCTTGCAGCTTCAACCTGGTCTCATCAGTATGTATGTGCCCTCTTCATACCCCCCACCCCCCACTACAGCACAGGCACCAGGATGAAACAGCCCTTAATAAAACAGCAGCTCCCTTCACTCTGGAGCTGATATTTGTTGAGCACAGACACAGAAGCTTCAAAGTCAGGAAACATTCCTGGAGGCTGGTGACCATATGAAGAGTGGACTGCCCTCAGTGACCCCGCCCCACACAAAGGTACCAAGACATGGACACAAACACGCACAGTCACAGGTTCGACGACCAACAGTTCTTTGTGCTAAACTGAACATCATTTGGACTTCATTTTTGGTCCTCACATAAATTAAGGCGTGTATGTCAAATCTGGACCATCGCTCAAACTTGACCCTTCATGTGGTCCTTATCTATGGTCAATCTCCTTGTATCTTGATTGTCTTTCCTCCATAAAAAATAACAAAGGGAACATCAAGTTAAGCAGATATACAGTACGTCGCTATAACAATCAAATTGCAACATTTGTTGGGTGTAAACCAAGGCGATCCTTGTGACCACCAGTGTTTCCTAAATGTTTAGACTGACCATCCATGGCCATTCTAGTGTTGACCTCTGTCACTGATAGAGGGCAGAGCTTGTGGCTGACCTGGAACCCTATGTTGCTTCATATGGTGAAGAAAATCTCATAGTCATAGTTTGGAAAACACAGAATATACAATATTCTTACACTTTGAAGGTGAACAACATTGGAAACTAGACGTTAGGACACTGACACTCTTCTACAGCTGTGATCAACCACTCTGTGTATTTATACACAGCTGGTAATCACTCCTCTGATTGGCTTAAACATATTACTTCATCCTCTGTGTTTGTTTTTATATGAGAGTGTAACCCCTGCTCTTGTTCTGCGTGCAGTAAACATAGGAGAACACTACACTGTACTTAGTGTTAATCCTTGCTCACATAATTCTTCAGAATGAGCCCTTTAGTGTGTACTTCAAACAAGTGCCTCGTACAGCGCGGTGGATGTTCTCACCAAGATTATCATCTGCACTCGCTCGGTTTCCACAGAAGCTAAAAGGAAAAACCTGGAAGCTTGGAGTTAAAAACAAATATTTTAAGCAGAGTATTTATGTTGATCACAATCGACAGGATTACCTTCACAGCAGCTTCAACCAGCAGTGACAAACAAAGACCCACTGAGTGAAACCCAGCCAATCAAGTATCAGTTATTTACCCCTAACGCCGCCTGCTATAAGAAGATTAGCTACAGTGTTTCACTGTACGCCGATGACACTAACATCATATTAGGGCTGTTGTGCAGTTTACCTCGGGGCTTCAGTCACACCAGCAACAGGCAATTGATACAGTACTGCTTCATGCCACTGGGAGTGCAACACCATGCAAAGTCATGCTAATTGGCTTAGCGCTAAGCCAGTTTGAAGTCTGCTAGGTAGCAGCACAGGTATTATGGGATTTATATGCAACCCGAGGTCTAATCAATTGAATAACCAAGGAGCTTAACATTCACCTGGTCTCCACTGGTGGAGTCACTGAAGACTTTTTCCCGTAGATGTATTTTTAGTAGCTCAAATTCTGTTGTTACGACACCTTAAATTAAGACAATAGAAAATAATTCAACGAAGAGGCGAGAAGTCCTTAAAATAGATAAGCAGTTGGAAAAAGGTTTTTAAATGATTCTGTCAGATGTTTTTTCTACATTTCTTTAATAATAGGAATGCGATCAAGCTTCAGTAATCCTATTAATCCTTCAAAGTTTTAACGCAGGTTCAACTAAAAATACTGTTTGCTCTGATGTTGACATGGTTAATGTGGAGCGTTGAATAAATGATCAAATTAAACATTACAACAGCTCAATACTAAATAAATGATATGACTCGTGCTGAACCTGTGGAAACTTTTCACCTGTGATGACAAGACCTGAACCATTTCATGGGAACAAGAACATAATCCACCAGACAGTGAGGTTGTTTGGTGAGTAAACTTCCCAGAAGATTATCAGCATTAACTACTGACGCAGGCAGATCATGGTTCATTTCCTGCTCCAATATTACAAAAGAAAAAAAAAAATTCAACATTAAAAAGTAAAATTTAAAACACATTTCTTGACTTTACCTCTAATGACAGGACTTCCAGGTTAGAACTTTCCAAGTTACTAAGATGTGTGGACCAGCTTTGGTTCTTGCGTTAGTTGGTACCAGGCCAGAGGGCAAAGATTATTTACCATCGTCATCATGTTTTACTTTGCCAAATATACGAATACTTCAATGTCTAGTGCGTCATTACCAATCTGCAGTACAGGTCAGTACTACACCTGGACACAAAAAAAGTCTAGAGACCCCTGCTGGGAGTCACCAAAACAATGTAATAATAATAACCTGAAGCTCTCACGGTCAGAAAGTTCAACACCTGGCAGACAGGCTGGATGAAAGCTGCAGGGTTTGGTCCTCGGCCGTCCTACTGTAACAGTCCCAGATAAGGAATGTCTAAATCTTGTCTGCAGGCTCAACAATGTCGTTCAGACGCACCAGTAGATGCCACAGTAATTCAAGAGGAGGGGGGAAAGATGGGACTGGTAATAACCTCATAACATCCAAACCCCTGCTGTGATCAGTCAACATGTCCTGAGGGACACTGCAACAACAGGGCAGGTAATTCCCTCTCCCTCCCTCCTGAGTCAATCATTTCCGCAGAGGAACACAAACCACGTTCCCAACGGGACTGACCTGGAGTTAAACCCGATGCCCGTACCATCGCTGGCCTCTGGATGGCGGGGGGCAACTGACGTGCACTAAGGTCTTTGTGCGAAGGAAGAAATGCGACGCGAGGCTGAAGAAGAAACGCAGTAATGTTATTAGATCACAGGCAGGGGCTGAGGAGACGTCTTCACCACTTTGGGGGTGGGAGGGCTTTAATTTGCTGCTTAACAACTGACTCCACTGCCATATTCTCATGTCCCAGAGAGGCTTCTGTGGTTTGTTCACAAGGTGTCACAGCTGTCTGCTGCAAATTAGACTCTAAAAAGGAACATCAGCTTCTGGCCAACGCAGCCTTTTACCCAGTGATTCGACGTCGTCTTCTTCTTCTGTCTGCACGGACTAACCTTCAACTAACCTTTAAACCACTGTGAATAATTTAAATCCTATTTTAATATCAATGGAGGAGTCAAGCCAGGCAATTATCCTTTATCTGTGTACTTTGCTGTCAGAGCAAAGCACATTAAAGTCATCCCAGGAGAGAGAGAGAGAGAGAGAGAGACGGGGAATAGAGGGAGGAAGACGGATCAGTCTGGAAAAGCCACGGGTAGTTAGGGTTTAATGAAGGGGGATGGAGGGGAGAAGAAAGACGTCAAGAACCAAACACAGTTACCAGGAAAGGAAAGCATCGACGCTCGTGACCCTGTTTGGAACTCTGTAATGAAGAGGATGAATAATTCACTGTTGAGCAGCAGCAGCAGCAGCAGCAGCAGCAGCAGCAGCAGCAGCAGCAGCTGAGCCATCATGGAAGGAAACCCTGTTTCACATCTGCGCTGGTTTCCAGGATCCACATATTGTTTTACATGGCGCTGGAAAGTATTAAAAATACAGATGAAAATGAAGTTGCTGACGGTGTTGTTTGGTGACTGAACCCCGTCCAGATAACCCCGCCCTCACCCCCACCCCATTAAAGCTCATCTGTGGGACAGGGTTTCAGAGCTCAGTAGAAGATTGGCGTACACGAGGGGGGGGAGAAAAAACAGAATGGGAAGTTTAAAAAAAATGTGAAGAATAAATTCCCCCTGGTACTCATTAAAATTCAGCAGTACAACCCCCACCCCACCGCTCCCATCTCCTTCATCCTCCCACCCACCCCCAGTCTCTGCTCTCCTTTCTCTCGTCTTGTTGTGCGCCCATGATCACTGTGAGGAGTTACCAGATGCTTGTTAGACTGAGATGTAGAAGTGTAGGCAACAGAGGAGAAGGTTCCTCAGGTCCACGTTAGGAACCTCACTAATACTCCTACTGACGGTCAATGGACACCATTATACTTTACTGTACTGTACTGTACCATGGAGCCGGTACCTCAATATACTGTATCTGTGAAGATTCCCATTCATCCAGGTCATGATTCCTAGAAGACTTAGTTGTCAGCAACTAGACGTTTTCTTTGCGTTGAAAGATGTTTCCAGTGGATGTGATAGGGAACACCAGTAGTTCTATTTCTCTAGTCCACCTCTCTTGGGCCTGACTGCTCCTGATCCACCCTAGGAAGTTCAACTGCTCGCTCTTCTCCAAGCGTTTGTGAGGACAAGAACTCACATCTGTGCACACAGGGAGAACATGCAATCTTTTGGTTGCAAGGCAACAGCACTTATCACCCTGTTACTGCGAGGCTGACAACAGAGTGTAGTTGGAGATGATTAGTGTGTGATGATGGATTAGTTCAAGTGCCACAAGTGCATGTGTTAATCTGTTATATAAACAGCCAGAGGGAGACCTCGTTGTCCAGATCTTCATTAGTCTGAGGTCAAACTGATTTATTTTATACCAGAGCAACTTTTCTACTATCAGTGGATATATATTTCTTCTTCTGATTTGGTTGACAGTACTTTAGTGGAGAAGCTAGTAGGTTTCTTAATCATTACAAATGCTGCTGCATGCTGCAATTCCAGAGTTCAATCCCAGAATATACAGTAGCATAAAAACATGACAACACAGGCAGGAAGGTTTGGAGAAAAAGCTGGAGAAGACAGAAGACAGATTGAGATGGTTTGGACATGTTCAGAGGAGGGACAGTGGATGCACGTTGGTAGAAGAATGATCCTAGAGATGGAGCTACCAGGTAGGAGACCTGAGGAGAGAGATTGATGGAGGACATTGAGGTGGTTGGAGTTAGAGTAGGATGGAGAGAATGTGGGGAGATTGTTGAGTCACTGTGGCAACTTCTGTAAGAGGGACAAGTCGAAAAAGAAGAAGATTCCATGTCAAACTCTTAGGTTTATAGTCGTGCCACAAACACTCATGACAGTGCTACTGCCCCCTGCTGGTCCAAGACACCACCATCTGCTCTCAGAGTATTCACTGTGAGCGAGCAGACGAGGACAAACAACGTCTCGTTCTCGTTGATTAATTTTTCCATCCACGGCAGAGAACGGCACAATTTACTGTTGCACATTTGTTTACAAACTAAGGGGCAGTAGGGGGCAGTAGAGCTCAGGGCTCCTTCTGAATTTACTCACTGTTGCATCAAACTCCGCCATCAGGCTATAAACACTGTAGCTGTTGAACCCATTTCAGTGTGTGTCCATACACACACAGACACACACGTCCATCTGTTTGACTCATCTGTGGTTGGAGAATATTTTAATATGCGCTTCGTCCTGTCATGCAGTGTATCTGTTAACAGTTAGCAGTTAGCTAACAGACGTTGCTCAGCCATTTAGTTTTTAACTATCACTCTGGAAGTGAACAAACGTTGAGGTCATCAACCCCGGCCTCTGTGGATTTAAAACTAGTTTATCTCCAGTTGAGGAGCTTTCGTCTGGACTAAGGAGAGGGAGGGCCCTGTAGGTGATCTGGGATCAGTGGACTGGGGGCCAACCATCCTGGAACAGAAAAGACTTTTCCCATAACTGTTCCCACAAAGTTGGAAGAATGTCTTTATGCAGACATGATTTTAGAAAGCTGACACATTAAGAGTTCCCTTTCCTGGACCTCAGCAGCATCCATCACTCCAAGGGAAACAACCTCAAACCTCCGAACATCCTCCAACCATCTGAAGTTATTAAAAATGTGTCCAAGTGGTGAAAGTTGGCCGCTGCCGTCACCCAGCCCCACAGTCCAGCTGCAAAATGTCAGACCACGAAGTGAAGTTTGTCACATCGTAGAAACGAACAGTGACGACAACAAGCTTTACATCGGGAATGTTGAATTAAATGTTTACCCTCAGTATCACAGCTGGTCGTAAACACGTTTCTGGAGCAGGTTACATGGCTTTATTTATGGTTATCTGGTTTGTGGAATCCTTAACTTACCGCTTGGTGGCAGCGTTACAAGATTTTTTCTGCCTCCATGTACAGAGGAATTATTGGATAAGCAGGCTGCGTTATTCTACCATTAAACATTTTAAACAGATTAATCTTCACAGCATCAATAATCAGATTAACAAGTATAATTAAAAGATTATATTTGTACAAAGTCATAAAAACAAAACTTAATCTATGCCAGTTTTTCTAAATACACAGTTTGTCAATGTATTTTTAATATAAAGTACTCATTGACATATGCAGGAATTAATTAACATTAACAAAGATTTCTTCATACGCAGCAGCTGAAACCAATAATACATTTGTAATAATCAGCATGGTACTTTTAATAGAAACAGAAAGTTCTGCTCAGGCACACTCTCAGTGGAGGAGAATTAATGATCACAAAAAGCCAAGATATACATTCACTTTTTCCTGCAAACAACTCGTCCAGTAAAACATATTGTTCGGCTTCCAGGGAAAAGGCAATTAGACACTAAAACCAAGAAAACCATTAAGACATTTGAAGGTAATTAATTTATAGCTGTAGAGATTTCTTGTGGGGGAAGTGGATTACAGATACAAAAATATTAATGTTGCATTTAATTGTCTTTATGATAATGTGCAGACTTCCCACTGGGAGAAGTAAAATAAGCCCAGAGCAAAAGTCCTCTTTTTCTCCTAATAACCATAATAGAGTTGCTATTTTATGCTTCACTATCAAACACAACTGTGTCAGAGGAAAAAAAAATTCTTGCAGCTTTAACATATGAACATCTTGCTTTTTCCTCTCTTGACCCTGTTGTCTGTGTATCTCACCATCAGTCTCTCCCTTGTTCTTTCTTCTCCACCCCTGGAGACAGACGCCCAGACGTCTCTCTCTCTCCACAGAACTGTCCCCAGTGGAGTTGAACTACATGTCTGCCCCCGGTGGAGGTGACAGACTGCTGTAATACTAGCATTTACCTCCGTTCCCCCTAAAGCCAGGCCCAAAGGCTCCCTCGCGTTTTTGAGCGTTAAACTCCAACAACTCCCGCAGATCAAACAAAGTCTTTTCCCTAAAACCTCGATCAAAGACAAGAGCGAACACAAAAGGAAACATCCTAACAAGCTGCCGCAGGGAGCAGTAGGACTGATCGGGTGAATATGCAGATGAACCACCGTTTCTGAAGACACAGATCGGCAGCAAACAGAACCACGATTAAAAACAAGCAGAGGAACAAAGGGAACCAAAGCGGTTCAATTCCATGAATATTGGGAACAAGAACAGGATGTAAACATCTTTCAGTCGATCTGGTTGGATGTGTAGTTCAACTGTAAATAGAAGTCAGTTCTTCAATATTCTACCCCAATGGCTGCTACCTTATAAAACTATCACAGATATATGGCAAAAACACAGTCTCAGTGGTCCCCAACCACAGGGCTATGGACCGGTACCGGTTCATGGGGCAATTGGTATGAGGCCGCAGAAAGATGATGTCCAACTTACACAATTTGCTTTTTACTTATTATTTGACGCAGTAAACAGTGTTTTGAAGAAGG
The DNA here is from genome assembly GCA_016785265.1 of Paraplagusia blochii. Taxonomy (NCBI): domain Eukaryota; kingdom Metazoa; phylum Chordata; class Actinopteri; order Pleuronectiformes; family Cynoglossidae; genus Paraplagusia; species Paraplagusia blochii. Next base: position 83,812 of record JAFBJS010005484.1, read on the forward strand.
ACCAGATCCCGTCATGTTTGTGTATCCAGACCAAGTCCAATATGTCAAATAAACGGCAACTGGCCGCCTTCTAGTGCCACCTATCACAGAGTAGATATTCTCTGTCTCATGGAGGACGTCCACACTGTAGTGTCTCTTCAATGAGGTAATGAACTGCTTTGCCACTTAGAGGTGAAGTGTTTTGCATTAAAAAACCAACCTATTTCAGTGATTATCAACTTTGTTTGCCAATTAAACTGCATACAGAGTTGAAAAACGTTGATTATTATACTTAATAAAAACACCACTTTTATGCCGTACATTTCATTTCCATTAGTGGAATTTATCCGCTACACCTCAAAGATTGGTCCGCGGAAAAAAAAGAAATTGTTTGACTGGTCCATGGCGCGAATAGTGTTGGAGAACCCTGCTTTAGAACAAATACAGCTCCTAACTGTACATGGTACACTTGGTGTTAGTGTAGACCTTTGACATGGGAATCACCAAAGGAGGGACCGGGTATAAAAAGGCGCTGATTTCTCTCCCAAATGCTACTTGTCAGATGGTCCCTTGTTAAAAGGACCCCATTACTAATAAATGAACATGTGAACGAAAAGACAGAATGTCTGTGTGTGCCTGCGTTACCTGAATCTTTTATGCAAATGGAATTTCAAATGAAGGGGAGACATCTTCAGAGACCTTGACTGTTTTTCCACAGCCTTTATAAAAATTAATGCCAGCACTGATTTATAAATTTTATTAATAGCTGCTGCTGCTGCTGTGGAAAGATGAGCATCGGAGATGAAACTGCTTCACTTGTGTCTTTTTTTTCTTTCCTTCCTCTATCTGCCCCCCAGACCCTCCACACCCCGCGCCCCCATTGCTTTCGCCTTTTTTCCCTCCTTTGTGTCGTCCCACTGATTTTATAATTGGTCTCTGCTCGCTCTCATTCAACACCCTGTAGAACCAATTAGTAACCGACCTCCTGACCTTCAGCTGCACTAACTAAAGACTCCACGAAAAAGCATAGCCGAGCAAAGGTTGGCTTTTTTTCTTTAGTTCCTGATGAATAATTCTGTCAAGCCCATTAGAAACCCACATTAAAGAGAATCAATGCTTGAAGACTGCTCTCTTTTCTCATTCTCATCACTATCCTTATTAATCTTTAAAGAAACTATAGCTGTATATCTTGTCAAATTTATGTTGTGATGACAGTAAAACGAAGTTAGGCTGTGACCCTGAAGCAGACGGGAGAGGATGGCGAGTGACCTCTGCCAACAGGTGGACACTGAGGAACTGAGAGAATTCCCACAGTGGATTCATTTTCTTCACATACTTGAATTTCTTTTTGTTACATTTGTCTTTGATATAAACCTTTTGTTCTCTCTGTCGTTCTTTGTTGGATTAAATTGTGCTTTAGACCAGGTTCCCTGTCAAGGCTGAGTGGAGAAATAGTGTGGTGACATCAGCCTTGATCGGTGTATTTAATAAGAAAATTGAAAAAACACTCACTAATTCAACAATGTTGTATTTCTAGCATTCATTAAATCAGTGGTTCTTAAACCTTTTTGTTTTTCAAGCCCTACTTGCCCCATCACCAGAAGAAAAATATTTCAAAATAAAAAATTTGATCAATTGTACTAACACCATATATGTTCATTGGTAATTATTTCTAAACTACAAAAAGTAGTTTTCAGCAATTGAACTTGAAAGACGTTTCATTCCTCAATTGAGGAACTTGATCAGTTTCTGGTTGATGTCAGAGAGAACACTAGTAGTTCTACTCCTCTTGAACCACTACCTTAAAATCAATAACATAAAAAAACAGAAAGAGAAGATAAAAGTGCAGCTGTGAGATCTCTGTTCTCTTTAAGTTAAAAACATAACTTTTGTTGACACTGTGGGGTCACTTTCAATCATGGCATTTATGTTGCTTTTGCTGCACAAGTCAATCTCATTGCAGATCAGTTCACAATCAATGATTTGTTTGCTCACACTGTACAATCTGATGCCTATGTCCTATTGGACTGCTCACACTGTACAACCACACATGACACTAACTATGTTTGCATGTGTGTAGTGTGGCAGGTTAAGGTAAAAATCAGAGGTAAAGGAAGGAAGAAAGAAAGGAAGGACGGGAGGAAAGAAGGAAGGAAGGAAAGCAAACTCCTTGTCATTGTAACATTGTGATTCACTCCACTGCACGCAACAAAATTTGAAACATTTTTTTATAGCCTTTATGATGTTATCTACTGGGAAAACACATTATTGCAGGGTAAAGGCAGACATATAAAAGATATTATAAGTACATTATTTGGACAAGGTTGGCGGGCCGCATTAAAAAGTTCAATGGGCCGCATCCGGCCCCCAGGCCTAAGTTTGCCCATAGCTGGTCTTAGAAATAAGTGGACTAGTGTGTTTAATAACTACTTTATGTCAATGCTGGATGTGAAGCCAGAGTCAAAAACAGAATATATTTTAACCAGCCATTTTATTTATTTATTTTTTTATCACATTTCTATTTACAAACGCCTAATTGGGCAAGAAACACAAATGTTCCCATCAGCCACCGGGAGCATTTTGCAGCTGTTGAGGCTGAAATTGTTTTTTTAATCTTTGTTGATATCGAGGCACCTCATCTCCTCAGGTCCTTGTTTTTATTCTCCGACTGTCACAGAGATACACATCATCAAATCACTCTCTGATATATTGATAGAATTCTGGTGGATGCTTTAAAAGCAACCGTATTTACCCTGTCATGTCACCAGGGGTTGTTTTTCTGTTTCTTTTCTTCCATTTTTATTATTATGACAGAGAAGACAGCAGGAGGACAAATGAGGAGGTTGGTGGCAGGATGGGAAGTCGAGGTCTGTGGTTTTTATTAGGAATCTGGGATACTTCCGACAATAAGGACAATGAGGAAAGAATTGCAAAGTTTGGACGGTTCAATGGTCTGGATTTGGCCTATGGGCCACCCGCTTGATTTATTCGCTCTATTCTCCCCTGACTCTTCCCTAAGTTATCCACATATTGTAAAGGTTTTTATGTCCTGGACATCTAAGCCTTGTACCAGACTACAGTCTGTTTTATTTGTGGTAAATTCAGCCATGGAGGACAAGCTCAGACAAAACAAATCTGCTCCTTCCAAGGGTAAGACACAAAACAGTGTTTTTTGAAGAGTTTGGCTTGTTTTTCTTAGATTGCTCTTTCATAACATACTGTGGTATCAACAATGAACCCATGATTTTGAGGATATAGTCATGAAGCAACATTGTGGGGTTACACCCAGGTCTTTTAGAGAAATTAAAGTGGTTATAAGGAAGGTTCTGTGTGTAATGTTGCACAGGGAATTAGATCGTCTTGTTAATCGTTTACTTCCAGATTTTAAAACAATGGAGGCAGAGATCAGACAGAGAGGACAAAAGTCTGGGTGAGGAGGAAACTAAGAGAAACAAAAAAGAACAGAGAAGAGGAAGAGGAAGTGGAAACATGAACATAGCTTGAATGCGGACTTTGCAGGGGACAGACTTTGTTGTCCACTCAGCAGGTTGTGAAAGACACATTTGCTGAATCAGACCAGCGGTTGGACTCGTATCACCCACACCTAGTTCAGCTGAAGACTTGACCGCATCAGGTTCCTCATTATAGTTTCTACTTAGAGGCAAACGCACACAAAACAACAAGACTAGTTAACAAAAATGCTTTAAAGTCAGGCAGATCATTTCCAACTAAAATGGAATCTTTAATACAATGGTTTGTTAGGATGGTAAACGTAGGTGGCAGGTTTATAGTCAGGGGTAAATAAACAATGATAGAAAAGGAAAAAGTGAACAAAAACTACGATCTGTTGCTGTGGGAAGAAGCTGATGTAACGGCGCCAGACATTGTAGTTAAAATTATCTAAAACATAAAGACAGCAAAAAGATAAACTATACATAAATGTAGATAATATATGTATTTTTGTATGTACATATATATATATATATATATATGACTAAGTGAAAAGCATAGGAAACAGGAGCTGACAAATTGCAAAGTCCTCACGAAAATAGGCTGAAAATATCACATAAAAAAAAAAACAACTTCAGGAGAAAGTCTGATAAAGTATATAATATTTCCACCACGCCAACCCCAGTCAGACTTCACTGTCCTTTGACCAAAATGTCAAACAACATGATTTCTCTATGAAATATTGAAGAACCACAGAACAACAAGTCTTTGAAGTCCAGACCAGGACTTTGATGTTGTCATCGCTGCAACAACACGTCCTTCTCGGACTCTGAAAACACCTGCACTGGAACTAAAACCATCCTGGAGCGAGACCGCCAGCCGCGCCCCGTGCCTGCCTGTGCGGCCCACCATAAATCCTTAACAACACACTCAATAAACTTCTGTGGTCCTGAATATTTATTGATGCCTGTGGTTCCCCAGAGCGTCGTTCTCTGTCTGGGACTCGGCCCCGCAGCAGCGCTGGCCGACCTGTTACAGCTCTCAGGGAGAAGTGAGCTCATGAATACAGACTGACGTGGTGGTCTTCTCAGCCTGGGCCCTAAACAAAACTGCCCCCTGTGGTATTACAGGAGTAACATATCGGAGTTTACACAAATCTTTAATGCAGACGTAAATCACCTGGGCTAGCCTCCTAGAGTCGATGAAAATTTCAACATGTATCATTATGTACAGAGTGTCCCCAAGTGGGAGGTGGGCTAAAGTACAATTTCCAAAACACACATCTGTTATTAGTGAATAGCACTGATTTGTGCAGCAGTCACAGCGTTCATCTGCTGCTGGGGGATCAGTTGACAGCTCACAATTGTGATCACACAATGTACGATCTGAGGAGTGGCCGTGATTGGACGGATCAAACTGTACGTCCATACAAGACATGTCTGACTCCCGTAGTCAGAACTGCTTTGGATAAAAGCCTCCGCCTCTGATGTCCTCCTCTTATTTATGATTGTGCATGAATGTGGCAGGTTAAGGTAAGAATTAAAGGTAACTGTTTATTTTTCACATGACTGGTCGATGCTTTTGGTAAACATACGTACGCAAAACGACCAAAATGAAGCCCAATTTCCAAAAAGTTACCCGATCAAAAATATCTGTACAAAAGTCATTTTTAAATGGTGGCCAGCTTAGTTCCATGAAGATTGAGATGGTGCTGGTCCACAGTAGTGTTACAGTATCAGTTAAAGATCGACAACCACTGACATTATCTGTGACGTTTACCTTTTTTCAGTTGGTTAAAAAAATGATCAACCCAAACAAGGATCTCAATCCATTTTTAAGACAACGTTGGATTTTGTCCCTTGGTCCAGTAATAATCACATCAATTAAAACATTGAAAAAAGTGAAATAATTCCTTCAACTTTTTTCTGCATATATTGAATCTCTTTTCTCCCTCTGAAATTCCTTTATGAGAAAACTGCCTTGAAGGTAAGAACAATATGAAGTTCTGCCAAACAATAACTTGTGGTTAATTTCCCACTGGAGCCCCTGTATACATAAATCCAATCTGACTGGACTGTTTTGATTTAAGAAGAAGGCTGGGGGTGTGGGGGTGGGGGGCTGCTCTAAGACAGCAGGAAAATCTCTGCTCACTTTGACATGTAAAACACAAATGTCAAAAACATCCATATGTCCATAGTTTACTGACTAGACAGAGTTTATAAATCCTGTATTGAAGTCCCACTGAAGTCCAGCTCCATCTGACTCAGTGAGGCCAGAGATTCACAGACTGTTGGAATATTGGGTTTGTTGGGTGAGATGCTGTAGCCCAGTGTTCCACTGGGGCGGGGACCGGTACTGGTCCGTGGGTGAATTGGTGCTGGGCCGCAGAGAAATAATGTTTCCTTTTGGTCCCGTCTGTCTATTCCTTCCACTTGATCCATACCCATATCAACAAAAGAACTGACCAATAGAATGGCTAGGATTCCATCATCAATAATGCAACTATGTTTGATTAGGAAATATTTTCTCAGTGAAGACAACAACAATAAACAGAGCAGAGTCATTGATACAAGTTCTAACCTTTTATACCAGGTAGGAAGATTTTATAGGTAGGAAAATATTTCAGAACACCGGTAATTTAATTGATGTGAAAATAGTATGGCACAGAAAAGGTTGGGGAAGACTGCTGTAGCCCATACTGACACACAACTATTCATGAACATCTTAGTCCCAGTTCCCATATAAAATATAAATAACATTATGTGTGAAGCAGCAGAAAGTTCATCAACAGGCAGCGTGAAAGAGTCATGGGGACGATTACGACGGGCCGCTCCACTGAGCGTATGATTTCCACTGACGAATCCGTCGCAGCCCTGCAAACGATTAGCTGTTTCTGAATCCCTGCCCTCACTAACATTAACCTTGTAACAAGAGCATAAAGGTTGGCAGTGTGTGAAAGCTTTGATTGTCCATTACCACATCCAACGGCCGGGCCTGAGTGGCAGCACCGACCCAGGCCCAGCAGGAAGTGATTAAACCAGAGTGCTGCGGTAGAATGTTATCACAGACTTGGAAAAACATCTCAGGCAAATATATACAGTGTACTTCATTCAAGCGCTCATGTGGAAAAGATAAATACGTAGAGTCAGAAAAAAAAGTTAAGGTCATGTCTGAGAGTCTAGGCCTCGAACCTGTCACTGTGAGGTAAAATCAGAGCAGCAGAGGGTGGGAACAACCAGCCTCTCCAAAAAATGTTGAAGGAAATTAAGATTGTTTATAGAAAGCACTACAAGGCAAAATAAATTAAAAGAATCAAATATATTTCTTCATGTCTACTCTGAGTTTAACCATTAATTGGAAATACTTCTGTACGACAGGGTGAGAGTTGAAATTGTTGACTCGCTGGGGAAACCTCTAAAAAGGGACAAACCGACAGAAGAAGAAGAATTGGAAATACTGTTGTACCTGTTCGTACACTAAGTTATTTAGAGACAGAACTGTTAAATAATCTTCCACTAGTTGGCAGTAGATGATTACAAAAACTAAAATGAAAAACCATGAGCTCTAAAGAAAATCTTGGTTTTCTTGATTTACTTCAATTTCTGTGAGTACAACAGAGTTGAGTTTGTCAAAAGAGTGCAACTCAAGCCTAGGGTTCAAATAAAAAATCCTCAATAAAGACTGGAATGTTCTCGAAATCGAAACATAAACCAATTTTCATTCATTAAGTATTTAAATTTCAACATCACAACCATTGTACTTCTTGCTGCATGTTCTCAGATGTTTGTGATAACAGCAGCGGCAGCAACTTCAGTGTAAAAGCCCAGACATTTCTTTTCTCTCACCACTTCCAGTAACTCCTCAGGGAGAATCACATTCCCAGGAGTCAGCCACTGCAAACACGGATAAAAAATCCCCACAGATTGTGTCAGGTTTTCTAGTATCTGCCCTGTCTGATCCTCTTCTACTGTGATGGAACTGGCTTCACATTCTCATATCACATTCTACCAACTACCATTCTGAAAAAAAAAAAAAAGTTTCTTTGCTACTGCCGGGATAAACAAATACACAAAAAATACAAGTTGGGATAAAACGCAGATCTTTCATTTTTTGGCATTCAGTAAACTGTAACAACAGAAAAAACAATATATTATTATAACACTCTGTACAATATATATAAAAAAAGAATTCTATTCTTTATTTAAGGTTTAGTTTTAATTTCGTTTTTAAAAAGCATGTTTTTTCTATAGTTTCATTACATTCAAGAATCCACACACACACACACACACAATCCACTCCTGCACAATGAGTGAATACACACAACCACTGTGTGATCAACCTTTGAAAAGAACAAATCAGTCACAACCAACTACTATCAGCGCAGAGGTGCAGAGATCTAACGCTGCAGGAGTTTATTAGGCTCCAGACCAGATCCACACTAACAACCAGAGGAGACATTATTTACAAGTTTTTCCAACTGCTGTTTTGCACAGAACAAGAATTCACAACAACACTGCAGGTCTCCACAGAGCTCTGGTGTAAAGAGAAGTTAGAAACCAGATGGGAATGTGCGACTAATTTGTAAAAGTACAAAAGAAAAATGTTGTGCTTGTTTGCCATTTGGTAACAAGGGAAACTTCTCATCTACACACCAGCTCTGGAGGCAGCAACATCACCAAACAAGTTTTACTCCTCACAAAGTCAACATATAGATGGTTCTCATCAACACGTCCCTGAGATGATGTTTTACTCAACCATAAAAACAGAAAAGAGACAAAAGTCCAAACATCGCGGTCAGATTATAGTGACTTAAAATGTATTTTATTAAAACCAAAAAAAAAAAACAAGATGAAAGAGATCGGCCCCAGATATTTAACAGGTTTCTCTTTAACTTTGGTAATAAAAAAATTACATTTGATCTGATTTCAGTTTGAGAAGGTAAACAAAGACATAAAATACTGACAGCTCAACAAAGACACAATAATAAACTTGTCAAAGTGTCTCTCAAACATGAGAGATACATCTTCACACACATTAGGTATTACAACCTCAAACATTTTGAAACAACATTGTCTTAGTTTCAACTCTCTGACTTATCATTTGACAGAGACACACATATTTATATTTTGTCTAAAATGTAACAGAAAACTGCCCAGTGATAACATGAAACATATGTTCTGTATAATATCTAACTCATGTAAGATATTGCGATATGTTCTCCTGTCTTTTTCTACTAGGGATCAGGTATTGACTGAATCTAATGATGCAAAATGTATCACAACACAGGAGAAGTGACAGTGCTACAGGCATCAGATGACCTGGATGACACATACACAGACAGTGTATTCATTATATATGTCCAAGGATAACCGCCAGTATAGTAAACACACAATGTTACAAAATGTGTGACATCATGTGAGAAAAATTTGAGTTCTAAATTTGTTATCCCTAAGGGGGAAATAAAAGTATGAGCAGGAGTTTTTGAATAAACAGATAAAATAACTAAGATCTCAAATAGTTATATATGCAAATATATACGGTCCCTGCCTAATCAACCAGCAGTAAAAAGTTTAAGCACTATTTTTTAAAAAAAGGACCTACACTGTTATCACGTTAAAGAGTACTAAAACAATACCAATGCAGTGCTCAAGAACAGGGGTAACTAACTACTGGGCCGGGGACCGTTACCAGTCCTTGGGTGAATTGGTGCAGGGTCGCAGAGAAATTATGTTTCCTTTTGGCTCCATCTGTCTATTCCTTCCACGTGATCCATATCAACAAAAGAAGTGACCAATAGAATGGCTAGGATTCCATCATCAATAATTAAACTATATTAGGAAATATTTCCTCAGTGAGGACAACAACAATAAAGTCAAAATGACGCAAAGTCATTGATTGATTGATTGATTGATACAAGATTCTAATCTTTTATACCGGTCTGGTAGGAGAACATTATAGGCTGTGACCACTTGAGAAATACTTGTTGGGCTTATGCCCATTTAGATTGGGTAGGAAGATTTTTCAGTCGGAAAATATTTCAGAACAGAGGAAATTAAATTTTATTCAGGGGTATTTATCTGCCACAACTTAAGGACCAGTCCGTGTTAACACCGCTCTAGAATATCCACACTGTAAGAGAAAAGAAATATCACGATATTTCAGTGCATAGATATTTTCTTACTTCCCTACTTTGAACTTAATGAAAACAGCAGAGATGATCTGATTAAACAAAGACAAACTCATGGTAACAACACTTTCTTTCTAACTCTGACTCAAGGCAGAGGAACAACTTCAGCAGCACAGACTTTTAATACAGATGAGGGATTAGGGAGGCTGAGCCAGAATGGAAAAAAGTAGAGAGCTAATCTAATTAAGAACTCAATCACTCAATTAGTCTTGAGCTGGAGAAACAAATGGCAAATAAATTCTTTCATCATAACAACCAAGTTTAATTGCTCCAAGACGAGGCGCTGACATCTGGCGTGCCCCCTCCTTAACTGCTGTGTGTGTGTGTGTGTGTGTGTAAGAGAGTTGGGGATGGGGCGGGGGGGTTCAAGTACAAGGAAGAGAGATGGAGGCAGAGAGAGAGTGAGAGAGAGAGCGGGAGCAACAGAGATTTTTGGTACAACAACAAGAAGCGGTTGTGAGTGCGGCATGACTGTGCTCTCACTGAGCCCTGACTGTGTTTATGAGCGTGAAACTGCCCATGTTCAATGGAGCAGCAGCCCGGTTTATCCATCTGCACTTCATCCACATGGGCAGAGGAGAGCGGTCGAATTAATGGGATTGAGAACATTTTTCTTTCCTTCCCAGCCCCCCCCCCACAAGACCATGGCATTCAGACAGAAAATGAGGTCACTGGCTCTAAGAGGCAGAGGAGCTGTGGCTTAGGTCCACGCATAAACATTCAGGCCGTTCATCAATAGAAAGTCTGAGGGAACCATGGTGGTGGCCTGAGGTGCTGGAGCAAAAGGAGAAATCATCTCTCTCTCTCTCTCTGCTCTCAGACTCAGTTTCTGTCTTCTTCTTGTTATGAGTCTGTTTAACCACTTCCTCATGCTGCTGGCTCAGCGGTCAGAGATCAGGCAGTTCCTCTGACAGCCATGGTAGACTGCAATAACAAGAGGAGTGGAGAAGAAAAAAAAAGAAGTATCTCTTAACTGAGTCTTTCTTCTCCACCAATTACTTCTTTGATTTTGATTATTTCTGTACAAAAGCAATTAATAAATCAGTTTCATCAATTCTCTCTGTTTTTTCTTGTTTTCGAGGCTTCAAACCAATAATTAACAACTTTATCGGAAAAGGCAGTTTGTGTTCACACTCATCTGTGAAGTGTCATGATGACCAGGGGTCGATTGTGTACAACCTTCCCTGTGGTGAGGAGGGCTGTCAGTGAATCCTCTTAAAAACCTTGATCATATCAAACACTAAACCGATAGAGCAATGCTGACCTCTGCTGGTCATACACACTAATAAATACATTTATTTCACCTTATTCTGTTAGTTTTCACACGACACTGGAGGCAGAAACACAACTCTTGCCTGGACACACTATCCTGTGTCCTTGAAACTAACTACAGGACAATGTCCAAGAACCTAAGTGCATGTGTTGGTCACCACCTCCAGGGTGTGGCTTTGTTCTCACCATACACACTGCTGATCCTCCTCTCTGAACTTCTTCTCAGTACTTGAGTTAAGTACTTCAAACACAAGTACTTGTGTTGATTGGTTGACACTTTTAAGCACTGAGTACTGAGCAAATGACACCATAAGTACTTCCTTTGAAATGTGACTGCATTGGTCCGTTGGTACAACACGTCTGAATCTGCACAGTAACCAATGTCAAATTCTGAATAAAAGCTTAGTGAATGACCAATGGTCCTCTGGTTTATCTACAAACTTCTATGAAGACCCACATGGTACGTCCCATTTCATCATTCAGAACTCACGTCCGACAGCAAAATCACCTAGTGGTCCCACAGACCCGCTGACACAGAGGTAAAAACATAAAATCCAGAAGGTTCCACGACACCTGTTCTGATATTTGTGTTACTCTCTCAGAAGCAGGATAAAAAATAGAAAGTACGGCTGTAAGAGTGAACAGATTGATGGGAAATATAAATAACTCCTGCTGTGTTTGTGTAAGCGACGCATTTCCATTTGTAACATGTAGTGACAAACAAATCATATGGCAGTGACACAGAGGAGCAACACAAACAGAAAGCAGATGCAGCGACGCTGACGGAGAGACGCTGCTGAGCCTGGATGTTGGAAGTTGTTTGCTCCACTGAAGTGCCAGATGTTTACACTTGATCATCCAGCTCCAGCAGCTCCAGCAGCTCCAGCAGTCCCACAGGGAGTGTGTGGATATTAATAGGCCCAAATTGGGTGCATGATATATAGCTTTGTTAAGTGGGTTAGAAACGTGGTTCTGGGGACAGAGTTGGGTCAGCACCAGGTGGACTCCAGGGAGTGTTTGAACTTTTCTGACAAGTGTGTACATGAACATTTCTTGACCTCCCAGGTTTAATATTGGTCTTTGCTGATGGTGTGTAAATATTTGACTTAGAGCTCCTTAAGGCAAAATATTATACAATTACGGCGAGTTCGCTGCGGACAAAACCATGACAAGTGTTTGACAGAACAACAAGGACAACCAAGGCAGACCAAAATCAAATAATTACATATTACAGCATATATACACATATATAAGTCTATGTGTGTGTATGTAAGTATATGTAAATAGCTATAGTTATACAACTTCTTTTTCTATTTCTTTTTCAGGGGTTTCCACAGTGAATCATCCTTTTCCATCTCCCCCTGTCCTCTCCATCTTCTACTCTGACTCCAACTACCTCCATGTCCTCCCTCACTGCATCCATCAATCTCCTCTTGGTCTCCTGCCTGGTAGCTCCATCTCTAGGATAATTTCTCTACCAATGTATCCACTGTCCCTCCTCTGAACATGTCCAAACCAGCCTGTCTGTGTTGTCCCTCTAATCACCTCATTCCTGATCCTGTCCATTATTGTCTCTCCTAAAGAGAATCTCAGCAGCATCTTAACTCCTCCACTTACGCTTCCTGTCTTCTGTCTATTCTCTGTGTCTCTAATCTATCCATCATGAATACTTTTCTAATCAAAGATATTAATCAAATACCAAGCATTTGTATAAATTCTCTCCTGCCAGTTCTCAGATTCCGAGCTAATAAACACAGATGTATTTGTTTTGTAGCTTCTCCCCAGTTCTGTGAACTGCAGCCCAAGGAGATCGAGTTTACATTTATGTTTCTCATTACATGATGTGCAACAACAGAGCTCAGTCCAACCGCCCACCACTGTGGCCAATAAAGATGATATGAAGCCAGACTCAGTAATTAATTAGCAGAAGACAAGGCAGCAGGTCAACAGCACAGACCCAGGACAAGCCAAGGAATAAGTCTTAAAGAGTGCGACTTTATGTGAACTCTTCACTATGACTGAAATCCCTTAAATCCAGATCATCAACTATGGTAAAGGTTTAAACCCGAGGATTACAATTAAAACTATGAAGCGGAGACGCTCAACAATATGTTCTGAAACCAAACTGGATTGACTTAATATATTCCTTCTCATCAGGTAATTTTATATATTCAAAGTAGAATGTTAATGTCAAAGCGAGTATATCAAGAAAAAATAACGGATCTCCACTTTCTAGAAGACTGTTAAGTGATTAAAAACCAGGAGAACAACCAAGCAAAGTCATTATCTTGATCAGTGTCACACATATGGCCCACGGGCCAAAACCAAGCCGCAAGAAGGTTTGATCAGGCCCGCAGGATAATTTGAAAGTGAAAAAATGCATAAAATACGTGGATTTAATTTCTTTAGTTAAATGCAATTCAAAAATGATTCACTTGGGGGCCCAAGGACAAGCCACATCACTGAGACAGACCAAGGCAGACGCCATCTGCTGCTTGGTACGATGTTGTTTCAACCCTATTTTCGACCTCCCCACTACAACCTTGTTTCAAGATTTTCCTAATGTTCTTACATGCTACACCAAAACAAAATACGTGATATTTTGGTTATTAACAGCTGAGTATGCTGTAATTTTAATGGTGCGGCCCATGTAGATGTCATGTGGCCCACGACGTAGAAAAGGGTTTGGCGCCCCTGATCTAGATACTTCGCCCTCTGTCTTTGGGAGAAACCAAAAGTAATGGGAAATAAAGCATGTAGTCAGAATACAGGGAAAACCAGCAGTATGCAAACTGTGAACACGCTGTTTGAGAGACATTAGCATCAACCACACCACGCAGCTCCAAGCATTTTTCACTACATGTGATGAATGTTAAGACCCTTCCAGCTGCCTCTTTAGGATACCATTCAAAGACACCACAACTGAAACTGTGGCTTTTCCCCAAAGCCAACATCAAATCAGCATCAGTCCTTCAGAGTCACAGCTTTTCATCCAGCACTCATGGCAGATCTGCAACACAGCCTTTTCCAACTGCACTAACAGGATCAAGCTACAGGCCTGAGGCCTAATGTCTTTAAGATGACTGAAGTGATGAGAGTTGGCCTTTGCTATCTGTCCAAGAACCACACAGCCCAAAAAACTCTTTCCCAAAACCACGTACACTGTTTCGCATGTAACGCCACAAACGGACGTCCAAAGCTGAGGCAATTTTCCGTTTAAGAGCAAGAAATGACTGAAAAAGAAGTGACGAAGAGGATGACGGGAGGGGGTGGGCAGCGGGGGAGGGTTTTGGTGGTTTGACGACATCTGTTTCTTACTAAATCAATGCAGGAAGGAAGAAAAGCAGAGCAGATACACCAAACATTAGTGGTTAACCAGCCACTAATGAGAAAAAGAAAAACACTGAACTGAGATGAATCCATTCAGCACAATGTGATGTTCAAGGTTTCAGTAGAGTCCAGGGAAATGCTGAGGCTTACGTAAGCTTCAGATGCAGAATAAAAACAAGAGGAAGTGGTTTAACCCCATCCGCCCAGAGCAGGCGTTTGATTTCTTTTATGTTTTCTTCACACCTGCTATGTGTCAAACATCTGAACAATCAGCTCTGATGCAATGAGAGTTAGTCCGAGTTAGCCTACTTCCAGATTAGGATTAGTTTGAAAGGTTTTCGTTCCTATAATCACCTCTTTTCTCTCATCTACCTCCCCCAACTTTAACCTGGAGACTGTGGAATAAATCCTGGGAAATGAGGGGGCCTCCTGCCCTCTAAGTGACACTCATTCCCAGGTGTCTAACCCAAGGTCAACATGGGATCACATGGTTTCACTGCTGAAAATGAAGACTAAAGGGCGGCAGACGAGAGAGCTGAGAAGAGGTGAGGAAAGGAGTGAGGGGAAGGTGAGGAAATAGGATGAAAAAAAAAAAAGGAGTGAAGGAGAGAAGGCAAAGAGACACAAGTGCTGGTTTCAGGAATGCAACCCATGCTGAAACCATTTGAGTCAAATCAGCACCATGTGTCCTCCAGAGCCTTATTATCCCATAAATGAACTTTATTGAGGCAACAAAGTGCTTCGGAGCTCAGCAAAAACATTAAAAGGGCCTGGTCTGTCTCGGCCCGGAGCCAGAAGCGCTCCGGTTCCTCTGGGGAATAATGAAAAAGGGCCTCGTGTTTGCTGCCCTCAATGTGGCCTCACAAGCTGGCCAGCCAGCCCTGCCAGAGTTATGGCTTATTAGTGACAGAGAAATAGTAAGCAATTACTCCAGGGAGACAAATATGGCGCAGGCCTCTTGACTGACCTGACCTACAGAATTAACCAGGAAGGAAGGATGAGAGACGAAAGAAAAAACAGGAACAGGAAGGAGAAAGAGGAGAACGACAGAAAAAAAATGAAGGGCAAACAGGCTGGAGGAGAAAATAGACTGACAGTGAATATGTAAAAAACCTTCACTGGTTTAATCAAACACTGTAGTGAAAAGGTTCTGGTTGGACCAGTCAGAAATACAGGGTTTTTTAATCATAGGTGATATCAACACAGAGACGGACACAGATGGGAACAATCTTCACTCCTGCAAGGTGATGGTGTGCAGGTTGTAGTTAAGTGTTTGATGTGTTTGACACTTCAAAGGAAGAGTTTGAAAAATAACAACCTTTGAATCTGGACCTAATTGTGTTCTAACACAGGCTTCACAGCCGACCTTCAGTCTGGAATAGACAGCGACTCATGATAGTCTTTTATCAGGGCTGAAGGAAAAAGAAAAAGCAAAACACCAAACACAAGGCTGTGTTTCATTGTCAGAAAGAAAGGAGCGTTATAGTGGTGAAGATGCTGAGATAATCTCAACTGTGATGTTGTAAATAAACGTTTCATCCAAAAACATTTCATCAACTTGAAAATAAAAACACAAAATCATTGAAGTGCCGATCTAGTTACTCTGGATTTCAGTTCTTAGACAAGTCATAACAGCAGATCGTGAACGGATAAAAAAACACTGCAGGATTCTACACAGAAAGAACTCCTCAGAGGAAACACGGTCTTAGTTAAAGTTGAGTCCTTAAAAGAAACTGTTTTGTTTTTATTTCTAAAGATCGTTCTTAATATTGTCTTAGAATGTTTTAACTTCTCATATATTTATAGCCAAACAGCTGTGTTAAATAGAGACTTGCTTTAAAAGACTGTTAACAATACGTGGGTGTGGATTTGATGGTTTTGTGACCACCTGCCTACATGCACCATGAGTGGTGAAGCCATGAGGCGTGTGGCAGAGGGCCGGGACTGCTCCAACATAAATACCATCTCTGATCCTCTTGAGGATCACGAGTTCCATATCGAAGGGACCCCTTGTGGCTGGAAAAGGGGCAGCAGTGGTTAACCCGAAAGGCCACAAGGAGATGTATGGAACCTATTAGGAGGCTGGAAAAGAGTTTAGGGAGAGCTTCACTAACAGACTGAATTGTATCTGCCATAATTGCTGAGAACAGCTTATTCAGTGCAAACCACAAGAGAAGAGAATCATAAAACTGAGGAAGGAGGAGGATGAGGAGCGAGGAGCGAGGAGGGAGTGCTGCCACTTGAAACCAGCCAAATCAAACCCAGAACAAGCCTTGTATCAATTTGAGGTCTGGGTGCATGTTGTTGCCTTAGAGTTTGTGTGAACAGATGAGTGAATGAAGAAGAAGATTATTGAGCTCCGTTTAAAAACTTCAACAGGTTTTCTTCGATTCTTGCATCAGTAAACTTGATTTGAAAAACTACATTTCTTTATTTAAAAGCACAATTCCACTGCATGGCGCCCAAAACCTGTGCGTGCCATGAATTTATCTGGAACAAGCTCGCTATTAGTTTTCAGCAAACCGGTCGAAGGGTTTCAATAAAAAAATAAATCTCCTGATTTGAAGACAAATCAACACAGGCCCAGCTTCAGAGATGAAAGTGAGTTCTGTGCCAAGGAGCTGCTCGTGCTCATTGCTGGTCTGAGTGTAGTTAAAGTGAAGCCACATGAACAGAGCTGTTCTCACAGAGGAGCCGTGAGTGCGACGATGTGAAAACATACACAAACGCTTAATTTAAAGCAGCAGTACGAAACCTAAGCCCCTGACCTGGGGCTGCTGTCGTAGTAGCTTAAACACCGCAATAAAAACAACATGTTGGACGACTTTAAAGTGTTCATGGTATTGTGATGCCTCCTTGGTCATGGGGATCTTAAAACTCACACTGTAACGGTACAATACTGCCTCCCTGTGGAGTTCACCCAACATTACACAATTTGCTTTAAGTTTATCCCCTCGTTTATCTTTTATCACTAAAATGTGTTTTGTGGTTTGTGGGAAACCGTGTTAGGGCAACGCATGTCTGCAATAAAAAGAACTAGTTCTGCGATTTTACATAATAATAATTACGAGGTATTCAAAATAAAACAAAAGTGTAAGTATTTTGCTTCATTTTTTATTTCTGTAATAGTTTTTAATCTTTGTTAAAGGTTTGTAAAAAGTTAACCATGTTGCGTCGTGAGCATTTAACTGTACAACAAAACAACTCAGCATATGCTGCATATATAAAGTATATATGTAAATTGTAATATATTAATTCTATCTTATAATAAGTATATAAGTATTTTAAAAGGACAACAAAAAACTTACTTGGTCACTGGTCAGAGAGTGTAGTCCTGGTGGTCAATAAAGCCATTTCCCCCTGTAAACAAACGCAAAACAAATATTTATTTATTTCATTCTGGTATTGATAGGTAAACAAACCTATGGTAAAAAATTAAAGAAACAAAAAAAGTAAGTTACCTGGCTGCCGTACCGTTCAGTTGATATGTGAACACCGGAAACTTAGCCGATTTCCAGGAGAACATGGATATTTGTTATACCTTTTAAAAAGAAATACTTTTACGTTGAAGAACCGCTTTGGTTTTCACGGGGGGAGAAGCAGAACAACAGTCTTCTGTGCTTGTTCTTAACTCCCATACTATAATTCATACACAAGTTATTAAGCAACAACATTTTCTTTGCTGTAAACTAGTGTTTATGGCCAAACATAACAAACAACGGGGGGGGAACGAAAATACTCGACATGCTACTGACCTAGTCTAGTTAGCTCCGTAATTGCTAGTTGTTGTGTTTTAAAGCTTAAAATGACTTCTTTGGTAAATACAACTTACATTCGAGACTACTAATCTAACCTATACATTAACTATATCAACGAATGTATGACGTGACCAACGGTTGACGGCGAGTCTCCGTTTTTCATGTCTTTTTAGACTCTAGCACTAAATTAGCAGCCGGTCTTAACCCGATCGAAAGATTCCCGCGCCCATTGGCTAAACGATTACTGACCTGAGATCGGCATTTAGAGATTTAGTTGTAACATTGGTCCGTAAACCAGAAATGTAAACCGACTCTCAATCAGTTGTTTGTATAGCGACGCATTGCTCGCTTGTATGACGATGAGTTTTACCTTACTAAAGACCCATCACTTTTCACATGACTAATATAAGTTATATTTATGTTTTTAATATATATTTTATATAAAAACGACACAACAAAACACTTTGTAGTTTTTTTATGTTAGGCACTTTTATTGGTTTTGTATTATTAATCCCATTCACAAACACAAATATTGTTAACAAAAGAACAACCATTTTTAACTGTTTTGTAAAAATATGTATGTATGAAAGATTGACTGCATTGAATCGATGCTGACAAGAAAAGTGAAAAAATCAGAAACACCTGAAAAAGTTAGTGTTTAACGCCAACGCCAGTGCATTAAATGGTAGTAGTTAAATGTTGCTTGCCATTAAGTAGTTGTTGGTGTCAATAGAACTTTTGGCCAATGTATAAAAACAGAGGAAGAAATATTACTTGGTAGCTTGAGCAGATGGAGAAAGAAGTGTTTGTTCACCTGAAATGAGACCTGTTGCTAATACCTACTCCAAAGACTGTTACCCTGAATGTCTCTTTGTGCCTTTACTGTTTCCAGACCTGCTGAATGTCAGAATTGTCACACTGTAGTTCACTGACTACAGGTTTATAAAGCTATGAAAAATATATCAGTGTAAAAGGCACAAGACACTCGCTCCACAATCACAACACCACTACACTACACTAGAAAGAAACAAAAAAGAGCCAGCTCAGGGGTGTGCAGCGCTGCAAGATCTTCCAAAGCTGCAGTTTGTAAATATAAGTTTGGTGAGACTTACTTCAAGAATGATAAATTACAAACATGTTACAGCTCTGATAAGCGCCCTACGACCCACCCCTGGGCTGTGTGTAGATATTACAATTACCCTAAAAACTTGGCCAGCCAAGTTATACCACTAGAGGCCACTCTAGTCTCAACAAAACATGGGACAACGTGCCACTGCAACCTGAAGGACACAGCAAGAGATTCCCACTGCAAATCTCCATGATTTAAATCCAGCACAAAGAACAGAGTAACCAAACCCCATGGTGTGACAACCCCACCCCTAGCCCCCAAATAGACACATATGTTTTTGTCAATCAGAATCAGAATCAGAATGACCAAAAATGCAATTGTTCTGTTACATTCTAAAATCCAATATCCAAAAACTTTGGTAAGCTGTTAAACTAAATTACTTAGAAACGTGAGGATTTGGACCTTTGGGAAATCAGACTGAGTCAGACTCTGAAAAATCTGACATAATGCAACAGACAGAAAAAGATATGCTCACATTTTTATCGATTTCAACAATTCAAATGCATTAAGTGAATTTGTTTATATATGTGTTGTATTTGATAATATTAGTAAGACATCTATTCCAATAAAATAACCACAAAATCAGAAAGTCCTTTAAAATCTAAGATTCTTTTTTTGGATTTTAAGTTCTTGATAGCTTCCAACTATTTCTTTTACCAAGTCCTTTACTTGAAGAATTGGTTTTAAGGCCAATTCATATTATCTTTCTGTTTCCATAAAAATTCATAAAAAGATTATGACAAATATCAAACATCACCTCTATATCACCTCTATATTCCAAAATATAGAGGATTATTTAAAGTTTAAAATTTAAAAGTAAATTTTAAAAACCCAATGCATATTTTCTTATTTGATTTTCTCAGGCGGTTAATAACAGGAATGCCTTCCAATAAAAATTAATGTGATATTTTTTCGGGTCACAGAACACAGATAAAAAATGTGAACCTATCTTTAAGGAACCGCAACAATAGGTGCTGTTCAGTTGAGAGCTGACTGTCAGGAGGGAATGTGGAAAGTGGTCTATCTTGGCTTCAGCTGAGTATTTCAAGTCATCTATGAAAAGATTGCCCTCGTTTCCAATAACTTCCAAATCACTGACTGCACTGGGTTCAATCCACAGAAAAGGCAGGGGACGTACACATGTGAACTGAATGGATTCTGATGAAAGACACTTTACTGCACAACACAAACACACAAACATGTGGATCAACCCCCCCTGGGGGGCTACAGCAGGCAGACATGGTGAAAATATAGAGTCTGAACAGCAGGGGGTCTAACACACAAACTCCTGTCTCATGCGGATGATCTGCAGTAAGGCGGCCTGGACGTCCTCGTCCATGTGACCCTGTAAGAGTGAGAGGAAAACAAACCGTTTTAAAAGATACAGTTTTGTTGAATGAATGTGCATATATACAATATATGCTCATTTACACAATGTTGTGTTGTGACAACACCGAAAGAATAATTAGCATCAACAGCATGAAAGTAGGTTGAATATCACAACAATCGAATGGATTACCCCGCAGCAGTAAAATAAAAATGATGTTGATCAAAATAAAACACATTACTGGGAGAACTTTCCTGTATGCAGAAGATAGAGATCCGTGAATCAACATCATGAACCCACCTGTGCTGCACTGAGAAGATGAGTTCTGTAAATGGAGACCACCTCTCTGTGTTGCCTCTCAGCATCCTGATCAGTCAGAAAGGACAAATATGGGGATGAAACAGTTGTCATTTTTTTATCTTAATCAGTTGTGTCATGTTAAACCTAAAAGGTTCCATGGGATTTTGTGTGTTTTGCTTAAAAAATGGTCAAATAACCCATAACTCTCAAATTCCACCTTTGATCATATTGGACTATTTTTACTGTACATACAATTACATATGCAAGTTACCCCATTCATATATTTTTTACACACCCCCATAACTGAACTGAACTGAACCATACTGGATCGATCATTTAGTATTTTTATGAATCGTTCCTGAATCCGATTGTAACCTGGGAATCGAGATATTAATCAGATCGTTATGTGAGTGAATCGTCACACCCCTAATATACACTGTGTGTGTGTGTGTGTGTGTGTGTGTGTGTATATATATATATATATTAGGGGTGTGCAAATTAATCATTTTAGATCGGTTTGGATCGAACTGAACCAAATCAGATCGAACTGGATCGATCGTTAATATTTTTTTGTGAATCATTCCTGAATCGGATCGTAGCCTGTGAATCGAGATAGGAATCGTCACACCCCTAATATATCTGCATCTATACACACGTATAAAAACCTGATATTTATATATGGATATAACCTTTCACTGAAGCCAACTGTAAACATGATCTTATTAACATATATACAGTATATAAGGTTGTGTTAACCACTCACAGCCAGCTGTTGCTGCAGGCTCTTGATCTGGCCTTGGAGTGTGTCGATGTGCTGCGTCTGCCTCTTGTTGGGTGCGTTGCTGGTGTAGGCCAGTTGTGACAGACCGTTCAGAGCCTGTTTCAACCTCTCCACATCTGTCAGCAACTCCGTGATCTGACACATGAACACAATCATAAATTACTGTCAGCACTGTTTCTTTTTTCTTTGCAACTAAACACATTTCTTTCAATATGGACACAATGGGTTTTTTCCACAGGCTTTTCACACTTTGACAGCTCTCACTCCCAGCATTACACAATGGCTCTTCAGTTTATTTGAGGCTGTTTATCCACAAGAAGGAGATCAATTTATTTCAGGGAATCTTCATAAAAATGTATAAATACAGGACATAAGAAAAAGAAGAAAAAAACTGAAATCTGATGCAGACATGTTTCCCAATTTGTTGACTCTTACTGTATTTTTAACAAATTGTTGTTGTCCAGTTAATTGGTCCAACTACTAACTATGCCAACTCCAACTGAATGTGCAGACCAACCCAGTCCCTCCCTCACCTTCTTGTCTTTAGCTTCCGTCTGCTGAGACGACGTCTGGATTCTCTTCTGCAGGTCCCCAATGGTGCTGAGCGACTCGTCGTACCTCTCCTTCAGTTCTCCGATCTCCCTCTCGATGGCACATCTCTTCTCCTGCAGGGCCTCCTTGTCGGCCCGGGCCTGGCTCTCACATTCTTTTGCCTTTTGGGACTGCTGATGCGCTTCTTCGCACTCCTCCTCTAAACTCAGCAGCTTCAGCCTCAGGCTGGCCACGTCCTCGCCGAGCTGCTGCTTCTCCTTCTTCAGCTGGTTCATCTGGTCTTCCTTGTCCCGGATCTCCTCCAGAGCCTGTGTGGCCTGTAGGAGCTCTGACTGCAGGGCGGACACGTCCTCGGCCCTCTGGGCGTTGATCTCCTCCTCTTCCCTCAGCGCCATTTGAAGCTTGTGTACCTCCATCTCCATCTCTTCCATGGCTTTGGCGTGCTGCTGCATCAGAGAGGTCTGATCACCGTGGCGCTCCTGCACCTCCTTCTGTAGATCACTCACCCTCTGTGCCTCCTCCTGCTGAGCCTCCCTTGCCTTTTTGCAATCGACCTGGGCCTGCTGCATGGCATCATGGAGGGCTTTGAGCTCCGTGTCATACGTAGCTATCCTGGTCAACTCGGATTTCAGACGATCCTGGAGATTCTGGATTTGAGACCTGCACAGAGCGTTCTGCTGTAGGAGATCGTCCCTCTGGGAGTTCACTTCCTTGTGTTGCTGCTCTAACTCAACTAACCTCTGAGTCTGTTTCTCCACTTTACTCATCAATTCTGACTCCATCTCCTTGTGCTTGTCATTGGTGGCTACTGCAGCGTCCAGTTGTTCTTGGAGGGATTCTATCATGAGCTGGAGCTCCTTGGTCTCCTGCTTGTTTTCCACTTTGGCATTTTTTTCTTTTTCATATTTCTCTTCCATTTCTGACAGCTTGACCGTCAACTCTTTTACCTGTGCGCTGTAGATGTGTTGCTTCTCCTCGGCTGTTGTCAGTGGAATAAACCTGGACTGAATTGCCTCCTGAATAGTATCAAGTTCTCTCTTCTGAGCTTCCAGCTCCTGGGTTAGTTTGACCGTTTCCTCGTGGGCCAACATGTACTTATCTGACGCTTCCTTCCATTTGCCTTCCGCCTCAGCCACGGCAGTGTTCAGTTTCTCTGTCACACTTGTGTGGTCTTTCATACTTATGTAGCTTTTCTTCATTTCCATCTGGACTTTTTCCAACTCCTCTTTTAACTTGACCTTTCCCTCTTTCACCTTCTTCAGCTCTTCCACACTTTCTTTTTCCTTGTTTTCCAACTTTGACATCTCTGCTCTGACACTTTCCAAGGCAGAGGCCAACTCCATCTTCACCTGTTCGTGCTGCTGCCTGGAAATATACTCCCTCTTCAGGCTCTGCTTCAGAGTCTGACTCTGCGTGGCCAACTGCACACATTCATTATCTCTGTCTTCACATCGTTTCTGTAGCAGCTCAAGCTCTTTTGTCAGCTCCGTGTTTTGGGCTTCCAGAACGTCCTTTTCTTTCTGCTGCTTCTCTTTGGCACCCTGAAGACTCCTAATGCTCTCCTGCAGAGTGGACCTCTCAGTTTGGAGCTGCTGAACTTGTCCTTCTGCGCGGCCGTAACGTTCGCTGGCTTCCACCAGTTTGTCCTCCAGCTCTTCTAAAGTGATGACCATTGTCCTGCGGGCTTCCTCATGCTCTTCTAAAGGTATGAAATTCGTCTCGATCCTGCTGTTTAGTTCATCGAGGTGGTCTCTCAGCATGTCTCGGTCTTCCTCCGTTTCTGTCACTTCCTGAATCAGTGCCTGGCTCTTGGTGGTGACTTCTACCAGCTTCCTTTTCAGTGAGGCGTTCTGTTCTTCGAGAGCTGCCCTGATCCTCTCCTGCTCCTCAGCAGACATCGTCCCTGAAGCTCCCAGTGTCGACGGACTATCAAGCTGCCGGTGGAGATCCGCCACCTCCTCGAGCACACGGTCGTAGTCTTCCCTCAGCTCAGCCAGTTGCCGCTCCTTCTCGTCCACCGCGTTTGTCAGCAGGTTTTTCATGTTGTCAAACTTCTCAGCTGGGACAGTATTGGCCGGTTTAGTCTGAGTTTCCTTCAGTTGGTTTTGCAGCTGGATCAGGGCTTCCTCAAGCTCATCACGTTCTGCAGTCACGGATGCAGCGTCTTGGTGCAACCTCTCTACTTCAGCAGCAAGCTGGCTCTCGCTGGACTTGTACTCCTCCAGAGCTTTTTCGCTCTGCTTGAGGCGATTTCGAACGCGACCGACTTCAGCAGAGGCACCTTCGTACTTGACCTTGATGTCCTGGAGTTGGACTCGCAGCTCTTCGTTTGCCTGGCCTCCTAAGTGCTCCTTAACAGCGACTACATGGGCTTGCAGCTGTTTGACCTTACACTCGGAGTCCAACATCCTCTTCTGGACATCCCCCAGGGCGTCCTCCAGTTCCTGCACTTGCTGGTCAGCCTGTTTCTGGATGGTGTCTCTGCTCTCCACCAGTTCTTGGTACTCCCTGTTCTTACGATTTAGGGCAGACTGAAGTCTTGTTGTTTCTTCCTCAGCAGCCTGTTGTCTCCTCTTGACGGCTTCAAGTTCATGTCGAAGTGTGTCCAGTTCATTAGTGACATCCCAGGGTACAGGGGGCGGACTCTTCTCTGGGGGTCGAGACATGGATCGAACAATGCCATGGTTCTGGAGCGTCTGTGACCAGAAATATACCATCAGATTTTGTGTGTTTTTCTTACAAATGTCCTACAAGGCTGCAAGGTTCAACTCTCTTTAAAGTTTTCACAAAAATAAATCAGGATTTAATGAATTCATGTTCAAATGAGACAGTATGGACAACAAAAACAAAAATGTACCTGATCTGAATCCAAACTGTAGGCTTGTTTGACTAAAATGTTTTCTTTGCCTGCAAGACACCAATAAGCAAAGATGACAATTATAGTTAAGAATAATAACATGAAAATATGTGGCATTCACAGAAACTCAGTAAAACTGACCTTTGATGACAGACTGCCCAGAATAGTCGCCCTATGAAGACAGAAACACAATCAAATTGAGCAACACAATGAGGGTCATTTCATACTGTGTTCAAAAAAAGAGAAAAAGAAAAATCACCAGGGTACTCCGGAGTTGGACCTTCACAGTCTCTGCACCTCGATTCCCTTCATCTCGATCTTTTGCAGTAAGTAAACCTTTTAAATGATCCTTCTAATTAGAAAAAGATAAGATGAAAAACAAAGATAAAAAGCAGTTATAACATTTAAAGGAAAAGGAAAGTTGTGTAAAATTAAGATGTATCTGCGGATGTTGTAGTTGCTGTTATTTTTCATCATTTACCTCTTTTTGTGTGTCTTCAGAAGCTATTTTTTCCTGCAAAAAAAACAACAAAATAACACAGTAATTATGACAAACGAACCATGAAAATATGAAAACAACACAAGCACCAAGTAAGGACTCTGTATTAGGTGGAGTGATTCATTTACCTGTGAGAGCTGCTGCTGGAGAACGTTAACCTTGTCTAACAGGCTTCTCTGCTCCTGGTGGTACTTTTTCAGACTTTCTTGCAAAGTCTCATTCTGCTTCTCCAGGTCCTGAAAGACGCATTCAAAATTTTAAAATCCACAACCCCTACATAAATATAACACCACCCTCTGGAAACAACAACAACAACAACAACACGGTGTTGACAATGGTACGGCCGGTGTTGGATACTTACATGTATAATCACATCCCTCCTGTTGGCCTCGGCTGCTTCTGACTTCTCCACAGAAAGCTGAAGGGACAGAATATCGAATTACAATCATAACATTTTATTGTTAGAATGGTACAAATAATCCCTGGGCATCACTAGATGGCAGTCTTGTATTTTTGAGCCGCAGAGTGTCTGAGCCCAGGAAAAGCAGCTGCACAACACCACAAATGTATTTACTCTTGTAAATACATTTATAAACACATTTATGGTCAGACAATAATATAAAATTATCTGTAACAAGTAATTAGATCTGATTACGATCTTAATCTCTGCTTTAGATTGTGGAGTTGATTTTTTATTTTTTCTTATTGTGATGAACGTGTCTAATGCTGTGTTACATCACACGGCCCGTGTCACGGCTCAATTCTCTATGGAATGAGAGTCATTCACAACCATACTCATTGAAATGTTGCACAATCCCTTTCCCTCATTTGACTGGACCACATTCTGTTCAGATTTTCCTTCTGGGGCTCATTGTCCTTCGACATAACAACAACAACAACAACAGGATCCTGAAGCTGTGCTTTGATAGAAAGCTCACAGGGTCTCAACTGTGACGAACAACGTCAACAAAAGCCTCAGAAAACCAACACATTTCGACATTTCTAATCTTTACACAAATGAAATGTACCACCAGTGTAAGTCAGTATCATTTTTCTGTTCTTCTCACTTTCACAAAGTGTCTCCTCCTGAAATCCACCAGACATTTTCTCCAAGGAGACACAGTCTGCAGTCTCCCTGGACTGAATGAAGTTTGTGACAAATCCTTACTCTTAGATATATCACACCGACAGGCAGAGCCTTTAAACTGCGCGACATTCTCTTGCAATGTCCGACATGAAATGGATGACAACCATCATTCTGACCAAACCAAGGTTCGGGCTAATGAGAGGCGACAGCTTACAACTAAAAACTGTAAATTTACCTGTCGCTTCCACTCCAGTTTTGCAGCCTCTTTGTCTGGAAGAAAAATAAAGAAAAAGCTCTTAGAGACATACAGAAATACAATACAATAAAACACACTCACTCACAGTAATTATGTTAAATGTTTCAAACTGTAAACATATAGATAGCAAAGCAGAAACCTTTACTAACTAAATGGGACCAATACTGCAGAATCAAACACCACAGAATCACCATCTTCATACTGTCTTTTTTTCCAATGATAACATTACTCTACAGTAACTGTCATTCCAAATTATCACATGATTATGAGCAAAAATTACTCAAATGCAAATGAGTATCTTGTAAAGATGTCACTCCCTATAGTGCGATGTCACAGAACTCTTCCAGTCCAGTCCAATAGTTTGTTTACTTTTTTTTTTACATCCATCTTTGTCATAGAAAACTGTTCAATCTTGAGAGACAGCACAAGATTTCCAATGGGCCTGGATTGTTGGGTTTGTGCACAATTGGCAAATAAATACCTTGAAATTTTAGAGATATTAATGTGTTTACAGAGCACCAATAGAAAAGTCATGCTCTGTATTTCCAAGTAAAGGAGACACAAACACATTTTCATAAATTTGCCCTGTCTACTGTACTACCACTGTAATCTGCTGTACCTCTGGTGACTTTGTCCAGGTTACTTTTGATAAGAGCAACCATCTCCGGGTTTTTGCTGAGGCGGGCGTAGTGAAAGGCGTCATGACCCAAACTGTCGACTGCCTTCACATCACTTCCATTTTTCAGGAGCAGGTCCACGGCGTCCCTACAGCCGTACTCACAGCCCAGGATGAGTGCAGTTCTGAGGAAAATCGACAAAGTTGTTGTGTTGTTAGAGGCTATTAGGAGAACATCTAAGGATTTATGGCTTATGATGACTTATTAGAGGTTCTTCCAGTGAGTAACCACAGATTAGTCCATGCCCTTGTTTGTATAATCTCAGGATGAATGATGTACAAAGGCACTTTCATGGAGTAAACTAATGGAGAGGAAGTTATAATTTTTTGGCTTGTTTTGCTTTAATGTAAAATAAACTCACTCCTGTGCCAGTGATGGTGGTCTGGTACAGTATTTATGGTGGTTCTCCAGATTGTTATTTACTCACAGTCAGGTCAATCACTTATTTGTGAATGACAAAGTGAACAAAAAAAAAAAAAAAAACACCTACTTATTTTGTTTGTCCCGTATGGTGATGTCAGCCCCTCAGTGATGGTGGTCTGGTACAGTATTTATGGTGGTTCTCCAGATTGTTATTTACTCACAGTCAGGTCAATCACTTACTTGTGAATGACAAAATGAACAAAAAAAAAAAAAAAAAAACACCTACTTATTTTGTTTGTCCCGTATGGTGATGTCAGCCCCTCGCTCCAACAGCAGTTGACAAATGCGGGAGTGACACATCTGTGTGGCCAGTATCAATGGTGTTCGTCCGTCCTGCATAAAAGACAACATAAGGACACCACATGACCACATGACTGCTGCACCTTGTTTCATACAGTCAGGTAATTGCAGAGCAAAATAAAGGAAAAAAGATATTACATAATTCCGGTTTTACAGACTGAGGTTCAGTAAACACAACATGAGTCACTCTGACAGACCTTTCATTCTTTTAAAAACCATCATTGCAGGAAACCAGTCTTATAGATGAAGCGGGGTTACATTTATTTTTACACTCAGAGGGGATCATTAAAACACAGTCAGTGAAAGTTCAAGGAAAAGCAATTCTTACAAAATCAGCGGCGTTCACTGAAGCACCGCTGTCACACAGCAGTTTCACGCTGGACATGCAGCCCGCCATGACTGGAGAGAGAAGAAAGTTTACAATCAGTTCAAGTCATGAGCAGAGAAACGTCAACTGACACGACAACTATCATTTAGAAATAAATAAATCAGTTAAGACTTCTAAGCTTTGAAAACTGGTACAAAGGAGTTCAACGATAAAGAAAATTCAATATGTTTGAATAAGGCAGTCACAGGGTTAAGACTTACTGGCATCATGAAGAGCTGTCCTTCCCTGCAGGTCCACATTTCCCACTGGACAATTGTGCTGTCGGTGAAAAAGAAGCCATTTCTCAGTAAGAGTAAAAGTGAAAAAAAAAATCAACACTTAATCAATCTAATGATGTAAAATAAATCTGTCAGAACGGTCTCAAAAAATAATATACAGCAGGATGAACAGCCAGTCCTAAGGAAAGTGCAGCAGCAATAATTATATGGGGAGAATTAAAAGAAGCCTAATTATATGTCGTTATATGTCATTATGTCATTATAAATCTTATAATGAAATCAAGTTGAGTATTTCTTCGTTTTAATAACAAGTTAACCAATCCGTGAAGTTAGTGTTGACCATTTACTAAAAAACTTCTTTACTTTACACTCATTAAAAATATATTGGCCATTCTTGTAAAAAATAAAAATAAAATAATAAATTAAAGAAAAGAAACACTTTTTTTTCTGCACTTTAACACTTGAATATTCAGCTGCTCAACAGCTTGTGATTGTTGTTGTCTGGTTAGGCGCCTCATGTTGGAGAAGGTCTGAACTGCAGGCAGGTTAGACATTCACTCTGGGATCAAAGCTTCAAAAATGCTGCACTTTTTTAAGTGTATGCAAAATGAGACCTGAGACCATCTCTTTAAAAAAGAGAAAAAAGGTTCTCTTTTGTCCCAAAATGTAGTCGTTTACAGTTGTCCTAGCAAACAACAGAGCACCATTACTGTAAGGTTTCACTGAGAATCTAACGCAAGGATCCAACACCAAGGATCCAACCCCAAGTTGTCCAACCCCAAGTTGTCCAACCAAGTGCTGAATGCACGGCCCATCAGTGCAGCTTTTTTGTAAACAGGGTTCAGTTCTAAGCAGTCACTGAGGACCAGGAGCCATGAAGATATTTTGATGTTGTTGCAGTGAAGAGAAATGCTCAAGTGTGAATGGTTGTCAGTTGCTTGTCACGCCTCTACACAGCCATTGAACTGCTTGATCACCAGAGACCGTACGGGGATGATGTTGCTGGGTAGGTTTACCCCCTCACATCCCTCACCCCTCTGCTCTGGTCCCCACTATAAAAACACAACTCTCTCTAGCAACCCAGGACAAAAATTAGCTGCATGCTCAAATGACAAAGCGAGAGAAGTAGTGGAGCAGCGATAGCCAGTGGGACACCCTATACTCTGAGGGTCTGGGTTGACAGAAGGATACTGGCCAGGGGACGGGGGTGCGGGGGGTGAGGGTGGTCTTGATGTGTCCTGCAGCTATGTCTGGTGCGATGACGGCACTCAGAATGGACGAGAGGTGTGCAGGAGGGAAGACTTGTCAACACCACTGACAACCCCCCCTGCCAATAGTCACGACCTCTGTTAGATCACTACTGTGCCAGGGTTGGGGGCAGGGGAGGGCCATGAGTACAAAATATTACAGAAGGTGCCTCCTCATTGTAAACACACAAATCCTCCACTGAGCTATGGTGACTTAAACCGGGGCTACTGGGGGCTGAAAACAGGGGGCGGGGGGTGTGGGGGGGCAGAGCTGCCAGGGTTGTTTGGCTACAGGAGCAAAGAGAAAGGAAACGGCTGGAGAAGAGAAGACAGCTGAGCCAAACACACAGACAGACAGACGATGCCCCCGGATCATGTTTGTGTAGTCACTTTTCAAACAAAAAAAAAACAACATGGAAATGAATATTGATATTGAAATTAATGAGACACATCCACTTTGGTGCCTCCAAGGCCCCGACTCCTACACCCACTGCCATCAACCAAATGACAAACTTACAAATATGTATGTATATATGTATATATGTATATATTTACAGCTTTTCTTTCTAATCTGAGTGCTTTTTCATTAAAGCCACCCCCGAGTTCACTCTGACTCTTATGTCAAACTCCTTGACATGAGGTGAAGTACAATTGAGGTGAAACTGTGTACATCTGAAGTACTTTGATTTACCTGCAGGAGTTTCTGCACACAGAGTGAATGTCCATTTCTTGAGGCCAAATGTAGAGCATTTTTACCTTCAAGAAAACAAGAACAAAGAAAACATCACTTCAGTACATGTTGCTCCAGCATGTCCTCAGTACCGACCATTAAGGTTGTCAAGAACAAGTTGAGCCGAACATGTCAATATCGTCCAAGTCAGAACTGTTGTAATAAAGTAAATATGAATGTTTGTGTTCCTAATTGGAGTGTTTGCACTAGAGTTATGAGGGTTTTATGTGGCCGTCCACAATTATTTTCATCTGCTTGGTCCAGTGGAAATATATGGAAACAAACAAAGATTTTAAATTGCTACTGTGCCATTTGCAACAATTATTACCTGTCTGGGGAAAATGATGGAGAAAAACAAAGAGTTTTTAGTAGAGAAACAGGAGACCAAGATTGGAAGAAATAAAATAAAATAATAAAAAAAAACAATAAGAGAAAGAATGAGGAAAAAATAAAGTTTCTTTAGGGATGTGAAAAATAATATTGAAGGAAGAGAAGGAAGTGTGAAAGGCACAGTAGTGAAACGCTATTTTTATTACCAACAACAAAAAATACAAACACAGAAAAGTTCCTGCTCTTGCCTTCTGTTGCCTTCCTTCTCTAGGACAGTTATAAGAGTAGGAGAGGAAGAACATGTCTCTAGGATGAAACCTGTTCGCAAGGATTATTAATTTTTTCTGCGTTGGCTGAAAAAAAACAACATATTTTCTTCAAAGAAACGCTTCAAACCGTAGATTCATCGAAACAGCGATAATGACACCAATTTTCTCTTTTATGTGTTTGCGGCTTTATGTGTTTGGAGCACCTACATTAGAGTTAATTGAAAGTGTGATGAGCACCTATTATGAGGGCTGGGACCAGGAAATGTTGTTAATTTTCAAAAGAAAAACAATGTATGATCTAAACTCTAAGAGACAGGAACCTGATTTGAATGATCCAGTGAATCTTAAGTGATTATTAACGATAATTAACCCTTGAAAACATAAGAGCATATTAAAAATGCTGTTGCTGAGTTCACCTGTGGCATCAGTCGCAGTGACATCAGCGCTGTGTCCCAGGAGCAGATTGAGACAGTCCAAGTGTCCCCGTGTGGCAGCCAGGTGAAAACTGGAAAACAAGGGACAGATACACAATTAGAAAAATAAGACATGCAGAACTAAACAAACATATCATTATTCCAAAAACTGCACTAACGTTGCAGAATAATAGGGTTCCACAAAAAGAAGTCTTCGTCTACCCCTATTGGTAAATCTTTATTTTGCATATTTGGATAGAAACAAACATTTTGCTGAGGACTTTTGCAACATAGCTTTTATGCAAATGACGACTTATAAATAAATATATTCTTTAAATTTAGATTTTTTTTTAACAAAACATATGGTCAGTCTGCAGATAACATTCCAAAATCCTTTGTTTATTCAATTTTAAAGAAATGCCAAATCTCATATTGTTGCCAACAGTGAACTACAACAGGTGTCACTGCATGGGTTTTTCCAACAAGTCTTTCATCGTCGTTTCTTTTGGGCTGGAAATCCTCCCACTTCCCGTCTCTGGTTCGACCTGCAGGAGCACTGACGCCTCTGACCACCATGTTTTGTGCAGCACTTGTGTGTAAATCTATCCCAGTCTGTCGCCCATCCAGTCACATGAACCTGTTAAAACACTAAACCCAAAGTATCTGCCAAGGAGACAGCTAGGCTGTCACCTCAACGCTGGCGTGGGTATTAAAAGCAGCGTTGATGGCCATGAGATCCTGCTTCTTTTTGGAGCAGGAACAGGTCCTGACCTCCGAGCCAGTACAGCAGACAGAAGAAAATCCATCGATCAGAAATCAATCGAATAAAGTTCTCCAGGCAAAACAAAAGGGAAAAATAATAAGAAGTCCTCTCTCACTGATGGACATCGGGTTGACAAAGGACCTGTATTGGCTCTCCATGAAGGACATTATGTCTCACTGCACAACATAACAATAAACTTAGGCCTAGCAACATTATGCTAAATTGTACATTTTAACATGTCCAAAATGTCTTCTGCACCGCCCCCTGATGGTAGACAGACCTGTGGTCCAAGTCACACTAACCCACATAGTCACAGGACAACAATTTCAGACCTTCACTGCAACTTTGCTTTTCTTATTTTGACACAGGAAATGAAAAAAGAAAATATTTTCCCATTGGAGCACAAATATAAACAAACAAAACACTGAAGATCCGCCTCCTGCATTACTGTAGCTCCTCCCCCCTCACTTTGAAAACACCAATATAGTCAGTGAACCCTGTATGATCTATAATTAGGTAGACTGTAAAGAGGGAAGACCACATACTACATACTGCTGGCTAATACTTAAACCTTATGGTTCAACAGTACGAGTAATAATTTGACTGAAAGAACTGGTTTGACTCGGTACAGTATTCAATATCAACACAGGCCTTGGTAGCAGAGAGTCATGGGTTTGATTCCCACATGACTGACAACATTACTCCTCCTCATACGTTGATTTGAATAAAAAACTTCCCTAAATGCATCAACATGAATGTTTAACGCCACCTCTGCTGTGTCCCATGACTCTCATGAGTAAAAACACAAAGTGAATCACATGTGGGTCAGAACCCACAGACATAACAGTCATTTACATTGAAAGTTTCAGAGCTAACACATTGGGACTAGCTTGTTTAGGATAAAACCTGTTAGCCCGGCCCACTGTCTGGTGAGTACTAAGCTGAAAAATAATGGTGTCTAGATGTACTCTTTACCCCCGTGGCCCATATCAGACTACAGTATTTATTCCAGTCCAGCAGTTTGTATTTACAGATCCATGAAGAAACTCAATGTCCTTACAAACATCAAGCAGGTGCCTGTGTCTTCAGTCAGTGTTCGCTTTTCCTTTTTTTTTTTTTTTTTTTTTGCCTTGTCAGCAAACTTTCCCAACTGCACACAGGAGCAGGTGTGATTGGTGGCCTGACTTAGAGGGAGGCCACAGCTAAAGCATTCACCCAGTCAGAAGCCTGGATAAAACACTGGGCGTTGATTTCATTAGGGGAACATGGCCGAGCTTATCCAGGGGAAATTAAATGATATGCATGCACTGGCCTTTGCAGTGAGTAATTAATTTCCCAGTGGAGATCACTGATTGGGGGGGGGATCAGCCTCTGACATTCCTCTGCTGGTTTTGCAGAGACTGGTATGCAGGACACTTGTTGTCCTGTGTGTGGCCCACAGTACTATAAGCAGACTTGCTGAGTTAGTACTTGTCTTCTCCCGGCAAATGTGTGGGCCCTTCACCATACATGTCAAGAGAGGACAATTAAATAATTTTGACTTTTTTTAGTATAATAAATCTAATAATTAAATGTAACTGTGTTAAAGATATTGTTTGGTTTGAAACAAATAATAATATATACAACATTTCATTCAAACCAGGAACTTAAAGCAACAAGGGCAAAGTACAAATTGGAAGCCAAGGGGATAGAAGCCCATGTCTTATTCAAGAAAATGTTTTCTGGACAGGTATTATGAATTTAAATGATGATTTTAGTAGCTTTTCAGGTGTTTTTATTCATGACAATTACAAGGAAGTAATAGGATGATGACATCGACTTTGGGCTCCTATTAAAGCTTGAAAAAATAAACAGTTTTTATCATGTTTTCTTTTTCAAGGTTATGAAACAGGTTCAGACGTTGGCCGGTATCGTCTGTAGGTGATAAAGAGAAATTTTCTCTCTCCTTATCTTTATAATCACTCCTCTGTGCAGACTATCTTGAAGAAGATAATCAACCAACTGCTCAGAACGCACTGCACTTCGGATGAAGTTACTATTTGCTTTTTTATGTCTTCCAGCCTTGGTCAACATTTAGTAATTAAAGGTTTAATGTGTTCTGTTGTTTCAGATGAACAATTATAAACAGTCAAATGATCTCTAAAAAAGTCTGATTGGAAGCTGGAGTATCTCAGAGTTCCAGTGGTGTTTCTCTGGGTGAACAACCTTCTTCTAATGGAACGTCGTAGGAGATGTAATTTTAGTTTCCTCCCCCTTAGAGCCCACATTAAAATGCTACAACATTAAAATTATGGTTCTTGTCTGAGTCATCTGATCTGGAGGACGGTTTGCAGCTGGTTCTAAAAGTATCAGTCAGTGTTGCAGGCACCACAGTGAATCTGATCTGGATTTGCAGGGGAGTCATTTCCTGTAAGGACTACATAAACAAGCCTCGGCCTCTGTGGCGAGGCCTTCAGTGGCCTCCAACATTCTTAGCATAAACTCCCCAACTGACCTCCAGCCCATGACTATGAGAATAGTGTTGGGACACAAAGCAGACATGACAATATGCAAGTCCAATGTCATTGTTCACAGAGGAGCTGAGTCAAGATTTACCGCAAAAATTTGCTAAACTGGACCGGTTTGGACTAAAACTAGACACAGGACTTGAGACTAAGAAGGACATCTGAGCTGGACACTAAAGTTGTAAGACTTGATCAGAAAGAATAAGCCGACACCTGGCAGGCTGTGTTTTTTTTTTTATTTCATGTTGTCCTGGACAGATTAATATTGGGTTGTCAAACCTATGTCTTGTGGACCATGGCCTTCCCACTGGTGTGTTCCATCTGGCTTTATGAATTTTAAGAATGAAAAAATACACTAAACACTTATGTTCGGCGTATTTTTTCTTAAATTAGGTCTTTGAACATAAATACTTAGAATAAATATAACACATGCTTGTACTTATTGGATTATTGTTATTTATAGTTGATTGTGTTGTGATGGTTCATGCCACTTGACACCTAATTTGTTGGTATGTTTCCCCTGAACCAAAATGACTTTTGACAGCACTGGTGTAAGGTGCAGGTCTGCAGTTACTCACGCAGATCGTCCTTCCACATCAAGCTTGGTGGGGATGATGCCCTTCTTGTTGAGAACAGCAGAGACCTTGTCCACTTCACCGCGTTCAACAGCTTTCATCAGCCGGTCGTCATACTTGTTCCAGTCTGTGTTCTGACAGAGAGAATAAACTGTTAGAGATGAAAATGAGGTAAAAAAAAACTAAGAATATTTCCATTTAAATTAACTTCCCAATACTAAAAACAAATCATTCTTAGGATAAAAATTAAACTAAGTATTACATAATTTAATATTAAATACCAATGTGTGTTTCTGTTTATTTACAAGTATTTGATGGCATGGAAAAAAGCCAAACAAGAACAAGTATTTTCAAGGTGAGACACAATTTTCAACTTTCAAGCACAATTACAGACATTTAGAATGTGCCAAGAAGCCTCCAGCTTCAGAATTATCCCTGATTGCCTGCAATGAAGCATTGTACAGTCTGAAAATAATTTAAAAAAAAAACAAGTCTTTTTACAACTCCTCACACATCACAGTGCTTTTTCATCTTGCTGGCAAAAAAAACATACTATGTGATAAAAGCATTTCAACAAAGAATGTGTCTGAATGCCAACGTATCCCTTTGTCTGTCACTGAAACCTCCAACAATGAATACCTACAAAGTGCATGGAAGTGCATTTCAGCCAGCGGCTCATCTTGGGAGAGTGGAGCTGGTCCTTGCACCGTGCAACTGAAAAGGATGCCAGGGTTCCGGTTTACAAAAAAAAAGCACCAAATGAGAAAATAAGGGAAATCAAAGTGTAAAAAAAAAAAAAAACAAAATCCAGGCTTTTGAAGAACACTCAACCAGTGAGTTTATGAAAAGTAGAAAGAAAGGGAAAAAAAAAAAATCAAGATCAGTCTGCACTGCTGTGGAGGTCCTCTTATTCAAGGCTCAGCCTCTGAAGTTTCCCTCAGTTGTAGAGTTTAGTTGGCAGGAATGTCTAAGCATTCCTGTGTTGCTCACTGCGCAGCAGTAGAAATTGTGGTAAAAAAAGGGAAGCAAAAAAGGAATAAAAAAGAGGGAGGAGTAGAGGTGGAGAAGCAGAAGGGCCAGCCCTGCCGGCCCCGGGACCTGCCCTGGCCGGCAACTGCAACTCCTCCTCTGAAGTAGAGATCAGCTCAGCCTGGCTTACTTCTTCCACCCCCCAAGTTTCTTCCGCTTTCTCCTCGCCTTTATCTTTACGCCCTTCCGGTAACTCAGTGGTTTCTGTTGGAATATTCTTTGCCTATTGAGGTTTTTCTTCCTTAAAAGTGGTAAATTGCGGCTGCAGCTCGAACAATAACAAAAACGCTCAACGGCCTCCGCTATCACTTATCTCCAGCGTCTTCACTTCACCAAATGGCAAGGTCAGTCGGGCTCACTGGGGTAAATATGTGAGCTCTCGCAGGTTTTAAATATCACCTCCTCTCGGGTAAACAGCAGTGGTGGAGACAGTCCTGCAGACTGGTTACCTCTTTATTTTTTGACCGCCCAACATGTCTGTAGTGACTGATAGGAAGACAGGGGCTAAGAATACATTCTGGACATTCCTGCAGCATGAGTAATGGTGGTAGTGTCTATCACCGCTGCCAGCGTAAAAACAGGGCCAGCCAGAAAGACCTCGCTGCCTCCAACCACGCACCCCGTTTACCCCCCAGCTGAAAATATTAATGTCAGAGGGGGATTATGGTTTGCACATTTGAGGTAGTTATGGCAGTGACCCTCACAGGACACTGCAGGGGGAGAGCTCGTCCCTCTAGAGGAGAATAGGGTGGCCCCAAAGCCCCCTGATCCCAGCCGCAAGGTGGCAAGGTTAGATGTCATCCCTTTTACAAGCAGCTGTCTGAGAGCGCAGCCACACCGTAAACTACCAGACGGCAGCTTCACTTACACCTATGACCACACAGTAAACACTGTAAAAGCACCACTTTCATTTAGAGGATAAAAATATCTGAGGCAAACGGCCCCTCAGGACGACCCTCGGGGGAACGGCGGAGGTACAGAGAGGTAGCCGTTTAATTTACATACTGCATCAGCTTTTTGCAGGCTTGTGTTACAATCTGCTGCCAGACTGGCGTTAACAGAGCGGTGATGATATCCACAAACATGCAAAAAGGCCTTCTCCCCATGACATGTCACATGAAGGAGTAGGTATCCACTTACAGAAGCTGCTCATCCCAGCATAGAGACAAAGGAGCCAAAATGGCACAAGGCCATCCAGCATACTCGCTCAAGTAAATATCTGACAAGGGTGTTAGGGAACGTGTGTGTGTGTGTGTGTGTGTGTTACCAATTTGTTCATGCATAAGCTAATTTTGGAGATGCAGATGGAACAACCCTGACTTGTTGTTATGTAGACCTGCCTTGTTTTGTTATTGTCTGGAGAATCCCTTGAATGGAGATGGAGAAATGTCACATTTCAAACTACATTGATGTCATATGTTTCTGGAAGCCCAGAATAAAGGACCGCCAAACTTGTCATCTTCTTGCCTTAAGATACTAACCACTTCTGCCACCTTGTGGCACAACTGTGAAGTCTTTTTGGGAATTTTTTACTGATCCTTTTAAAGTACTGCAAAGAGAGATCCGTGAGTACCAGCTAACGTTGATGCAAATGCTAACTCAATGAAAAACTTTTAACCACTTCGTAAAATCTTGCATGATTTCACTAAAAGCCAACTAGTCTCTTCTATGCAATATTTTAAATGATGTTCACCATTAACAAACATGGTGATGATGAAATGAATGATGAATCAAGTGGCAGGCATGCACGTCTTACCTTGAACTTCTATTTAAGGGCACTGACCTTTTTGGACAAAACACCAGCTAACACTATCTGTTCCAGGGTACTACCTGTCTGCACAGACTATTCTGGACGATGACTAACAGCTTTAGACTCTTGCCACTTTTGGTTGAGGTTTTCCATCACTTTTTACAAGCTACATGACTTTCCAGCACCTCAGTTTCGTGCCTCTCTAAGCTCCTGGGCCGACAGACTGATCCGTCTCCGATGTCCTCACCCATGAAATCATTGGCAGAAAATATCTAGCTGGTCATGTGTTTACAGAGGGATGAAGGAACAAAACATGAAGCTGTACACCAATATGTCATGAGATAGTTGTGTTCAAAGAGACGACTTATACAACACCGTCGAGATGCACGGTAACGACTTCAATTGCTATGACTATATGTTTACGCCAAATGTTTGAGGTAGTTTTGCATATTTTGTTTTTTTTTGTTATTTCCTCTCCTTTTTTATTAATGTCATTGTCACATATCCAACCACATAATTGTTATTTTCTGTGATTTTGTTCCTGCAATAAATTGGAAGAAAAAAGAAGCGCTTCACCTTGGTGAAAAGTGCTATTCAGGTGTACCCCTTAATTATTAAGATTAGAAATGGAATTATTTTGACAGCCTTGTTTTATTTTAGATGTAACCTCTCCTACACAAAAGACTTTCTTTCTTCTGGTAAAAGTCTGAAGGATGACACCTAATTGCGGATTAATTTATTTTACAAGGAATATGCTTAATTATTACCTGAGTAGTAGGACAGGGAAGAAAAGTTTTATTTTTTTTTTTTAGAAAACACCATCATGTCATGTTGCATGAATTATTTGACACTTCTATGAGTTGACATCTGATCCTTAACACCAATCAAAACCCTAACAGCAAAATCTTGACGTTCCTGCAGTTTATGAAGTCAGTGAAGCATGTGATTCGTCATCTGCGAGTATTTTTGTCATTTGCCCTCAAACATACCTGCTTCTAACGTAAGATCAAATGGCTGCACGCAGGGAAAATATCTCAGTGACAAGTGATTTGCAGGTGAAATATATCCTGGTAGTGAAAGGCCAGAACTGTGTCAGTGTTAATGAGAAACTCAACTACGGCCTGAGATTCTATGACTTGCTGCTCAAGCAAACAGTGATGTCTGCGTGTAATCTATTTGGAGCAAGTGATTACGACAGAAGGTGAAAGGTAACAAGCTTGTTTTGTAATTATGGTCAGGGTGGGTTGTCGGGTTGATTCCCAGTCAAATCATGTTGTAGGGCTGTGTTC
Organism: Paraplagusia blochii; assembly: GCA_016785265.1. Classification (NCBI taxonomy): domain Eukaryota; kingdom Metazoa; phylum Chordata; class Actinopteri; order Pleuronectiformes; family Cynoglossidae; genus Paraplagusia; species Paraplagusia blochii. The sequence goes on from JAFBJS010005484.1 coordinate 123,481, forward strand.
CCCAACCTTTTTTGCGACACGAACCAGTTAAATGGTCTCATACTATTGTCATGACCAGTCGTTAAGTTGTGGCAGATAAATACCCCTTAATAAAATTACCTATAAAATCTTCCTACCCAAATTAACTGTTCATGGGCACCGATTGTTTCCAAAGCCTATAAATTTCTCCTACCAGACCAGTATACAAGGTTAGAATCTTGTATCAATGACTCTGCAT
>JAFBJS010005501.1:15114-61451 GCA_016785265.1 Paraplagusia blochii
TCCAGAGGTTGGTTTTGTTATTCCAGTTTAAATTTGTGCCACCGACATTGTCCTGAATAAAGATTATTCTATCAAAATAAGTCTTGTTGCAGTCTGCTCAAAGACAGTACATCTGGTAAAAGAGTCACCAGCAATAGTTTGTTCAATAAATGATGAGGCTTTGTATAGTGTAGATTATTTTCTGTGTTGGGACAGTTACTTTAAAAAAGTAACTTGTTACTTTACTAGTTACTGCTATGAAAAAGTAACTAGTTACGTTGTTAGTTACTAAATTATAAAAAGTAACTAGTTACTTTACTTCACTTTAAAAACACATTAAACAGTTTAGTGCTGTGCTCTGTAACAACTATCATAATGAAATCTAGTGGTTTCTAGTGAAACCGATTGGCATCATAAGTAACGTGTTAGTCCCGACGCTGATCTTTATAGATTAGGCCCCAGCAATAATTGAGATTGGTGCCCTAGATCTGCACCAACAAACATCGCCGTGGCGGACATAGAAAATACACTCTACAGACTTACTCTATGTTTAACATCTTATTTCGACTGATGGACGTTCCTGTTGTCGTTATCAAAATACTGGTCGTGGAAGTTCGAGTTTGTCTCTTTGTGTAACAAGCTTACTCGCCAAAATTACTACGTCTCGTACAAACCCAGAGAAAACAACATACGTTTCTTTATTTTGGAAAATCAAAACTTGAGTATGTTCTTCGGTCTGCGGAATGGACTGACAGAAGTAAAGCAAGTTAAATTTACGCACAATACGTAGTTTTACCACTGGGTGTCGCAATCAATCAGACATGGTCAGTTTTGCTGCATTTGAACAAAAAATAATAAAAAAGAATCTGCTTTTCTCATTATCTCAATTTTACCAACCATTACAAGTAAACTGTAGAGTTAAACGACCTCTTACTTAATAAAGCAATGAATACTAACATTAATCTTGGGGCAGAGAAAACAACATACGTTTCTTTATTTTGGAAAAACAAAACTTGAGTATGTTCTTCGGTCTGCGGACTGGACTGACAGAAGTAACGCAAGTTAAATTTACGCACAATACATAGTTTTACCACTGGGTGTCGCAATCAATCAGACATGGTCAGTTTTGCTGCATTTGAACAAAAAAATAATAAAAAAGAATCTGCTTTTCTCATTATCTCAATTTTACCAACCATTACAAGTAAACTGTAGAGTTAAACGACCTCTTACTTAATAAAGTAATGAATACTAACATTAATCTTGGGGCAGTGGTGGCCTATGGTTAAGGTCCGGAGGGTTCCAAATTCGAATGCACTAAGTGCCAGGTTACGACTGAGGTCCACTGAGCATGGCACCGTCCCCACTCACAACTCCCCAAAGCTGCCCACTTTTCTCTTTGGTGATGGGTTAAATACAGAAGTGACATTTCGTTGTGTGCAGTGGTGTGAATCGGTGTACCAATGACAACGTGTTTGCTTTGCCTTCTTTTTTCTTTTATTTTGGCACACTGTCAAATTTGAAAAATACAATATTTTCTGTAGGTTTATTTTGAAGCCCGCATTCATAACTTGAAACGTTATATTTCCGATAAGTGCCTGGGGAGTTTCAAGTAATAAACTTAATGAATTCATTAAAAAAAATGAATTCATATTCATTTTTTATAATTATATTTTTCAGCAAAGACAACGTTTGTAAAATGCCTTAAATTAAAACCTTATATCTGTTGTTGTTGTTTTCCTCATCTGATATAGGCCTACTATTTGACTACTTATTCGGGGGAGATATTTTTTATACTACGCTTTCACGTGAGTCCGTTCTTAACGGGATGCCTGTCTGCTGTGGATCTGTACATTAACCTACGTTGTTTTGCACAATATGTCGTACGTCGCAAAGACCGTTTTAACTTTCTGCACCAGTATTATTATTTGGTAAATTGTTGTGATTTGATGAATTCTTCACTTGATAGTGGAATCAAAAGAGTTGTGTCATGGGAGACACAGATGTCCGACGACCGGTAGGCTGCCGTAAATGGCGAGGTTGCGCCGCTTTGACAGCTGTCTTTTGAAAAGTCAACGTCGGTGGAAATCTATCTTTTAAAATGTGAGTAGTTTTTTTGTTTTGTTTAATGTTGTAAATCATATGTGTCCGCTACATTTACAACGATAGTATATTAATAATGCAGGTTACGGAAAGCTGTAGGTTCCGTGCCCATGCAGTTTAGCTCGCGAAGCTCAAGCTCTTCGCTAGCCTGCGTTTGCTAACAGAAGCATTGGCTAACTGTTGTGCTTAATAACCGTGTAAACGCCATCTGGTTGACTTTTTAAATATACGTTATTGGAGAAGTTTGACTAGAGTACAGATCATTAAAATGCAAGTAACTGGTAAGTGGAAATGGCGATGTAACTTATTAACTTTTATTTAGGTGTTCGGCTTAGCCATTAGTTCGCCGTTAACGTAATTATATTTACACTGACGGGTCAACAAATGGCAGGGATTTGGAGATATATTTAAATAAGAATACGGGTGGGCCTGAAGTAATCTTTCATGAGACAACAATGTTGACAACAATTGTATTGTCACATCGCTTGTATCGATCGGCAGGTAGATGTGTGTTTCGGACCAGATTCGGTTAAGTATTATTGTGTAACAACATGTAGTGCAAACGTTTCATTACAATAAATTTGACCGACACTTTTCTCCCTAAAACCCTTACAAGCCATGTGAAATCTTAACATAACTGCGTAATAAACATAACCGTGTAAACATTTGTTTTAAATAAATACGTGAATTAAGATGTTTAGTGAAGAGTTTTAGGATGTGTTTAAGGACTCAGCAGTCAGGCAAATTATCATGTCTATTGACTAATGAACCAGAGATCCAAAAATATTATTGAGTATATATTGTGTGTTGATATTCTGATACCTAAAATGCACTGTGAATGAAAATGAATCATTTTAAACTTCACAAAAGGAATAATGTGAACAATTATTTCCTAAAGTCCTACTTAATTTATTTATTTTTTAATTACAGTTAGATGTAAGGTGGATAGGTTTGACAACTTTTTCAAGCATAGGTAATTCCGACTATCATTTCCTTTCATGTCTGTCATTTCTCAATCATAGACATTTTGTGCTGCACTTCTATAAGGACATGTCTTTGCTACATGTGTCAAAACTTAAGATAACACTGGAAAGAAGTGTATTCTATTCTATTTTATATTGGATGGGCTTTTCATTGTTCTCATAAACAGAAAGTCGAGTAGGACTCCTTTTCACTGTCATTACCTGCAATGTCAGTATGACAGTCTGACAGAGTTCCATAATCCTCTCAGTGAAGGTAATGTAATGCTAGCTGGGAATGCTAGCTGTTAGCAACAAGAAAGAGGGCTTGCCATTCTGTCAGTTGCATATGTCTTTGAAACAAGGAGTGTTCTGTATACAGGCTGGTAGTGACAGCAGTTTCACCTACACACCTATTTTTTTTTGTTTATTCAGAGATCAACTTAACATATAGTCATGCCTGGAAAGCTTAAGGCCAAGATAGTGGCCGGGCGCCACTTACCTGTCATGGACCGAGCCAGTGACCTTACTGATGCTTTTGTAGAGGTAGGTGACATTTCTTGGTTTTTATTTTTTCCCTTTTCGGCGTTTTGCCATTTTCTCTAACATAATAAGTGCAAACTGAAATTGTCTGGAGGTTGTATTATTGTAGTCTTTTGCAGGAAAGTTTGCTTTTCTTCCCTTTGCCGTAGAATAACTTCTGTCTTCGCTTTGTTTTGTAGGTCAAGTTTGGAAATACAACATTTAAAACAGACGTATGTCCAAAATCGCTAAATCCTCAATGGAACTCTGAATGGTTCAAATTTGAGGTAAGAAGCAAATCAGAAACAAATACAATGAGCTCTTATTACGTTATTTTGTTTTAAGTTCCAACGTGAGAATGGAAAAGTAGAGGCAAGATAGTTATAATATTATTTATGTATATGTACTCTTTATGAACTTCCCTACATGATTAGCCTTTTGTAATCCAAGTTTGCATTGTATTAGCCAATCGATGTAAAATGTAAATTTATGTTAAGAATGAGCCCATCTCAGTTTCAAATAGAGTATTCACATTTTAAAGCCAATACCTTAGAATGTAGTGCAAAATTTTTGCAATATTAGTTTTTAAAAATTGTATTATACTGAGAAAGCAAAGGAGACACACACTGTAGAGACAGAACACTGTTTAGTGTTTTTTAATATAGTAATGAATTAAACATGGTAGTATTTCATACAGGTTATCCTTCCTCTAAAATGTCTTCTCTCCCCTTTATTTTGTTTGTTTTAGGTTGACGATGAGGACTTGCAGGATGAACCATTGCAGATTACAGTTTTAGATCATGACACATACAGCGCTAATGATGCCATAGGAAAGGTTTACATTGACATTGACCCGCTGCTTTGCAGTGAGGCTGCTTCTGTCATCTCTGGCTGGTTTCCCATATATGATACTATTCATGGTACTTTAATGCACTTAGACTTACTTTGATGACTGTAACAAATTTAGGAAACTTTACTCTGCTTACTCTGCTTACTCTGCTTTTTCTGTCCATTTTACTTGTTAGGTATTCGAGGAGAGATCAATGTACTTGTCAAAGTTGAGCTCTTCAATGATTTGAACCGCTTCAGACAATCTTCATGTGGTGTTAAGTTCTTCTGCAGTAAGTTTGACTTTTGTTTGCATGAGGGTTACACATGAGTGGGTCTTGGAAACAGATGAGCACGTAGCAGCAGGAACACGTCGAACGGGGTAAATTAGTGAAGTAATTTATCATTCCCCTAATGCTTTTCTAATATTTTTTTATAGCCACATCCATCCCACGTTGCTACCGTGTGGCCACAGTACATGGCTTTGTGGAAGAACTTGTTGTTAATGAAGATCCAGAATACCAATGGATTGATAGAATTAGAACCCCTCGTGCCTCTAATGAGGCTCGTCAGAGGCTCATCTCGCTTATGTCAGGTAAGAGTGTCAACTATGTGTTTTGTGTGTTAAATACAGAATTTAGGGATTAATTGTGATGTTGCTGTACTGTAAGTTATATCACAATTGCTTTTTTACTTTTTGTATCATCCACATTTAGGAGAGCTTCAGAGGAAAATAGGGCTTAAGGTGCTGGAGATGGGTGGAAACGCAGTTGTGGGCTACTTGCAGTGTTTTGATCTGGAGGGAGAGTCAGGACTTGTGGTTCGAGCAATTGGTACTGCCTGTACTCTGGACAAACTCAGCTCTGGAAATGCCTCCACCACCAATACCCATATGCATCCCACTGCAGCCGTGCCTTTTAATACCTGCAATTCCCCATCTAAAGATGCAAAGGAGTGAGTATGAAATAATGACATGCATGCGTGATACTTTATTATATAGTCCACTGAGGATGTAGTTTATCAGAATGAGATGTGGGACTGCATGTAAGGGGGAGTGTGTGGCAGAAACATAGTCTCGTGTTTGTGTGTCTCAGAGTCAACAATTATTTTATTTATCTGTGAAGGACAATGTGAGAAACCTCACATGGTAAAACCTGAAACACACACATGCAGCACACTCCCCTGTAGTGCAAAGGGTAGCTGCAGGACAGGAGAATACAACATTTACAGTAAAATAATTACAATTATTGAATCAATAATATTAAAAACAATGAAGGTACTTGGACGAACAAGAATTTCAGATTACAGTTTTAAAATTGGACAATTGTAAAAACAGGATGAACACATGAGCACTTGGTACAGCACTACAGATTTTTTCTTTGCATATTTGTATTTGATTTATATGTCCAAGACAAATTGAAACCATTCTTTTGACCTTCATCTGCAGCATCTAAAAGGCAGTTAACGTGTGTGCTGCCAAAGATATATTTTTTCTGATCCAAATTATTTATTAGTATTATAAGTATCATATGAAGGTTTTTCAAACAAGTGATAACAGGAGGTAGTACTAATTATATTTTAATTAGGATGTTTGCTTTCACAATTATATACAATTGTCAGTGATTTAAATAATTGAAAAAAAGTTGCAGTCTACAAGTTATGTACCTACTGAATATGAATTATGCAACTGGAATTCTCTGACTTTATACCAAACTTTTATTTTTCTGACAAAACAAAGTCTGCCATTTATAATACCTCAAGTACTGTGCCTAGTCCTGAAAGAACTTGTTAGATTGTAACATTTTTTCAGAATCAATCCTTGACTGTAGGTCATAGACAAATCTTGTTCTTCACAAACATAGTCATTTTTATCATTTATTGCGTTGGTCTTTTTACTGTCCTTGGAGATCTTGATATACTTTTCCAGTCCCATTTTAATTTTATTATCCCCATAATGATTACACCCACCCACACACAACCTCAACACACGACACAAGCTTTAAGTTGTTCTCTTGTCCAGTGGTGACCAAAACAACATACACTTTGATTTGTATAATATGTGGAATATTCAAATGGTGGTTCCTGCAGTTATACCTTCTCTTTTGGTATGCTACAACTGCTTTTGCATGGCTCACTGTTTGTCTTACATGTGTTTTAATATGATCTATTGTGCTGTGTTTTTTTTTTTCTTACAATACAAATACAAATAACAATCTAGATAACCTGTATATGCTGCTCTCAATATGAGATTGGGATATGAGAAGACTGGGTGAAGTCACCTTTAACTGACCTCTCCCAGGAAAATCCAGTATGGAATTTTTCCTGTACCAATGCTATCTTCAAAATCCAGGTGTTGATTAATAAGTGATGCTTCGGCTGTAATGGCCAAAAATTTTCGGAAAGACGTGTATCACTTAAACAATGCGACTAAAAAAAAAAATTATGATGACACTAAGAAGACTTAGGGGTTTCTTTGAAAGGGTCACTATAAACTCACTTTTATTCAATATACTGTACGTATACAGTAAGTGGGTTCTCTAACATTTAAGTTTTTTTTACATTATGCAAATGTTGGAATGTGCTACATAATTTTATATATATATATATATATATATATATAGTTTGAAATATTAATATTCTTTATGCAAGTGCCATGCCTTGGTTTTATTGAATTTTAGTTCAAACCATAATGGCAAATATTTTTTGTCATAATTTGTTCGATGTTGGTTAGGTTTCCTCAGTTTTGGATATTCTCTCTCTCTGTTGGAACATTTCCTGGTGCATATGACTTGCAGGCTTGGCAGTGCTTTTCTGCATGTATTCTGTGTAAAGCTTATCACTAGATGCAGAGCTTTTATATCTTTGACCAAAAAACTACCATACCAAGCAGTGGTGCTTGTGGTGAGCATTGATTCCATCTAGCAGTGCTCAGGAAATGTTGATTTTTACCCATTCATCTGAGGAAGATTAAGCGCTGCCTGGCTTCTTCTTCTTGGTGACTCTCCTCACAAGACCCGTAACTCCTTTGTACATGGGGTTGTTTAAAGGTGCTAATAAATTTAAGAATGACCCATAGACAGTGATTGGCTGAACTTGTCATCGCTGCAGACAACACTGCAGCACCATTCACTTAACACCATTGAATTAACAAAAAGACTGTCGAAGTGTTCTTAAGTCAGATTTTGTAGAAAATACCTGTTTTTTGGTTTCTTTGTTTTTTAGCTCTGAAACATAAATGCACTCTGCAGGTGTCCTGGTTTCACAGGTGATGCACTTTAACAGGGGTAGCTCACTTCATTGCAATCCAGATTCTGATACAGATGTAGAAATAAAGCAGAAGAACAGATTTAATTTTTGCAATCTTTCAGCAGGTCTATCTGACTGTACATTGCCATTCAATGTGCATAAAAGTGGGAGAAGGCTTAACATTTTACGTTGAATTAAATTTTATTTTAAATTGTGCATTGTTCAAATGTGCTTAACAATTTTTTTTTATATAATTTTTGAAATGCTTTGTTTATTTAACATATTTATCTATCCAATTGCAATGCATTCATTTTATTCAGTTTTTTTTCCGTGATCAGAACCATAAATGCAATATTAATAATAATTTGTATGAATATCATTTGGGGTTTTGGCCTAGGTGTAAAAATTACCATTTTCCATTCTCTGCATTGTTAATAAAATGTATATATAGGATTTCAGAACCCCAGAAAAATCTCAGAAAGTCTGATTTATATTTTACCGATTTACAATAGTACACTGTAATTTTTTGTTATTCATAAAATTACATTGCAATTTTGTTATATTTGCACTACTTTGGCTGCAACTGACCAAGTTCTGTACCCGCTTTTTCTTCTCATATTTATAAACAAAGCTTTCTTCTTTTGTGTATCAACACTGATGTTATTCATCACAGGGTTGACACAAAGAATATGTTAGTTGTTGTGAGCACCGCTCCTCCTCAGTGCTCAAATGATCTGCCATCCTCTTTCACTTTGCTCTTTCTCTCACTCTCTTGCTCGCTCTTGTTTGCCCTCTCTCTGTTTCTTTGTCTCTTTGTCTCCTCTGCATCTACGTGATGATGCCCAGGTCTCATCTTGCCCACGGATGCCGCTCCACCCACAACAGCCCTGTGCATTCAGCCTGCAATTCCCAGAGATTGACGCAGAACTTCTCTGTTTCTGTTCCCACGCTCATCTTTACTGGTATGCAGAGTCAGAGTCAGGCAAAGTTTCAGGTAGATGGGCAGAGTGGAAATCTGACAACCAACAAAAAGTAGATTATATTCAGTAAGGTGTATATATCTTAAATAAAGAGTAGTCAGCTTTAAAGCAGTAGTGCTTATTGGGGTTAAGAAAAATGTTCTTTATTAATTGGTCCTTTTGACATGTCTGGGTATTACCAGGATGCATAGCCTTTTCAGTTGTGTTGTCCTGCATTGTATGGCTCTTTTTTCTTTTAAATTATGTGTGTAGAGCTGTTGGCAGTCCTGCCATCTCCTCGTCTTGGAGTCCTGTCCCCATTGCTTTGCTCATGGTTCACTGTTTATTTTGGCTCATTGTATTAGCATGTGTGTGAGTGTGTGTGTGCGTGTGTGTGTGTGTGTTTTCTTCCTTTTTTTTTTTAACAATTTCCAGCTTATTTTCCTTTTTCCTTTTTTTTCTGTTTCTGGCCACCAGTAGCACCTCTAACTGACCTCACCCAGGAAAATCCAAGTGCGAGTTAAAAAGAGAGAACATCACTGATCCACTCCCACATATGTACACACAAACGCTCAAAGAGTGAGGTGGCAACTGATGTGGGTGTGTATCTGTGTGTTTTCCTGGCAGGGCGGTATTTGGTGAGGATGTGCCCTTGTTCTCCGTTCCACCCACCCCTTTCAGAGCCCTTTCCTCCTCCTCTCCTCCCCCATTCACTCCCTCCAAGCCATGCAGCCGCCAGTCATCATCCTCAGACACTGACCTCAGTTTGACACCCAAGACAGGTAAGAATATCAACCATCCCCATGTCATTCCCCCTTTTTATTTTGCTGTTGTTGGTGCTACTATGGTGGTTGGTTCTTTCATGTTTGTGTTTTATGTGTATCCATCCAATATTGTTTGAATATGTAAATATTATTTTTCTGTAGCCCGTCCTCTCTATTGTTCTTACTTGTTAGATGTTTTTTTATGACATCTTACATTGTCAAAATCATATGTTTCCATCATATGTTTTATTGCTAGGATGAAGCAACATTTTAAACATTGCGTTGAAATTGATCTTAATTCCGGTCAATAAATGCTAAAGAGGGGATAAACGTTCTCAACCATCAGGCATCAGAACACATTTTATGCAACTAAGTATTAAAAACATTATTAAGAAACCTTTCCTTCTAATCTTTTGTACTGCTTTTTTCATACCCTTTTTATTTTTATTACAACAGTTTGTCCATAAAAGAAAATGATAAACTACTGTGGGTTAAAAGGATTACAAGTACAGCCACATTATGTTACAGTGTAGTGTTTGTGTTCGGAGCCTACACACAAGTGATGAGATTAACCTAATCAACTAATGTAAATACCAGATTTGATGTATTAAGATCAGCTATATCAATTTTTCATTCATTATAATTCATTTAGGCAGCTAGACCTCCAGTCATCCAACAGCTTATTCATTTTTTCAAAGATGTTGGAGCCAATCAAAAATGTCAAGGGATGAATATAGAGTAATCTCTGACCTTACCAAAAATATTATCAAGTGAAAGTGCAAAACATCTTTTTTTTTTTTTTTAACTTCCCTTCTTACTTTTTTTTTTACACCCTTTGCTGCTTCACTTGTACAGGGAGTCATCATACTGTTTCTGTTTGTTTCTGTCTCTCCATGCTCTTTCTATTCTTTGTTTAAGTGTTTGTGTTGTTCTCCATGCCAACATTTTTCTAAATCTTCTAAATAGAAAAGACCCTGCAAGTGAGACATAGGCCTGGCATATACTTCTGCCCCAGCTCCCCCACCCTCTCCACAGACACTCTATCCTTTCCTCGTTCTGATGCAGTAGCCTGTGGTCATGGCTTTGGCCACAGAATCAACCCTGCCCCTATCTCCTACAATCAGTCAGACTCTGCTGAGAAAGAGTGTGTCCTTCAATGAGGACCTGCTGCTGGCAGCCTCTGGTATAGTAGGACAGATGTGTGTGATCAAGTAACTACCAAATCTAACAGGCATGTAATGACTTCTCAGAGAAGAACTCACCAGACACATTTAGCATGTTGTTTGCTGTTGTTTTAAGTTGTAGTTAGCATTTAACTGGGCTGACAATTTCTAAATTGTTGAGTTGAGGCAGGTTTGAGTTCTGTTATTTACTTAGCAACTATAATATTAAAAGCTATGAAAATATATTTCTTGCTTTTGCACGATAGTTTTTATTTTATCATAGTACAAACATAACAAATTAATTAATTAATTGCCAGTATAGTATTAAGAAACGATTTTGATCTAAAAACAAGATTTCTTTTTTTAATCAGGTATGGGCAGTGGGGGCAGTGCGGGAAAGGAGGCAGGACCTCTGAAGATGCTTCTTAGGCAGCAGACACAGACGGCTCTGGAACAGCGGGTATGTTGACATGAACTAATTGAAAAATATATATGTATTATGTATGCTAAACATTCGTATTATGTATGCAAACATTTGTTCATTGAGTTTTAGGTGTTGTTGGAAAGAATCAATTTGTTGGCTTGTGCAAGGTTTATTGCTAAATTTGTACTTGTGTTTTGTGATACCAACAACATGAGCACAGAAAGAATCATAGGAGGTAGAGCTGCTTGTAGCAACAAGTGAATGTTTTGAATTTAAATGGACCACAGACTAATTAAATTACAATGTATCTAAATACCACTGCCATGGGGTGTTGAGCATTTAGCACCTTGTTGCTCATTTTGTGTAAATGCTACATTTTATACTGTATGTTTTTAGTGATTTAAAAATTATTAACCTGCATTCCATTTTGATATTGTATTGAATGAAAAATCCGTTGTTGTGCAGTTCCTACTTACTAGAAAAAAAAAATTCAAGGCACGATACCTTGGGCAGTGTTGTGCACTGTTAGCATTCTTAGTCCATCATTTTGATTTGAACTGAGTTAGCTTAGTACATGGAACAAAATGGAAGTTAAAGCAAATATAGTACAGACCAGGGGTCGGCAACCTGCGGCTCCACAGCCGCATCAGCTCTTTTGCACAACCTTAGTGGCTCACTGGAGATTTTTTCAAAAATGTGTAAAAATAGAAAAAGGACTGAAAGGGCATCAAAATGGATCAGGTTATACCAGACATGGGGACATAAGTTGCACAAACAAAGACTTCTGACTTGACTTGAGACTTGCTGTGTAAAACTTGAGACTTGACTCGGACTTCGGTGTTATGACTCGCGAGTCGTGAATAAAGTCCATAATCAAGGAATCATCTATTTTATCATTTAACTTATTCCACTTTTTTCAATGAATTTCCCAGCGCTGGAAAAATTGCAGGCAGAAGTAGTTTACTCCCTTACAGCCTGCTAAGGTTTGTAACGCATGCGTGCTGCCTCAAGTTTAGGTTTCATATCACCATGGCCATGGCAGCGGTAAGCCAGACTGGGACGATTCCTTTTGTCATTGCATTTGCTCATAAAGACTTTGCGCAGACATCCAGTAAGCGGATGGTTACTTGTAAGGAGCTAGCGTTAAGATAAATGATGCAGGATCAACAACGTCGAACTTTCTGAGCCTAACGTTAATTCTATGCATGAATGGTTATTTTTGTTTAGACCAGTGCTTCTCAATTATTTTCTGTTAAGCCCCTCTCTCCCCCCCAAGCAAGAAGAACAATTCGCCCCCCCCCCACTACCACCCACTCTCCGCCACAACTATAATTAATAGCATTTGTCTATAAAATAGTTATAGGTACACCTCTGTATAACATTGTATCCTTGTTAACATAAAGAAAACAAAAAGAAAGAGATATGCAGTGTATATATATATATGCATATATATATATATACACATATATATACATATATACATATATATACATATACATATATATACATACTGTATATATAACACAATAACGGGGCTGCAAATCTGTACTAATATTAATTTTCTGTTACTGCTGAACTTGAAGAAACACTTACTATGTGAGTTGAAGAAAATGTTGAGAAAATCATGTACCATGCATCTGGAAAGTATTCACGGTGCTTCACTTTTCCTTAATTTTGTTATGTTACAACCTTAATCAAAATGGATTCAATGCATTATTTCCTAAAATTTCTACACATAACACCCCATAATGACGATGTGAAAAAAGTTTTTTTAGAATGTTTTGCAAATTGTACTGTCAATACTTTCCGGACGCACTGTATATAAGTAGGTTGCACAAGTTGGAGTGAAACAAGGCTGACTACGTTATAAAAATATTAAACATTGGTGATTTAACCCCACAGACATAATGATTTAATGAATTGATTATATGCTTATCATGTGACAGGGTTACATGGGTAACACCCCTTGAGGTCGAATTTGGGTTAGTAGTTGCGATGGCTCTTTTTCTTGTTCAATATCAATATTGCAACTTGGAATTGCTGATATCAATCTGATACCTTTTTTCCCCTTAACATACCGCGTCTGCTATTGCTGTGGGGATAGTGTCCTGGTTTACAGCATGTTGTGTTAAACAAAGTTTATGGCCATTGTGGTCTGATTGAAAGGAATTTTATTGTTTTTCTTTCAATTTCTGATTAATTTTGACCAATTAATGACCAATACCAATCAGAATCTGCTTGAGCTATTCATAGTAGTTGTTCAAGCAGGCCACCATAGACACTTTATTTTCCTGGAAGTTAAATAAACATTATTTCTTCTCTATCTTTAGGAATTTCCATTCTTCACCCTGACATCTTTCCCAGCTGGTTTTCTAGTCCATGTTGGTGGAGTGGTCAGTGCTCGTTCTGTCAAACTTCTGGACCGGATACATAACCCTGGTGAGCTTATGGTCACAAACTCACACTTTTGCAGTTTTGGTAACTTCAGAGTATTGTTAAGAGGCCTGTCTTGTAACAAGAATAATTTAATAATTTCACTGTTATCCTGTTTTGCATCACTTTCTTCTGTTTCTTTTTAATGGATTGCTTGCAGAAAATATGTTTTGATGGTTCCTGTGATGAAGTGTGTATTTTTTAATACCTCTAGTTTAAATAACTGGGCAACTTGTACTGGTGAAATATTTTACCTAAATAATATCGTTTGAATCATTTTAGTTTAGTGGCTGTGTAACAAGATGCTGAGATCGGTCAGTAAGCCTTTAATTTTTAGAATTGAGAATGGCTGATGCAGGTAAAGGGCTATAAATTATGAAAAGGTTTAGTGCTTTTCAAGAAGATTTGATATTTATCAGATCTCCCTGGCTGGTATGGTTTTAATTTCAATTTTAAAAAGTTAAATTAAATTGAAATGGATGTGTTTTGGAAATTTGGCAAATTAATATAAAACTGACGTGACTTCTTAGGTATGGAGTTAGCTTGTTTTTCGACATGTGTTTGTGGGTTTCATCCAGGAAAGCCAGTTTCCTCCCCGCTTAAGAAGAAGGCCAATGTTAACTAACACTCAAAATCGAAACTCTGCACTAATGTAGATGTAATGATTGTATTTGTCATGTAGTTGCCTGGGGATAAACCTGTAAAAGCAGTTGAGGTTGAACTCTGCTTTTCTCCGATTGACTGTTGGGATTAGAGTATACTATTTAAACAACTAGTAGTAGACTACTTCTACTTCTCAGAAGAAGCCGACGTATTGTATCACAGTGTACTTTGAGCACCTGAATGCCCTTATGTTATTAGGTTGTATACATTACATTAAAAAATGGTTATCTGTTTTTAAATGTGACCTCAGTTGTGATGGTTTTAAGCTTTGACATGCCAACACCTTGTACACAAACACACTAAGATTTTTGTCCGCTGTACAGGAAGATTCTAATAAATTTTTTGTGTGATACGTAAGTTACGTATGGTGTTGCCGTAGTTGGCATGAGTGTTGAATATTCATACCAAACAGGAAGTTAAACAAACTGTCTTTTTATACCCCTTCATTACACTGCTGTTTTTTGCAGTTGGCTCTCATCTTTGAGCTCAACCAATACCCATCTGAGGCATCGTGAGACATATTGCTAGGAAACAGCAGCATTTAATTTTTGGCATTAAAGTTTGCTGTTAACGTTATAGGTAATTGGTTGAGGTTCTATTAATAAATAGAACCTGAATCACCGCATTTCTTACAAAAGTGCACAAAAGCTCCAAACAAACGATATTTACATACATTTTTCATATAATGTATTTGGACATTTATCATCTTTCCTCTGTCTTCCTTTTTAGCCTTTTCTTTCAATATTGTTTATGCAGGGCCTGAATTCAGTTGGTGTTTGCACTGTGACTGTGATGTGTTGTGGGTCTCCTGTGTCATGACTGTGAAGTGCTGCTGTTGTGTTTTGCTTTTTTGTTAGATTCTCTTTTTTCTTTTTCTCTCTTGTCTGTACTAACGGTGTGTTTTGGCCCAGCCTTGGGTAACATGCGCTCATACAAACTGCTAGACTGGAATAGTATCACTGCAGGTATTTTTCCCTCTTACTGGTCTTAAACATTGGACTGATGGCAGCTCAATGAAGTGTAACCTTTTTGTTAATTTATTAATGCACTCATTGCCTGACCTGAAATCAGCACGTACCACTGTCTTTTTTGTGCAGTAAAGAAAATTAAAGAAAAGCCTTGTAGTATAGTGTTAAATTCACTGAGCTACCATTTTCCTCTCTTAACTGTGTGAATGTATGCTGCGCTGAGTTGAGCATGTGCTGTGTCCCCTACACCATCCAGTCTGAGCTGGCGGTGACCCCACCCAGCTCATCTCCTCTCACAGAAAATTGCATCTTCTTTTTATTGTTTGCCAGGTGCTTTTGAATGCCTTCTAAATCAGCATTTTGTGGTCAAATTTGCTGAGACCAATGAAAGTTTAGAAGGTTTACTCCATGACAAGAGCCACCCACCAATCGGGGCATGTGCACCCTTAACCTGCTGGGCCGTATTCATATTGTGATAAAATGCAGGAGGGAAGGAGAGAGTTGTAGGGATAGGTTGTTATGGAAGAAAAATGGTTGGGAACAAGGCTGTTCTTATAGGAGGAAGAATAATTTTACTTTTATTCGTTTCAAACTAGAACCTATTTGAGGAACTTTGGTAAATGAATATGGCCCTCCTCTGCCCATGAGTTTGTATGTATGTATATGAAGTGTGCACGTTGGTAAGCTTGTGCTTGTGTGAAATGTTGCTTCTTATTTAAAATAACTCATCTTGTGGGTCTGATGCTTTACTGTCAGTAATACATTATTACAGTAGTTTCCTTTATCAATAATTCCCTCTTTATTATTGATAAGTTTTCTCTCTGTCTCTTTATTTGTGTCTTTCTTTCTCCTTCTCTTTTTTCTTGACCATCAGCATGTCATGCCATTGGTTATTCTGCAGTTTAGTTTAATAACTGTGATTTCTTTCTTGATTTCTTCACATTAGCAATGATCTTTAATCCAGAATAAAGATAAATTAATAAAAAAAAAAAGGTAAATGTGGAGAAAAACTAGTTAGTCAGAGATTGGCCACTTTGAATTAATCAACCTTAGTTAACAAAACTGTTACAAACAAGTCTATTGATCAACCAAAATATATGTAAAGAATGCATAAAACTAGGGATGTCTGATATAACATTTACCGATACCGATGTGAACCGATATTTCCCAAATACTTAATTTCCGATACCGATATGAGGTGATACAGATGTAGGCAGCTAATTTCCCCTGAATTAGCGTGATACCAGACTAAAGGCATTCTATAAATAACTGTGTACAACACACTACTTTAATATAAATTATGGAAAAATGACACATTTATTTTATACAATTTTGTCTGAAACAGTCCTATGTTTGTGCAGCATTTAATGCAAACAAGAAATGTCTAGTGTTGGACAGAAGAACTTTCCAAAAACATTGATTAACATTATAAACCGGGCTCATTCAGCCCTCACAACAATAGGCAATAGGCAATAAACGGACACAGATAGAAACAGCTCCTGTATAAGAGTAAAAAGCCCACTTTAATGAGAGAAATAAACATTTCAGCATCGTCGCAATGTAAACGACTCTTCTTGTTGATGACATGAGAGACGACGACGTACGGCGCTTAACTGGCAAATGTCCTAGAAATACTTATTTCGAATATAATTAGCCATGACATAGCACGGGTACAGAAACTCCACACATTTATTAAAAACAGCGTATCGAAGGGGATAGAACGGCTGGTTCTCCATGACAATGAACACCGTGAAAAGTTTGTCTGATTTCTTTTGCTCTTCTCTGTTCTTCACCGTCTTTAAGTCGGAGTCTGAGAGACAGAGCTGCTGCTGCTGCTGCCGCCGCTACCGCTTCCGCTGCCGTTGTTGTCGTTTCACTGATTCTTGTTGTTTTTCTTTGCTTCGCTGCATTAAAACGCCTCGTGATAAAGTGTTAAAATCGTATCCCCCGCCCTCACGTGATCAGCTCCTTGTAGTCATTAAGAATTACAGTTTTCTATCCTCAAAGAACTCCAGACCACGGACATTTACTGTAGCATTGCTCATTGTAGCTGTCTCTTTAAAAGACATCATTAATCACGTGCCGGTTAGAGTGTCAGTACCGCTGACTCAGTTTCTCATGAGGAAGTCCAGCGTATTTGCCGAGACAGAGGCTTTGCAGCATTGGATTAATAATTCCGGTGGAAAAACCGATACAGATAAAATCCGATAAAAATTATGCTTATATCGGCCTGATATTTATCAGTGGACCGATATATCGGACATCTCTACATAAAACCATTTTTTTTCCATACAACAAATATTTACTTTTGGTAAATAGATCAGTAGGGAAGGGTTACTGTGCATATTTCTTTGCATTTTCTTAAAATAATTTAATAATATAAATTGAAAATTTAACTATATGTAATTATTGCTATTCCTCAACCAGAGTTACCAGGACAGTGGTTAATCTAGTGGTTCCGCAACGTTCGAATCCCCCTACCACCAAGTTGAGATGGCACCGCTGAGATGCCTTGAGCATGGTATCGTCCCTATGCACTGCTCCCGAGGCGCTTAATAGCTTCCCACTGCTCACTTTGATGATGCAGAGGCCAATTTTTTTTGTGCGCTGTGATGTGAATCACAACGTCACAGTGAAAAAAAAAATCTAAAACTTAAGCTTAGTTTGTGCTTTACTATACCTCAGTACTGCTTTAGTCCCTACAGAAAGGACACAAAGAAAGGATAGACAAATATTTCAAATTGCAGTATGTGAAGGAAAGTTGCATAATGTCCCAATATTCCCTATATCTCAATATCTCAATGCTGCCATTGTCCTGAAACAATCATGTCATTCTATTGCCCTTTTTGCTTTTTCAGAAGTATAATTTTTTGCTTGCTTTAATTTTTTTCAGTGATAATGTAATGCATCAACGACAAGAAAATACTAACTACCTTGGTGTTTTATGTTTTCAATTTAATTATTAAGATGAGGAAAATAAATCTGTGTACCACATTAGGACAAATACCATGATGGATTAAACAGTCAATTTAAAATAATCGTTTAAGGTTAGTTTGTCAGTGTTTGTCATGTGTCAGTGCGGAAATGACATGGGAATTTTTTTTTGATTCAGAGTGTTGTTGTGTTTTTCAGATGAGCCAGAAACACGTGATGCCTGGTGGGAGGAAATTCGCCAAGAGATCAAATCACATGCCAAAGCTCTTGGTTGCCATGCTGTTGTTGGGTACAGTGAGAGCACAAGCATCTGGTATGTAATAAATGTGTGTATTTTACATTGCTATGTTATTGCTAAAGACAAATGTATTGGGTTTATTTCGACAAGAGTTGACACAAATGTTTACTCTTCATTTTACTTGCAAGGGGAGAATGCAGCTTACTCTGCCCGCAGCTCCAGCTATTGACGAGTTGCCGCATCCTCTATTGCTCTTTTATTAATTTATACATATTGGCATTAATCAGTGAGGCCTCAATTTTAGTTTTGTGATTGCATAAGAGCAGTTGGATGAGGTGTATGATTGAAAATTAAATTTTCATCTTTCAGCACAAGATAATATGGGAAGATAGGCAATTTTATAAAGCAACAGTACAGCATGCAGTAATAAATGAGAATAAAATTAATTATTTTAACAAAACTTTTATACATCTATTGATCTCATCTAACATAATCTAATTTCTTCTCATCTCACCTATACACATCTACACCAATTTCATCTACTCTTACCTTTTAGTGTTCATGTATTCTAGTCTTCTTTTGTTTTTTGTTTATGGTCACAGTTTTTACTTATAATCTTAATACTTATAATCTTATATTGCCTACTAATCTGAAACAGGGAATGATGCATATACTCATTTATTGTATAAAATTAGTTTTGGTTAAATGTTTTTCTTTTTTTAAAATCATTTCAGTGAGGAGGTCTGCATTCTCTCGGCATCGGGCACTGCAGCCATCTTGAATCCCCGGTATATGCGAGAAGGCTGTCTTGACTTTGGAAACACTGATCACAGGTGTGAGCACAAATATGAATTCTACACAGAATATATTCTGTACACATAACTAAGAAGCTGCTCATATATAAATATCTTTGCTTTTTTTTAGCTCACAAATTCGTCATTGCTATTAGTTTTTAGTCCTGAAACAATATTGGAGACTGACTGTTAACCTGGAGCTGTATCGTGTGTATTCTAAAAACAATTTCCTCGTTAGTAAATGAACAGTATTATGCATGATAATTGATCATTTTTTGGTCATTTTGCTTTTTTTGCTTTTACGAAATACTGTGGTGGACGTTATATTTTGGAAAATGCAGTAGGATCATGCTGGATAAACTACAAAAGCTTGTGTAACTCTTTGTTGCCAGGTTTGAAGAGACATCTTCCCGAAGCTGTGAATTTTGCCACATCCCATATGATGAGCTCAACATGCCATTTCCTGCTCAGCTCACGTTGTGTCAACACTGCAGACAACAAAAGGTTTCATTATAACATTTTCTTACATTAATCAGGAACTGCATTGATTGGTTTACTTTCAATATACAAGAACTGTGTAGGCCAGCCACTGTTTTGTTTTGGAATTTACATATTAATTTCTGTTCTGAAATTAAGCAATATCAAACATTATCTGCACTTGCACATACTTTATATACCACATTTACCATCAAACTAATCTTTATAATTCTGAGTTCCATTCAAAAACCTTCAATCATCAGAATGATTTTTGTGGTTTTCATTTAATGTGTACTTTTCAACCTTCACAATTCACTGAAATCAAGCAGCAGTTCCATCACCATATTATTCTTATACTGCTTTATTCCATTGCTCCTTTTGCTTTTGGTAGTGACTGCATGCCAAAAAAAAACACTGCACTTCCATCAAATAATAATAATAATAAAAATGGGTCTACCTGAGTTACGGTTAATTAAAATCTGTTTTTCCGTTGTGAATTTATTATATTAGCAATTTATAGATTTCAGAAGAAGAATTTGTTGCAAATTCTTTTTTTATGTAAGCTGATGCACAAGCCACTGAAAGCAGTTCTGTCACTTGTTAGTTGTTTTTTCTTTGAGTAATTAGTGGTCCTTAGTACAGTTAATTCTGTTGTTTGTTTGTTTTTTATTGTAGGACTTGGATTTGGTTTCTGATGAATCACTGAATCCCAAATAAAAAGAGAAAAAAATGGTAAAAATTAACTAAGTTTTGTTTTGCTTTTTCCTGCCTAGGTCCCTGATGTGCTTTTCACAACAATTGACTTACCACCCGAAGCAGCTGTCACTGGGAAGGGGTGCTTTATACAGGCCAGGTAAAAAATTTATTGTTGTTATGACCATGAATACCAGTGGCGGGCCATGCATTTCAACCATAGGCCTTCAGTGATGTCATAGTTTTGTAATGTCAAATTAATACGCTGCATCATAACAAACAGTATGACACCAGGACTTGAGAATCAACACATACATTTTTTTTACCCTTAACAGGGCCCATCAAGCAAAACTGAATTACAAAAGCATTTAAAATAAATTATTGTTAGTATTTTTGACATTTAACTGTGTCGGTGGCCAATCGGTTAATGATTTATTTCGTCCCCACTAGGTTCTTGGTTCGATGCTGGAGTAGCAACATTTTAAAAAAATCCCAAGAATTAGCACCTTTGCCACGGGTAGTCAAAGAGCAAACGCGTTTGGTTTATATGGAGATTAGATGAGTGCAGTCCCAAACATGTTAACCATGGCAAACCTATTAAAAATACAAATAAAATGTTCAGCAAGTCTGTTTCAATGGACATGGAGGCTAATGCTGAAATTACGGTCCTATTTCTGCCGTCCATGTTTGGACTTCAATGCCGAGAATGAGCATTCAACAGAAGCTAATATGCCAATGTGTGAAGTTGCCCCATACTCTCATCCAGATTTTTTATCCGAAGAAAACCACAGAGATCAGTAGGACTTTTTCCTTCAAAATCAGCCATGCCATACATTACTGTCCGTTCTGTTTTTAGTTGGGGAAAATCAAACAAGATGACGTTGTCAGACTCCTGGGAGGGCACATGTGAGCAAATCACGTGACATGCCAGTTAGATGCCACTGACTTCCCAATCCGGCAAGATGATCTGTGTCTGAGCGCTGTGAACTGAACGGGTTGTGTCCGTTCACTTATAGCAGGCACAAGCCTTTGCTTTTGATTCTGAAGACCTCAGATTCAAGAGGAACAATGCAGTTTTCGTTCTGGTCGTGGAACACTGAAAAAGCTCTACACCCTCCAGAGAGTTCTTGAGAGATCATGGAGGTTGCCCAACCAGTCCACATGTGTTTTGTGGACCTGTTGGAAGGCTTTCGACCGGGTCCCTCAAGGACTCTTGTGGGGGGCACTCAGGAAGTACGGGGTTGGAGCCTCTTTGCTAAGAGCTGTCCAGTCCCTGTATGAATGGAGCAGGAGCTGGGTTCCCATTGCCGGTAATAAGTTGGATCTGTGCCCAGGGCTACGGCAGGGCTGTCCTTTGTCACCGGTTCTGTTCATCACTTTTATGGACAGAATTTCCAGGCGCAGTCAGGTGCTCGGCAGGGTCCAGTTCAGGGGACACCAGATTTCATCACTGCTGTATGCAGATGATGTTGTTCTGTTGGCCTCATTGAACCAGGTCCTACAGCATGCACTGGGGCAGTTCGCAACCAAGTATGAAGCAGCGGGCATGAGTATTAGCACCTCTAAGTCTGAGGCCATGGTTCCCGACTGGAAAAAGGTGATACCTCCAGGTCGAGGGAGAGATCCTGCCTCAAGTGTTTAAGTGTCTTGGAGTCGTGTTCACGAGTGAGGGAAGGATGGAATGGGAGATTGACTGGGGGATCGGGGCAGCAACCGCAGTAATGCGCTCGCTGTATCGATCCGTTGTGGTGAAGAAAGAGCTAAGCCAAAAGGCGAAGCTCTAAATTTACCGGTCAAGCTACGTTCCTACTCTCACCTATGGTTATGAACTTTGGGTCATGACCGAAAGAACAGGATCCTGGATACCATCGGCGGAAATGAGCTTTCTGTGGAGGATGGCTGGGCGCTCCCATAGAGATAAGGTGAGGAGCTCTGTCACCCAAGAGAAGACCCAGAGGTAGACCTAGGACACGCTGGAGTGACTACGTTGCCCGGCTGGCCTGGGAACACCTTGGGATCCTCCAAGTTGAGCTGGAGGAAGTGTCTGGGGAGAGGGAAGTCTGGGTATCCCTCCTCCGAATTTTGCCCCCGCAACCCAGCTCCGGATAAGTGGATGAAGATGGATGGATCTTTAAATTTCTGTATTTTTTTTTTTTGTTTATCCAGGAGCAGTTACTAAATATTGGTTGTTTGACATTCCTGATAAAAACTGTATCTAGAGAATTAAACCATTGCTTTGTCTGTCTTTTAGGCTGTGTCGACTGAAAAAGAAAGCCCAGGGTGAAGTGAATGCGACAGCTATCTCAAACCTTTTGCCTTTCATGGAATATGAGTTGCACACACAGCTGATGAACAAACTGAAGTTGCACAGCATGAATGCTCTGTTCGGTCTACACATACAAATAAGTGTTGGCGAAAATATGCTCCTGGGTCTGGCTGTATGTATTCTGATGTTTACAAGATTCTCTAGTGTGTACCTTATTTTTTTTTTACCTTGTAATTATGTGTTTGTGCTTGTTTAGTCAGCCACTGGAGTGTATCTGACTGCACTGCCAGCACCAGGGGGAATTCAGATTGCTGGAAAAATACCCATTGATCTGAACAATGAGCATCACATACTTACCATCCAAAAGAGGATCAACGACACCATAAGCAAGAACAAAGAGCTTTACCAGATCAATCCTCCGGTGAGATCTCCGTCAGGCATTTTTTGTTCTGCACTATTCTGTACTTTTTAGAAGGTGACAACCTAAGGTCACGTGGCGTTACCCAAAAAAAAATGCAGCTAGTACAAGTTTGAGGAATGAATAATATATGAAATGATTAAAATCCATATTTCATTGGTGATTCCATATTTAAAACCCAGGAAATCTTTTACTTGGACTGTATATCTGAAAACATTGCCTATAGGCTTTGGGCACAAACAATTAAGAGCATTCTACGATTTAACTTCTTACTCGAAAAGGAACTCACTGTGAAATTTGGTTGAATGCTGAATTATTTTTTTCTTCTATAGCTAAAATATATCCATTCCCAGATTTGTTAGAGTTGTTTATTAAATTGTTTCTGATTTTGCCAACTCGTCAAAATCTGGTGTGAAGTGGCAGTAAGTGTGAAGAAAATTATAAGATAATAAAATAAAGATAACAAGAACACATCATTAGAATATATGAAACTGGAGCTAGTATTTAAAATATTTTAATGTATCATAATCCATTTAATAATTTATTATTTAAATATACATAAACACTGAGGTCATTAATTTTGCAAGTTCTCCCACTTAGAAATCATAGAGGGGTCTAATATTTTCATCCTAGGTACATTTTCACTGTGAGAGACATGATCTCCAAAATAAAATCCAGAAATCGCATTGTATGATTTTTTTTTAAACAATTTATTTGCATATATGCTGTGTCAAATAAAAGTGTTTGATCACTTGAGTGATCAAAATTGAACAATTTTAATATTTGGTACAGGAGCCCTGGTTAACAATTACAGAGTGGTTCCTGTAGTTCTGTGTGTGCAAGCCAGGTTTGTACACACTGCAGCAGGGATTTTTGCCCACTCCTCTATACAGATTTTCTCCAGATCTGTCAGTTTCCGGGGCTGTCACTGAGCAACACAGAGTTTCATCTCCCTCCGAAGATTTTCTATTAGATTTAGGTCTGGAGAGTGGTTAGGCCACTCCAGAACCTTGATAAGAACTCATCTGACCACAAGACTTTCTCCCACGACTCCTCTGCATCATCCAGATGGTCATTGGCAAACTTCAGATGGGCCTTGACATGGGCTGACTTAGCAGGGGAACCTCCCGTACGCTACATGATTTTAAATCGTGACGTCTCAGTGTATCACTGATAGTCACCTTGGAAACAGTGGTCCCAGCTCTTTTCAGGCCATTGACCAACTCCTCCCTGCATAGTCCTGGGCTGATTCTTCACCTTCCTTAACATCATTGATACCCCATGAGGTGGGATCTTGTGTGGGTCCCATGGACATTGACAGTCATCATTAGCCTCTTCCATTTCCTGACAACTGTTCCAACACTTGTTCTTTTCTCTTTAGACTAAGCTCTTTAGACTTTTGACTGATTGTGGGGCGCACAGGTGCCTTTATGAAAGCTAACGACCTCAAACAGGTGCGACTAACTTAGAATCATGAGCAGAATGGAGTTGGACTATTTAAATGGGTTTTTGAAGATCAGAAATCTGTCTGATAAGCAAGTGATCAAATACTTATTTGACACAGTAATATACAAATACATTGTTTAAAAAAATCATTCAATGTGATTTCTGGATTTTATTTTGGAGATCATGTCTTTCACAGTGAAAATGCACCTACGATGAAAATTTTAGACCCCTCCATGATTTCTAAGTGGGAGAACTTGCAAAATCAAAGGGTGATCAAATACTTACTGATCTCAGTGTATTAATACAAATACATATTAACGTATGTTTAATAATAAAAAAAAATCCTTTTGATACATTTTCCCGTCTTGTTTTTCTCTTCTGATTTAAGAAGGTCTTTGTTCTGGACCCTGAGGTGTTTGGCTCCATAAACATGGTACTGAGCTCGTTACATGAACCTAACCACACATTATTAACAAGGAATGTGAAGGATCATGAAGGTTTATTTTAACTTCTATATTGTGGATTTATTGTAGTACTGGTGAAGTAGGTCACTACAGTACCTACTTCACCAGTACCCTAACTTTCTCTGCCACATTTAGGAATAGGAGTTTTTTCTTTTATTTTTATTTTTCTATTTTTAATTTTTCTCTGCGTGCGTTCACACCACTAATTTCTTTTCATTTAATATTTACTAACCTTAGCTCCAACTGTGAGTCGATTTACTGTTCAGCGAGTTTGGCACACAAGATGTGTTTGTGAAAATTTTTCCTTGAAAGTTCTCTACTTTAAATTATTTGCAGTTTTAAATATTTAAATCCATTTTTAAAACTTGCAAAATGATCCTGCATGTAAGTCTTACATTTGGAAGGAGTTTTTCTTTATAAGTTACACATAAAAATCAATCTTCTGTACAGGAGTCAGCAGATTCTGTAATACCATTTACCATTTTACCATTTTTTTTAATTACAGGAACTGACAGAGGAAGTGATTGGTTCTCCAATCCCAGAGCCAAGGCAGAGGTCCAGACTGTTTCGTTCACACTCAGAGAGCTCAGATGAATTGTCAGAACTGGATCTCTCCCATGGAAAAAAGGATGCCTTTGTCCTGGAGGTGATTATACTAGAATTTCATTTTTTTTCTATGGCTATTCCACTTTTGATATCTTGTGTAGAACTCGATTAAAATTGCAATTTTATCTTTTTCAAATAGTAGGAAGATCGAAATTCTATTTCTGTAGAATTATTTCTTTTTCAAAATGTTTGTTTTAAATTTAGTTAAACCCGTTATAGTTAGGTAGCAACTAGGACACTATAGTGTGGCTCAAGTGCTTTCAATAAATCTATGTTCCTGTAAACTACTATAGCATAGAAACACATAGATGTGGACATGACTGTACGTGCCGTTTGCCTATGTTATCTCATCTAGCTGTGCTAACCCCAAGAGGCTGGTTATAAGCAATTGGAATACATTGCTGCACAGTTGTTTTGCTTTTTCCTTTTGTGATTGAAATGTCTGGGTGGAAGCTGTCTCACGTGCGTGGTTAAATGTCTCATACTTTTTTCACGGACAGGTCATTACGTTGTGGCAGATAAAGACCCCTTAACAAAATTAAATTTCCTGTGTTCTAATATATAATAATTTCCTACCTATAAAATCTTCCTACCTGAATAACTTGTGCATGGGCACAACAGGGATTTCTCAAGTGCACACAGCCTATAACTTTCTGATACCAGACTGGTATAAAAAGTTACTTGTATCAATGACATTTCATCATTTTGAGTTTATTGTTGTTGTCTGCGCTGATAAAATATTTCCTAATCAAATATAGTTGCATTACTGATGATGGAATCCTAGCCATTCTATTCTGAAGTTCTTTTGTTGATATGGGTATGGATCAAGGAAAGGAAAGCAAACTCCTTGTCACTGTGACATTGTGATTCACACTACTGCACACAACGAAATGTGACCTCTGTATTTAACCCATCACCAAAATGAACAGTGAGCAGCTTTGAGCGCCCGGGGAGCTGTGAGTGGGGACGGTGCCATGCTCAGTGGACCTCAGTGGAAATTGGCGGTAGGGGGATTCGACCGGGGGCCTGGCGGACCCAGGTCCACTTCCTTAACCATTAGGCCACCAACTGCAAGTGTAAGAAATAGCCAGATGGGGCCAAAAGGAAATACTATTTCTTTGCGGCCCGGCACCAAGTCACCCATGGTCCGGGCCCTGGCCCAGTGGTTGGGCCCAATCACAATAAACCAATAACAATGATTAGTTCTCACAAAAAAGGTTAACACGACAGAGTAAAAAGAAAAGCTACACAAAGGAAAGGCTACTTTCATTTTTCTTTTCCTTCAATTTCCTCACAGTGCTGGGAGTAGAACAGTGTTTGCTTCACATTCTCACAAAGACAAATTAATTACTTTGGTAAGCTGTAAATACTGTTTTGTATAATCTGTCTTCACTTTTGTTGTCACCAGTTTCCTTTCCCAGGGTGACTTATGAAGCAATAGAACATACCAAGAAGTGACATTAACCAAGTTATTGCACTACAACCAGTTACATATTTCTGGTTATAAAGGGAGGTTTTCTATTGTACTTTTGAAATGTGTATTCAGAAATGTTGCGGACCACTGCGTTAGCATATTAGACGTATTCATAGCAATGTACCGCAACAGTATTTGCCCAGCTCACTAGTATGCTAACGTCGTTGTTGCACCGGGACATCAAGGTTTTCGCACTCGGGCAATTTCAATTCCAACACTACCCACGAGTCAGGACTTGAATAATTTAATAGACTATTGTCTATTTAATAGAAAATAGTTGGTCGTCATAGTCATATTCACGAGTTGAGTTCAACATTCGTGTCTAACAGCAGCGTTAGAAATGGAATTGTGTCCATTTCTAACACACTATAGTTTTTTTATACTAAGGGTAAAGGTAAAAAAGAACTATAAAGGTAACTGTCGTGTCGAGGTACGCCCCGTGCCCCGTCAGAATTCATCCAACCTGAGTTTTATTGCTCCGTTAAGCTACAATACCGTTCAGACTTCGTATAACATATAAAAAAAGAACACGTTACGAGTTGTTGTCTATTTTTCTGACGTGGCCTTACTTTAGACGTTCTGCGTAGGAGCACTTTGGTCGTTTTTTTTCCCCATTAAAGCCTGTATGTTTATGGGCGTGCTCACTGCATGTAACTTTTTACATGCCTAGGCCCACCCACTTGTCAGTCAGGCCCACCCAATTCAATGAGAGGGCTGATCAAACTTGGCCATAATACTTTGGGGTTGGCCCACCCTAATTTTTTCAGGGCCCACCCATTTTAAGGGGTCTGGCTATGCAACAACCAATCTCTTCTTAGATTGTGTGGGGTCTATTGTGACCAGCTGAATGTGCATTTGCATCAACGGTTTACACATAATAGACCCAACGCAATTTGAGAAGAGATTGGTTGTTGCTCCACTCTAAAAAGTTACATGCACTGAGGACGTCTGTAAACATACAGGCTTTAACGGGGAAAAAAAACGACCACAGTGCTCCTTCACAGAGGGTCTAAAGTGAAGCCACGTCAGAAACATACATACAAGTCTTAACCTGTTTATTTTTCATATTTTAGATGAAGTCTGAACGGTGTTGTAGCTTAGCGAGCAATGAAACTCAGGGGAGGCGAATTCTGACGAGGGGTGTATGTCGACACGACAGTAACAAAAACATATACTTTATTATCTTTATTTTAGATACCAAAAAATATTTGTGTTTTCCTTTACATGAAAACTGGTGGCAAATGGCTCTTTGAGTGGAAAAGGCGCCGACCCCTGCCCTAAACCATGATGATGAACAAACTGATTTGCATATGTGGTCTTGTCCTTTTATCAACTGAAAATAAAAAATTAAGGAAAATGAAAATATGGCCTTCAGGTCATTTGAGATTTCTTTTAAGACCCACATGTTGCAACTCTTCAAATAAAATTAAAAGAGGTGGGAAACTTAGAATTGACCCACTTAAATACTCTTTCTCATTATTGGATTCACCTGTGTATTAAGGTCAGGGGTCACTGAGCTTACCAAGCCAATTTTATTTGCACTAATAAGTTCTAAAGGTATTGGAATCATTAAAATGACAACAGTGCCCAATTTTATGCACCTGCCTGATTTTGTTCAAACAATTATTACACTTTCTGTAAATCCAATACATTTCATTTCACTTCTCAAATATCCCCAAGGGTGTCGTCTATAAGATATATTTAACTGACATTTTTTATCATAACAACCAAAGATTTAAACAGGAAAATAATGACTATTAAGAAGGTTGCCCAAACGTTTGCATCCCTCTGTGCACCCCAAATAAACACCTCAGTTACAGATGGCTTCTTTTTTGTATATCAACCAACCAGTGTGCTTGTGTAGTGGTAGAATGTTTAGATTGTACAGATTGTAACCCATACTGATTTCCAAGCTTGATAAAATTCTGACTTTCATTCATTGGTTAACCTTAGAAGATTTTTTTCACAGCTTGATGACACAGATGCTGTGGAGGACATCCACTCACTCCTAACTGATTGCCCTCCACCAAATGGTATATACCGTAGGTTGAGATTCCACTCTAGATGAAAATGTAATAATTTTTACTTGATTCAAATAAATGTCTCAATTTCTACCCTAGGTTTCTACAGCTGCAACACTGAGATAATGCCAGGGATCTATAAGTGGACTTCAGCTGTGCAGGTCATACTCCAAAAGATTTACTGTACACATTATAGTAAACATATTTGATTTCATTTTAAGTATTGCATTCAGTGAAAATGCAAAATTGTAAGCAGCAGACATGGGGACTCAAGTCTGAGACTCGGACTTGAGTTGCACTTAAATCGCACAAACAAAGACTTCTGACTTGACTTGAGACTTGCCGTGTAAGACTCGAGACTTGACTCGGACTTCAGTGTTATGACTCGCGAGTCGTGAATGAAGTCCATAATCAAGGAATTATCTATTTTATCTTTCAACTTATCTCACTTTTTCCGATGCGTTTCCCAGCACTACGGAAAAATCGCAGGCAGGAGTAGTTTACTCCCTTACGGCATGCAAAGGTTTGTAACGCATGTGTGCTGCCTTAAGTTTAGGTTTCATATCACAGTGACCATGGCGACGGTAAGCCAGACTGGAGCGATTCCTTTTCTCATTGCATTTGCTTATAAAGACATTGCACAGACATCTAGTAAGCGGGCGGCTACTTGTTATGAGCATAAAGATTAATGATGGATCAACAACGTCGAACATTCTCAGGCACCTCAGAACACAAGGATAGGTCAGTAGGCAAAGGGAAACTGGGCTTGTGTGGGAAGATAACGTTACTGTTAAGCAAACTAATTCAGCCACAGTTATAGACTGTTGGCTAGTTTTAAAGTTCGCCTTCCATGACGTTACCGTTTGATTTTATACTTCAGTCCACTACGTTTAGCGGCAAGTAGCAGCCTGCGTGTATTGAGCCTAACATTATTTCTATGCAGGAATGGCTGTTTTAGTTTAGACTAATGTTGTCACTGACATAACAGAATTGGAAACCTCTCCTTAAACAGCATGTAATGCATATGATTTCTTAGCCTAAGCACATTCACAGTGCATTGTTTTGATCAACTTTGGTGGAGTGTGCAATAATATATTAGAGCCCTATACTGTAGTACAGTACAGTACATACACTACTCGGTTATATATTTTCATTTTCCTTCATTTTTTTTATTTTTTTATTTTCCGTTGGTAAAAGGACAAGACCACATACTCAAATTAGTTTGTATGTATCCTGTAGTATTCAGGAAGTACATTGTTAAAGCTTAAAGCTTTTGTGATGTTTCTTCACATTGCACATGCACAGTACATTGTTTTGATCAACTTTAATGGTGTAGTGTGCAATAACACAGTGGTCCATAACCCTCGGGCCACGGCCGGGTACTGGGCTGTGGGTCATTTGGTGCCAGGCCGCACAGAAAGAAAAATAATACACTTAGTTTGTTTGATTTATCATCCGAGTCTTAATGATATTTTATTTTGAAAATAAATCGAAATATGTCATTAAACTGGTCCGCGGTACAGAAAAGGTTGGGGACTACTGCAATAACATATTATAGGCCTATAGTACAGTACATATTTTTAATCCAAAACAACACAGCAATGCAGTATTATCTTGGATAGCTTCTAATATGAAGACTTTCAGCTATTTGAGACTTGACTTGGGATGAAATACTTGGGACTTGACTTGGCATTGCCCCTCAAAAACTCAAGACTTGACTTGGACTAACGCATAAAGACTCGAGACTTGACTTGGAAAAAGTGACTTGTGAACATATCTGGTAAGCAGGTACTTTTCATTGTTTCCAATTTTTTATTTATGGTTTTTTATTAAAAAGAGTTATACAGTTTGGCAAGGCAGAGAAATCAATCTGGGAAGGATGTGCAGCAGATGAGATTAATTAAGGACAGAGAAGGAAATATCATCACCAGTGAGGAAGGTGTGCTGGGAAGATGGAGGGAGTACTTTGAGGAGTTGTTAAATGAGGAGAATGATAGGGAGCGTAGGAATGAGGAGCCAGTTCCCAACAGGGAGACGGTAGATCAGAATCGAAAGGATGAAGAAAAGCTCTGAAGAGGATGAAAAGTGGAAAGGCAGTCAGTCCCGATGACATACCAGTGGAGGTATGGAAGTGCTTGGGGAAGAAGCAATAAGTTTTCTTACTTGGCTCTTCAATGGAATTTTCGACAAGATGCCTGATGAGTGGAGGAAAAGTGTTTACAAGAAGGGTGATGTGCAGAGCTGTAGCAGTTACAGAGGGATGAAGTTGATGAGCCATACCATGAAGATTTGGGAAAGAGTAGTTGAGGCTAGGTTGAGGAAAGAGGTAGAGATTTCGAACAACAGTATGGTTTTATGCCGAGAAAGAGTACCACAGATGCAATATTTGCCTTTAGGATGTTGATGGAGAAGTACAGAGAGGGTCAGAAGGAGCTTCACTGTGTTTTTGTAGATTTAGAAAAGGCCTATGACAGAGTTCCAAGGGAGGAACCGTGGTTTTGTATTAGGAAGTCAGGAGTGGCAGAGAAGTATGTCAGACTGGTGCAGGATAAGTATGAGAACAGCACAACGGTGGTGAGGTGTGCTGTTGGAAGGACAAAGGATTTTAAGGTGGAGGTGGGACTTCATCAAGGATCTGCCCTGAGCCCCTTTTGCTCTGGTGATGGACAGATTGACAGATTAGGTCAGACAGGAGTCTCCATGGACAATGATGTTTGCAGATAATATTGTGATCTGCAGTTAAAACAGGCAGCAGCTAGAAGAGAACCTAGAGAGGTGGAGGTTTGCACTGGAGAGAAGAGGAATGAAGGTCAGTCGTAGCAAGATCTAGTACGTGTGTGAATGAAAAGGGGAACAGTGGAGTGGTGAGGTTAAAAGGAGCAGAGGTGGAGAAGGTGTAGTTCAGATACTTAGGCTCAACTGTTCAGAGCAGTGGAGACTGTGGAAGAGAGGTGAAGAATAGAGTACAGGCAGGATGGAACAACTGGAGAAAGGTCTCAGGAGTGATTTGTGATAGAAGAGTGTCAGCTAAGATGAAGGGAAAGGTTTACAGGACAGTTGTGAGACCAGCCATGATGTATGGATTAGAGACACTAGGAATAGGCAGAAGACAAGTGGCAGAGTTGGAGGTGGCAGAGTTAAAGATGCTGAGATTCTCTTTGGGGGTGACAAGGATGGACAGGATCAAGAACGAGGTAATCAGGGGGATAACACAGACAGGAAGGTTTGGAGAAAAAGCTAGATAAGTCAGATTAAGATGGTTTGGACATGTTCAGAGGAGGGACTGTGGTTATCTTGGGAGAAGAGTGCTAGACATGCAGCTACCAGGTAAGAGACGAAGAGGAAGGCCAAAGAGGAGATTTATGGATGCAGTGAGGGAGGACATGGAGGTGGTTGGAGTTGGAGGTGAGGATGCAGCGGACAGGGTGAGATGGAAATTGTTCAGTTGCTGTGGCAACCCCTGAAAAACGGGATAAGCCGAAAGGAGAAGAAGAAGATAACCAATGATTCAGGTTTTTATTCACTAGACACTTCGTTAGACCCAAAATTACCCTATTTGGATATAACTATGTTGTACATTTTTTTCTTTTAGGTAGTTTTGCTTCTTAATTCCAATTGTCTTGCAGATGTTTACATCAGTGAGGGTCTTCAGGTTGAGCAATATCAATCTTACTAACCAAGGCCTCAACAAGATTTTCACTGACCTGTGTGAAAATCTACTCAAGGTAATCTTACCCATGGATTGGGCACAGGGTTGGGTGTCACATTACTGTACTTGCACTGCAGTATTTGTGTGTCAAAGGATATATATAAAGTTAAGGTTATATGGGCCGTGCTTTGTGTTGAGTGTGATTGCCTGATTTGTGTCTGTTTCAGAGTTTTTACTTTAAGTTGAGATCCATGATCCCATGCTGCCTTTGTCATCTGAACTTTACTGTAGCAGTCCCAGAAGAGGAACTCATACAGGTTAAAAGTTTTGGACTGTTTCTTTATAAAATTGCTGATCATACAGATTATTTGGTAAGATGTCCGTTGTGTGTTAATTTGACCCACAGGTAGCAGTGACAGCAGTTGCCATGTCTTATGACAAAGAACAAACACAAGATAAGACAGTTGACAAACTTATAATCAGAGGTTTGTTTTGTGTTTCTCAAAATTTCCCCGTTACATATTATAGAAAAGTTAATATATAATTTACTGTACTTTGTAATTTCATTCAGGGAACAGTGAGACCGAGGAACAGCTTCAGTTTCCTTTGGAGTTGTGTGCTGACTCCTCCTCCATCAATACACAGACATCATCTAAGTTCTCAGGTAGCGTTTGCTGTGATTGTTTCATGTTTGGTCAACTCTTCTCCATGCTTTGCTGACGAGTACCTCCATTTCGCAGCTTACAATTCAAGAACACTTTCTTCACTTGCACCAGTTTCAAAACTCTGACAAAGTTAGCTAGTTATTCAAGAGGTAATCTTATAGTTAGCTGTATTGGTTCCGGGATTTTTTATTTAAACTTCCTCTGCAAACTTCTACTATGGCTACATCCATACTTTCCTATCATTGGTACCCAATTCTACCTCTTAATAGAATAATACCTATACATATTATATATATTATGTATAAACATACTATACATATAAATAAACATATAATACTAACAATAATTGCAGCACTGTTACAATTGCATACTGTTTTTTCCTTTAGCAAATAGGTCAGTTCAGGGGTCAGCAACCTTTTACACGCCATTTGGCACCATTTTCCATGTAAAAGAAAACACTGGGAGCCGCAAATATTTTTTATTTTTATTTTTTTGCAACATGGTTACCTGATAAATCTCCCCCAATCAGTTCTGTTCAGTCCACATCAAAACTGTTTCTGGTGCCGTTGGTATTAAGTTGAACAAAGTAGCTTTAACAATTGAACCATGTTCTGTAGATCTAATGAAGATGACAGAGAACTGGTCAGTGTAAGACAGATGACCTTATTGTTGAGATCAGATTGATGTGAGTGTTTATATGAATCTCTTCTTTGTTCTTTTCACTGTAGTGACACAATCCTATTTCTAAACCTTCTGTTAGACATGAATGTTGAAGTTTATAAATATAAATAAAAACTTATAGTCAAAGTGATTATGACTATGACGACCAACTACTGAACCTTTATTGCAGTGTTTTGTCTGTTCATAGTGCTAAGTCATGACGTGTTCAGACACATTACAGACATTACAGATTTTCACATTCTCGCTTCAAAACTGCAGGTGAATGGAACTCCTCTGAATCACTGCGCACAATAAAACACTTTCATTAAATACATAAATTTAATAAATAAATTACACTCGGTGTGTGTAATTTTTTCATCTCTGACAAAAAGAGATGAAATGTGACGCATGTAACTCTGGAGCCGAGGGTTGCCGACCCCTGTTTTGGGCGATAAAAACATTAAAAACTTTTTATTTTAATGTTACAAGTTTACTTAAATCTTCAAATTTAGAATTATATTTTAAAATGAACAAACTAAAATAAAATGTTATTTCAATAAAATACTCATTATTTATTTTCCAAAGTCACAGAGAGCCACAACAAAAGGATGAAAGAGCCACACATGGCTCCGGAGCCACAGGTTGCTGACCCCTGGGTTAGCCTAGGTTAGAGAGACACTGTAATATACAGAAATCATTTTATGAAGAGTGAAAATGCAGTTGTAGCCAAGATGTAATGTTGAGATGGCAACATTCAAATCATCAAATATAATATATTGTAGATTAACCATGCAGTGCATAGTAGAAATTTTATTGACAGTAAAGTTCAGAGGGAGGTTGTGATATGTTGTTTGTTAATGTGTGTATCTGTTTGACAGGTGTTCCAGAGAGTTCTAGCATTTCACATAGAGGTAAGTCTACTCAAAGACCACCGTCTTACTCTTGTTTAGCATACCATTGGACATCCACACTACTCTGTTTTGACATCATTTTGTTTCAGACAGTTAATCTTCAATACTCCCAGACCTCAACCACTTTTGTTCTTTTTTTGTTCTTCTATTTTTCTGTCTTGATGTTGTTACTGTTGTTGTGTATGTTTGGGCTGTGCGTGTGTGTGCATTTGTTGATATGTGTGTGTGCGTGTGTGTTCTTTCCAGCTGCCTCCATTGATTACGGTTCCTTTGCAGACAGATGCACTACCTGGCTAGAGCTGCTTAGACTGAAAGCTCACACCATAAGACGAGGATCAGTTAAGACAAGTAGGATGACACATTCTCTTGCACACTTTGGTGATCATACCCACATTTACAGAAAACAGTTTCGTTAAGTATTGTACGCAGTCATACATAATCTGTTTACCCTCAAAGCCTCCACTCTGCATGCTACTGTGGTATGGAGCATAAAGCACCAGCTTTTAAGCTAGAGTGTCAAAGTTGATACTTGGCCCCATTGATCCACATTGGTAGCACACTTTTACACTTTTAACAATCCAATAGATTGAATTGTGAAGGTGATTTGTACACATCCACTAAAAACAAGTTGGTATTACTAAACATCACTAATCACTGAAGTAATATTACACATATACTCCACACTGGATATTTTTTGGTCATTATAGTATAGCCACCTTTCTCATGAGCTGCATCTCCTATGAATTTGTTGTTGCGTCTTGCCTCTTTAAACATATTAATTATTAGAGAATTATTCATCATTATAATGTATAGTAGTTGTTGTTGCACACTGAATGCATGCATTTGTTTTGTTACCTACCTAGGGTTTGCAG
Organism: Paraplagusia blochii; assembly: GCA_016785265.1. Lineage (NCBI taxonomy): Eukaryota > Metazoa > Chordata > Actinopteri > Pleuronectiformes > Cynoglossidae > Paraplagusia > Paraplagusia blochii. The sequence goes on from JAFBJS010005501.1 coordinate 50,711, forward strand.
TAGGGTTTTTAAACATCCAAACCTTTGTAAAATACATGTGGCAATAAGAACTATATGATAATATACTGTATATAATAACAGTTATAATAAGAGAGATGCAAAAATTATTGAATTAGTGTCCTTGTTGCAGCTGAAGTGAAAAAAAGACAGAAACAGCACTGGGTAAACAACAAAACAGGGAAAATCAGCCTTTAAATAAGATTCAAAAGAAAACTCTTATTGCATTACAAAAATGCTAATATAAGAAAAAAAAATTCCATTTGCAAAATTATCCCAAACAACTAAAGCAACTTTTACACTCTGGCTCATTTATTTGTGCAGAGCCATTTTTGTCCGTCAATAATTTTGCAATATTTGTATATATCACTGTACAAGAACTGTTATTATATGTGCACACGCACAGCTCGCACAGGTGTGTCTAGGTGAGTCCGTCTGTCTGCAGACACTCTGTATGTATGTCATCTCTTTTTGCCTGAACTGCATGGTATTCATGAATGAATATGCATTTATGATTATATTTGCGCTGCACATTAACGTTACTGAATGCTAAGTAGCACGTGTATGCAGGGCTAGACCAGTCATTGAAATTTGATTTCAATTAAGATTTTTGGCTTTGGCTTATTAATTGAATGTACATTACTATGTTTATTTGTTTAAAGGAATTGTCATTATATTTTTTACCACAATCTAGTAGTTTTTATTGCTGATCTAACATGCGTTTTCAGATATGAATCTTTGCGTTTTTTGTTCCACATCATTTAGTCATAAATGTTTTATCTAAAGTTATTTTCAATGATCTCCCCCTTTTATTTCTGTAAATCCTTACTCACCTGCCCTATTGGGTCTTTTTTCCCCTCTGCCCACCTTCTCTTTACCTGTAGCCTCATCCATGGAACGCTGCAGTCCGCTACCTGAGGGACGCTCCCGCTCACTGCGGTCGAACTGCTCCTTTGGAGGAAGTACAGTAACTGTTGTAAAGATGACACCTCTCTCCTTCCTTCCTGGGACAAGAGTCATTAAATATCTTGGGATTATTAATATGTTTTTCATTCGAGAAACAACTTCCTTACGTGAGGTAGTAACTTGAATTCTACTGTATTTTTAGTCCTTAATTTTCTCTCTTGTGTATTAAAGATATGTGTATGTCCTTTGCAGGAAGGTGGTGTCAGTGGCTTCCTACATTCATTTATAGCAGAAGTTTTTGCAATGGTTCGAGCTCATGTAGCCGCCCTGGGTGGCAATGCAGTAGTGTCCTACAGCATGAAGGAATGTGTGTTAATGGAGAATCCAAACAAAAACCAGGTACTGCAGAACACTTATTAATGACATAAACTCACACTTGATGTTTGATGTTCTTTTTTAATGTTAAAGGTCTTTTCTTTGTTGGTACTCACCAAAATATCAATTCAATTTAATTCAAGGGTAAGAGTTTAATTTCATATATTTTAGTGATGCATCGAAATAAAAATACTGTTTACGAAAAAACTGTAAATGAGGAAACCAAAGCTGAAAAAAAGTATTATGCCAATTATTTTTACAATTGCATTTGTTTATCACTGTGTACTAAACCTTAGGAAAATCAAGGCAATACATTAGTTAATAATTGTAAAACAATTAGCTGTTAAATGTGGAGCAGACATCAGAATATAAGAGTAACCAAAGTCTGCAGCTTTATGTTTTTTTAGGAGTGGTGTTTGTGGGGACAGTACCATGCTCAATGCACCTCATTGGTCACTTGGCAGCTAGTAGACTCAACCATTACACCTTTAGCACAAAGCCTGTTTCCTTAACCAAAAAGCCTTTATAGCCCAGACCAGTAGCTGCTTTTTTCAGCTGCCCCTTGACACCGGGGTTCCTGAAGGCTCAGTACTCAGTTCCTTCCCCTTTGCCATGTATGTTATCACACCTATCACTATGATGATGAAAACACCCACTTGTATCTGCGCCTATTCTTATTCCTATATTTCCCATTTATTGAGCTTTATTGGTACCCAGTACTTAATTGGTTGATCACTATCCTCTAAGCACTCTAATAAAGGTGTATGTCTGTTGTAAAGGTAAGTCAGGTAGGAAAGGAAGGACAGAAGGCAAACTCCTTGTCATTGTGATGCACACAACGAAATTCGACCTCTTTTTTTAACCCATTGCCAAAGTGAACAGTGGGCAGCTTTGAACACCCAGGGAGCATTGAGTGGGGATGGTACCAGGCTCAGTGGACCTCAGTGGTAACTTGGCAGTTGGTGGATTTGAGCTTGGAGCCCTCCAGGACCCAGACTGGTTCCTCTACCACTAGGCCACCACTTATTATTTTTTTCAAGGAATAAAAGCTGATTTCCCCTTAATTATTGTGAAGCCCAACTAAAGGCGTTTTGTGTACCAGCACTGCTTCAACATAAGTTATATAAAAGTGCCATATTCATTTTTAACATTTTGTCTGAAAAAGTCCTATGCCTCATTGTGCAGCATTTAAAGTAACCAAATATTGTCTTGTGTTGTGAACAGAATAGTTTGCCAAAAACAATCATTACCTTATAAGGTGAATGCATGGAAATAAAATTTAATTGAAAACAAAAAATTATGAACCCAAGGTTGAAAACGAAAACACCAAAAAATTATTATGCGGATTATAATTACATTTGCATTTATGGCTGTGACTGTCAACTATAATTCAATGAAATTAAGGCATGAATTTTCCTTATGAATTTTGTAATTATAATCTGCAAACAAGAATGGAGGTCAGAGCAGAGTAGCCTACCTAATACAGAAAATGCCCTTTATCAGAAAAGACAGAAAGACCAGTCTTTTTTGCTTTGGTTCTCCACGTCCATCACATCATATATAATTTCTAATGAGTTCTGCTTTATACCTCTGTCTTATGATAGATCTTTTTAGTGTGGACCAATTTTCTGTCAAGTATAGAAAGGTTCAAGGGTTCTGAATAGATCAGTGAGAATGTGCTAATTGATATACTGTTAAGACAAGTTCCTGTTTTTGAATCATCAGAACTTTTTTGTTTCAGATGGGTTGTTTTAAGAGTCTGCTGACCTAAACCTGGAAATGCACTTTTGGATATTTTTGGATGAAATTTTTCAGTGCTTTAATATTCAATGGATCCCTAATTTCCACCTTTCTGTTTGTTAGGCCCAATGTCTAATCAACGTCAGTGGAGATGCTGTCATCTGTGTTTTAGACACAGATCAAGAGGTACCTCCCTCAACAACAACCAGCACACAGACCTGTGGTATTGGAGCTGAAGGGACTGCATGACAGTGATCCGGACAGTGACAATGGATCTGGATTGACATCTGTCTGAGTGATTCAATCTGTAGATAGTGATAACTTAAAGTTAAACATGTACAGTTATAAACCTAATGCTTCCTCCGATCCGGTCAAATGAGCAAGTAAACCAAAATGTTTTACTAAACTATTATTTTTCAAGTCCTTAAAATCATATCGATATTGGTAACATTAATTTCTAACAATCCAACTATTTGTCTGTGTGTCAAACTTGTCAAAAAATATAAAACATATTAGAAGATTCAAGACAAAAGTGAACCAACCATGCACATTCAGGGATGTCTTGACCTGGAAATAGGAATATCGGGGATAAGTATTGTGAGCCATCATTGTCAAAGGTGTACATAGATGTCTTGAAACCGACCAATGTCTGCCATAAAGCTTTGTAAAAGATTTAAATATATACAGATCATGCAAAGCAAACATTAACACAAGACATAAAATGTCTTGTTTTCTTTTTTATTTGATTTGTTTTGATAAATAAATTATGTGTGAAATTATACTGATGTAAAAAGCTGTGGCTCTAAAAGTATTAGATAGAATGTCAGCCAAATTATTATCAGCCGTATTATGTTTTACTGCCATTCATTTTGGTGTGACTAAGTTGACCGCATATTCTAACGAGGGCTGGTCCTCCAGTTATAAAAACAGTGAGATGATATATGTACTAAGGTGTTGTTGACATGTATTGTAGTTGGAAAACCATTTGGTATTTACAAGCGGTAAAATATTTTTCTGTAAAATGCCTTTGCGGGGGTGACAGATAGCAATCCCAGTGGATTTGTTAGGAGTGACAAATAGTTTCATGACATCTAAGCAATCAAGACCTCAAAATTTTTTATTGAGCGATTGTTTTGTGAGGATTCAATATGACCTGAACTATTTTATTTAAATTTAAAGGCCAAATTGTCAAATGGAAATTATTTGAGTACAAATACAAGTCAGATAACCATGTTTTACTCATCCTTGAATATTTGTTTTTTTTTTTTCTTTTTACCTAACAAGCCATGATTTTAGATGTCATTATACTTATTAATTCTAAGGTTATTTAAATCTAATGATTTTTTCTTCTCCCTTTGGCTTGTCCCTTTTTCAGGGGTTGCCACAGCAAGTCAACATTTTCCATCTCACTCTGTCCTCTGTATCTTCTTTTCTTTACTCCATCTACTTCTATATCCTGCCTCACTGCACCCATAAATCTCCTCTTTGTCTCCTACCTGGTAGCTCCATCTCTAACATTCTTCTATCAATATAACCACTGTCACTCATTTGAACATTTCCAAACATCTTGATCTAATTTTTTTCACCAAAGCTTCCTGCCTGTGTTGTGTTGTACTTTATGGCCAGACATGTTAAAAAACATGTTAAAAAAAACTAGTAAATAAAGTAAAAATGGAGGGTAATACTAAGTCGGTCAATTATACATTGCTATTTGTTTTGAATCAACTGTCTTCTTACCATCAGCCTTAGTGTTATATTTACATGTTTTTGCTAAAGTGAGAGGTTTGGCATTTATTTTATTTATTTTATTTACATACAGTTTTGCTGCTGATCTAATGTATACGTCCAATACTGGAAAAGAAAACATCTATTTGCCATGGTGCCAGCTAACAATCTGTAAATAGAATCAGGTGTAAGTATTTTTGTAACAATAAAGTTTCTCATTCATCCAGATTATGTCATCTGAGTGTAGCTGAAAGTAACTGGACTTCTTAAAGGTGTAGTTCCACAATTGAGAAACTAAGTTGTAGGATTTATGGCTTCTCTTTGCTGGTCATTTTGTGTTGCCTTGCTTTCTTAAAATTATTAATTTTTTTGTAAATGTTGTCACTAATTTATGATCGTTTTCTTAGATCTGTGGGTAAAACTTGAATGTAAATACTTTGCATGTAGAGCAACCAAAATTCCAATAAATCAGTTTGCTGGATTTAATGCCTTGTTTCATAAACGCACAAACCACGAGAACTGTCACTTGAATTTTACTGTATTTAACATGAAATCATAGATTTTTTTTAATCACCACTAATGCATTTGGTAGCTTAGGCCCACAAAAAAAAGTTGAATTAAAGGTATATTAAAGATATCTTAGATCAGGGGTCGGCAACCCGCGGTTCTTTAGCACTTCCCTAGTGGCTCACTGGAGATTTTTTCAAAAACGTGTAAAAATAAAAAAAAGGACATCAAAATGGAACAAAAACAGTCTTAGTGTTGTTTTTTTCCCAAATGTTCTACCTAGAAATGCAGCGGTTAATCGGCCGCTGATATAAAACCCCTCCAACTCGTAAATTCTCGGTTTCTGCCGTCACATTGACACGCGTGCGCGTTGACGGCAGCTCAATGCGTTCAGATCACACTTAGTGTGCCAGGACGTTTCCAAAACATGCAGTTTGTAATGGCTGCAAATCAAAAGTAACTCGCTGAGAGTCAACGACTAAGACGTTTTTAACAACAAATTTAATACTGCACTGAGAAAAGAAGAACCTGTTTTTTTTCTTCAGCAAATATTAAGAGGAGACGGCTGCTGAGAGGATCGGCGCAGTCTCAGCTCAATGGCTGGATGATGATTGTGAGCTACATGAAGTTCATCTCCACTGTGTTGTTCTATCAAAAATGCTATAGTTAGTTTAACTCTATTTATTTAATAAATAAATTATTATTAATATCAAATGATTAATAAATCATTTAATAAATATTAATATTAATAAATGTTAGTTTGTTTTATTTTAATGATTTTTTAATGAGGCTGTGTTTAACTGCAGATTATTGTACTATGTGGCTCAGAAAGGGGGCGGGGGGGGGGGTAAGGAGAGTTGCATATTAGTGAGGTTTGAAGAGGACAATTTTATTTCCATACTAAGGTGTGAAATTAAAGGAGGCCTTTAATGCCTATCCCATTTTGTTTTTTTTCTTGAACACTCGAAATAAAAAATAACACCAAACATTGTACAGCAGTGTGGTCACATGGCGTATCATTCTCTCCAGGATGCGCTTCAAGGACCTGCTTGAGAATAGTAACAGTGTGTTGTTGGAAGAACAGAAGACCTCAAGGTGTTATTGGCATTAGGGCTGGGTATTGATTCAAATTTTTTAAATTGATTCGAGGGTTCCATTCAATTCACGATTCACTTCGGTTTTTGATTCAGTTTTTGTCATATCAATTATAGTTCAGTACCAACGTTATTCTCAGAAGAATCAAAGCTAAAATTGAAACTTTTTCTAATAAAAAATGTATTTTTACATTTATTTCCATCACAAATTTACTCAAGGCAGTCATATTAATCCATCATGCATTTTTTATTTACCATGACTTGACCCAAAATTACAAGGCACACTCTAGTTTTGAATTTTAGATTTTAGTGCCATGTTGTTTTTACATTTGTTTTACGTGCGAGTGGTCGCACGCAACCACGTAATTACGTAATCACCTGTGGTGCATGAGCTCATGTAAAGTTGTTGGAAAAAGACAAGGATTTGCTTTCCTTGGAAATCGATATCGTCCCATTAACAAAAAAATCGATTAATCAATTTTTTCAACCCAGCCCTAATTGGCATTGTATCAAGGATTTATCTTCAGCCCCTTCTTGTTTGCTTTTGGTGATAGACTGAGAGATGAGGTAAGACAGGAGTCTCCGTGGACAATAATGCGTGCAGATGACATTGTGATCTGTATTGAGAGGGCAGTGGCTAGAAGAAAACCTACAGAGGCAGAGATGTACTAGAGAGAAGAGGAATTAATGTCAGTTGTAGCAAGACCGTGGAACAGTGGAATGATGAGGTTACAAGGAGCAGAGGTGGTGATTTTGCAAGAGTTTAGATACAGTTCTTGGGATCAACTGTTCCGGGACTGTGTAAGTCTCTGAACAATTGCATGGTTCCAACGCCTTTTTTTAGTGTAGTAAAAATGGTCACTTTGGATAAGTATTTAGCATTTACCCTGTAGAAGAACAAGTTAAAATGATGTTTTTACATCTCAAGTTTGATTTTTCCAAAGATTTTATGTCACCAACAGCTTTAGACTCATTAGCTGTTTCTAGGTTGCTGGTCTTTTTACAAATCCATGCTTTTCATTGGTGTGCTATGGTGTGTATGGGGTCAGTGTTGGTTGGGAGCTGGAATGAAAGAGTCTTAATTTGTGGGCAGGTTGATTTCGTGCAATGATGATCAGGGACAAAGAATATGTTATAAAAACACTAGTCTGTATGCACAATGGTAATATTATTTTTTTGCCACGGGTTGTTTTTGTGGTGTCTACCAATTCTTCCTGAACTACTCTGTTTAGTATAGTGTTTCTTGTCACAAGATTGAGGTACCTAAATTCAATGTTTATTTTATTGAAGGAAAACAAACTAACTAATATTAGTTTTATTTTGTTTTAATATCTATTTAAGAGCGGCAGTGGTGAACGATTGAATTAATGAATGAATGAATGAGTGAGTGAAATATTTCCTGTCCTTATTAACCCTAGAACACTAACGTTAAAATAAGTAACACCATCACTAACGTTGGGTATATTTTACCCAATACAATATCCTGGATAAAACAGTTTATATCAATTTATGTAAAAGTACAACACTCCCTGCCAAATTGTAGTACTCTTCTTTAATTTCAAAATATGCAATATCACATAAATTAAAAAAGGTACCATGGCGGACCCTTTAATAAGGCAGCAAGATAATTGAAAAACAGGTAATCCTGAACGATAAAATTCAGAACAAAACAAAAATGGAGCTGGGAACGTCATCATCTTCGGTCCACCATTCCTAGGACATGTGAGCCTTGTCTGGTGAAGGCACAGTCTTCTTGCATCACTGACAACTGTGGGAGAGAGACACAAAAAATGGTATTTTTAAGATGGAAATCATAACCATATTTTTTTTACTATATGAATTTCCTTGGAAATTACCATTAAGTGATGTTTATTCATAGACATTATACTAATTAAGGACTACATGCAAATTGTCGGACAACTCTTAACTTACTTTATGCCTTACATGCAGTTGGTACAGACAGGGTAGTAATGGTGAGGACACACTAGTCGATGACAGACATGTGTCGTGTCTTCCTGTCTGAGCCTGTGGGACAGTCAGCACACCTCACCAAGGGACCTCCGCTTTCTGCTGCCCCTTGTCCAACCTCACCCGCAGGTGTAGGGCCGTGACAGACCATATGACCTGAACTATGCCCATAGTTGGATGAGCGCAATTGCCAAAGCCTGCATATGTTGCCCCCTCTTCATATGTGTGTCACCTCTCCTTGTGAATGATCAATGAGTTTATCACACCAGCGTTCATCAAGCCATAAACACACACATAGTGCCCACTTCTTTGCTTTTCTTCCACAGCTGTATTGAGCACACATCTGGTCAAAAGTATAACACCTCCCTTCATTTGGTTGTAAAATTCGATCACTTCAGGCTAGTGACTGGGTCCAATACTTGGTTGTGTGTGCATGGATGAGAAGAATAGGACAGCTGTGGATGACATGGGGCAAAGAATGTGGCCCACCTGAATGTTGTTTCTCTTGACAAGTGCTAAGAACACCTGATTTAAACAAACAAACACTAACGTTTGGTAAATTCCACACGTAAACTATGTTACTCTCGATCAATAAAGTGAGGTGAAAATCACCTGAACGCATGCCTCTTGAAAAATACCATAGATGTGAGGAGGGAAACAAACATGCAATTTTTAACATCAGTGAGCAGCCTGAAGCTACGCCAGGACCCATGAAACTGAGGCAATGACAACACAATGAAAATCCACATAACAAGAATTGCGTGTTAGTGTTCTATGGTTAATTAAAAGTCATCACATCCATTAAGAACACTTGTCAGTAGTGACTACTTATTCATATTTTTAAGAAACATTTTGTAAGCAATAGTGTCGACGTATTCACTTTTGTCCGACGTGACACGAATGCAACACTCAAGTCAAAAGAAAGTCAAGCAGCGCCACTCAGTGACAGAACCCTGGGACTTCACCATTTAGTAGTCTTTCAATACTTGTCCTTCGGCAATATTGGTGCCTGTTTAATTTTCCTGAGTTCTGACAGTTTCAGTTCTGCAGCCCCTTCACTGAACCATGGGAGAGATAACGCTGCCGCGCCGCATATTTCTCTGGTGCATGTCCCTCATCTACATGTGTGCGTTTGTTTCTCTCTACGTTCAGATTCCAGGTAAAAGCCAACACGTATCTGTTGTGAGAGCGCGTACAGAGTTTCTGTGTCAAATGTTAGCATGTTAGCCGTGAACTCCCTGTGGGTGTTCTTATGTTCTACAACTACTACCTGGGAGTTTTTCTAGCTGCCACCTAGATACCGGAGTAAATAGATGTTTTCTGTAATCAGTCATCGTTTTTTATCAGCGTTTTTTTTTTTTGAGAAAACGCGGATAAATTCTCTGGTAAATTATTGTTTTGACTGCTGTTAAACAACTCTACCGCCTGAATGGCGAACAGATAGTTATCGTGATTTTAAAAAGACATTCTCTGATAAACTATCAGTTGCTACTAGCCTCCCGAGTTATAGTGACGTACACTGTGCCACTCACTGCGGTTCGAGGAGTCAGAGTTTGTCTTCGATCAGCTCATTGTTTTGACTAATGAACATATATTATGGAGGTACACTCTTTCAATTAGCCAATATTGGTTGAGATATAAATGTCTCAGGTTGAGATATAAATGTCCCTCTTTTACTAATAAATGGTGGCTGGATACTAAATCCAAAATTTAAACATGATATCTACAAAAATCTGAGGTTTTAGAAAAGGAAAGTGCTTCAGTAAAGTGTTAACCTTGACTTTGCTGCACAATCATTCTTCTCCACAAACAGTCCTTTAACTTTCTCTTTTTATTCCAAGTTTGGTAGTCTGGCAGTGATTGCATGTTTTTCCTTGGTACACATGATTATATGATGGATATGGGTTCTGTTATCCCTGCACTGGTTGACAACACTCGTTTCAAAAGTTTCCTGATTGATAGATATTACACCAACCAAGGAAAGCAAATCCTTGTCATTGTAACCTTGTGATACATTTCACTGTACACAACTTAAATTGACCTCTGCATTTAACCCATAATGTAAATGAACATTAGACAGCTTTGAGGGGACGATGCCATGCTCAGTGCACCACAGAGGCATCCAGGAACCCTCGGGACCCAATTCCAGTTACTTAACCACTAGGCCATCACTGTCCCTATACCAGGGTTATCATCGTTAACGAAAAACGAAAACGATCACTGAAAAAAACTCTTCGTTAACTGAAACTAACTAAAACGATCACTAAATTAAAAAAACTATAACTAACTGAAACGAAAATGTGTCCTAAACTAACTAACTAAAATTAGAAATGAACTACCCTTCGTTTTCGTCTTTGTTCGAACCTCGCTAAAAACTAAAACGAAAACTAAAACTAATTAAAACTAAACTAAAACTAAACATTTTGGAC
>JAFBJS010005501.1:61869-83474 GCA_016785265.1 Paraplagusia blochii
AAAACCTATAACTAACTAAAACGAAAATGTGTCCTAACAAAACTAGCTGAAACTAACTGAAATTAGAAATGAACTACCCTTAGTTTTCGTCTTTGTTCGAACCTCGCTAAAAACTAAAACGAAAACTAAAACTAATTAAAACTAAACTAAAACTAAACATTTTGGACAAAACTAAAACTAACTAAGACTAAATTAGTTGCTTTTACGAATAACTAAAACTAACTAAAGCTAATGCGCTAAAAGGCAAAGCTAACTAAAACGAAACTACACTGAAAAGTCCAAAACTATTATAACCCTGCCCTATACTAGGCCACCATTGCCCTAACAATTCAGTTGTGAGACTAGCTCTGATTTATGGATTGAAGCACAAATGTTTTTAATCAAACTTCTTTGTCATTGATACATTGTGATTCACACCACTGCACACAAAGAAATGTGACCTCTGCAACAGTGGGCAACTTTGAGCGCCCGGGGAGCAGTGAGTGGGAACAGTGCCATGCTCAGTGGTAACTTGGCGGTAGGGGGATTTGAACCAGGGGCTTTGCGGACCCTAGCCTGCTTTCTTAACCTTTACGCCACCAACTGCCCAAAAAATCTAGGCACCTAGGAGCAACTGTTCAGAGCAGCAAAGGCAACTGTAGAAAAGTGTCAGTATTGATTTATGTTAGAAGAGTGTCAGCTTAGGTTAAGAGAAATATTTACATAAAGGTTTTGAGACCAGCCACGATGTAGGGATTAGAGATACTACCAAAAAGTTTAAACAGTTGGCAGAGCTGGAGGTGGCAGAGTTAAGATGCTGAGATTAAAGAGTTACAGGATAAACAGGATCAGTAATGAAGTCATTAGAATGACAACACAAACAGGAAAGTTTGGAGAAAAAGCTAGAGAAGTCAGATTGAGATGGTTTGAAGATGTTCAGAGGAGGACCAATGGATATATTGGTAGAAGAAAAATAAAGAGGGAGCTACCAGGTAGGAGATAAAGAGGAGATTTATGGATGCAGTGAGGGAGGACATGGAGGTACTTGTAGGAGTAAGAGAAGAAGATGCAGAGACAAAAAGAAACCATTGATTTGACAGCAAAACATTGATTTGCTGTGGCAACCCCTAAAAAGGTGATAAGCTGAAGAGAAAATAATAATAGTTATAATAAGAAGGAAACTGAAAAACAGTCCCTAAGTGGATGCTGCCACCACCCTGCTTTACTGTAGGTATGATGTTCTTTGGGTGACAGGTTTTTTTTGTGCCAAACCTATCTTTTAGAATTATGGCCAAAAAGTTCCACCTTTGTGTCATTGGACCATAACACAGTTTCCCACATGAATTAGGGAGATTTCAATTGTCTTTCCGCAAAATGTAGCCTGGCTTCAATGTCTATATTTGAAAGATAAGGCTTTATCTTTCAAATATATGGAGACGGGAGATTGTTGTCACGTGTACATCACAGCCAGTAGTTGTGAGATATTTCTGTAACTCCTTCAGTGTTGATGTTGACCTCTTGGTTGCCTCTCTGACCAGTTTTCTCCTTGTTTTTTCATCAACTTTGGATGACCAAACTTAGCTGATACCTTTGAATAATGAGATCCCTCTTATGCTTTGTGGAAAAATGTGATGAAATCTACTAGAACAGCTAATTGTAATTTGGAGTTCGTCAGAGGGAGTACATGTGCCCAGTTATACAGGGGTATGCACATTTATGCAACAAAGTTATTTTAAGTTTTTTATTTTTCCCGGATAAAGATTTCAGTTTGTTTTTCAATTGCTTAGTACATGTTATGGGTCACATTAACACTGGAGAAAGTTGAAATTATTTATGTTCGTGGCTTTGCACAAGTGTGTGTAGACTTTTTCTATCCACTGTATGTGTGTCTGTGTCTGTGTCTGTGTCTGCCTGCCCGCCCGTCCTAAACCATCTAGGATTTCAAGTTATGACTGATCATATTGAAACAGGCAATATTTAAACAATATACAGACACTATTTTAGAAAAAAATCTAAATGTTTATTACATAAAAAAACATATTTGGTTACTCAAATGCTTATGTATGCTTTCAGGTCTTTATGGTAATGAGGGACTGTTGCCTGCCCGTCGAAAGATGCGATACACTGGTAAAACGTTGTGGGAGCAGCTGCTGTCCTCTCCAACACTGTTGTGGCTTGGACCTCACGTTGGCTTGGACACACACACTGCCATGGAGCTGCTGTGCCTTACAGGAGCTGTTCTGAGTCTTGCTGCTCTTCTGGTGGAAGCTCTCAGAGACAGCCTAGTGTTTTTCTGCCTCTGGGTCCTGTACATGTCCATGCTTCAGGTCAGTGTTATAGATTTTTAGCTGAGTACTGGGTTAAGATTTACTCGGAACCTAAAATTTAGCACTTGGGAAATACACTCATACCAAAGTTCCCGAGCATGGGTATCAAACATACTCTCCGGGGGTCATAAACATTATGTTCCCTTTCTGTTCAAGGAGAAATATAAATGTCAGTTACTATGATTTATTGAAGGGTCGGTGGTGGCTTGGCAAGCAGACTTCAGTTTGCAAGGCTTCAGGTTCTAATTGACTGTCCCAACCCACATACAGTAAGTCACAAAAGTGAGTACACCCCTTACATTTCTGCAGACATTTCATTATAATGTTTAAAAGAACAACACTGAAGAAACATCCCTTTGACACAGTGAGTGATTGAGTACACCCCAAAGACACTACAACCCTAAATGTCCACAACAAAGCACTGCTTGTCATTTTCCTTCCAAAATACCATGTTACTCGTTACTCTTACTAGGTCTAACGTGTGAATATGTGTGAACAGCTGTCACACTCTGTCACACTGGCCACTGAAACTCCCAAGATGGCACACCATGGCAATGAACTCTCTGGGGACCTTAAAAAAGAATTGTGACACTACATAAGGCTGGCAAAGGCTACCAGAAGATTGCCAAGACCATGAAGTTGAGCAGCAGTACAGTGGCCAAGATCCGGCGTTTTAAAATCAGGATGCACTCACAACAGGGCTTGTGTTGGACGTCCAAAGAAGCTGGATGAATGTGCACAGCGTCACATCCAAATGCTATCAAAGAAAGATAGGCGCAGGAGTGCTGTCAGCATTGCCGCAGAGATTGCAGAGGTCGGGGGGGTCAGCTTGCAAGTACTGAGACCATACACCGCACACATCAGAAACTGGGTCAGGGGCTAAGGGTAAAGGTGATGGACTGGCCAAACCAATCTCCAGATCTAAACCCAACAGAACATTTTTGGGGCATCCTCAAGTGAAAGGTGGAGAAGCACAAGATCTCGAATATCCCCCAGCTCTGTCATATTGTCATGGAGGAGTAGATGAGCATTCTCTATATCCATATCTCTAAATCCATGCCGAGGAGAATTAAGGCGGTTCTGCAAAATCATGGTAGCCACACAAAACTTCACTTCAGGAACCTTTTAGGGTGTACTCACTTTTGTTACCAGGGGTTTAGCTATTAATGGCTATATTTTGAGTTTTTTTTTAAGGGAAAAAAACTTACACTGCTAAATAAGCTTTACACAGACTACCTTTCATTGTGTCACAGCGGTGATTCTTCAGTGTTGTTCAATTAAACATTATAAAAATCTCTGCAGAAATGTGATGAGCACTTTTGTGACATACTGTAACTCTAGTAAATGGATTAGAGAGGTGAATTAATGTTTTTTAAATATATTCTTTTTGGAATGAAAAGAGAGGCAGAGGCATACCTTATGTCATTTGTAGGTTATGACGACATTATTGTTCTGGTCTGGTCTGCATGACATTTATTTAGTTTGAGTGCAGCCTGTGAACCAAATGAGTTTGACTACCCAACTTATATTTTGTTAGACGTTCTTGTTCATTTTTAAATTTTAAGAGGGAATCATACTAATCATATTGATCATTCATTCATCTTTATCCACTTATCTGTTACTGGCACACAGGGGCAGAAGGCTGCCACCAAAATCACATTGCTCCATACTGTGAGCCTTCCTGCGGATGATGAGCCCACTGGAAGTTGTGTGCTGATGATGATGCTCAGAGCACCTCAGTGGTAACCAGGCAGCTGGTGTATTAGAACCTAGAGCCTTGAAGACAAGTTCCTTAACTTCTAGTCCAGCACTGCTCATACATGTACAGTGCTTCCGGAAAGTATTCACAGTGCTTCACTTTTTCCTCGTTTTGTTATGTTACAGCCTTATTCCAAAGCCGATTCAATTCATTTTTTTCCTAAAAAATTCCAACACCACTCCCCATAATGAAAATGTGAAAAAAGTTTTTTAGAATGTTTCTCAAATTTATTCAAAATAAAAAACTAAGAAACCACATGTACATAAGTATTCACAGCCTTCACTAAATCAAGGTCAAGGTCAGCTTTATTGTCAATACCTTGACATGTACAGAACATACAAGGGTATCGAAATTGCATTCCCCACTATCCCGTGCACAGACAAGACACAATATCACAATACACACAACATTACAATCAGTTTACAATACAGTCTGCCGTATTGTGGTCTGCAGTCAGAATAGTCAGTGCAAAAAGATGGGTAGTGGGCATTGCAGTTTACCAGATAAGTAGAATAGGGGTTTACAGTCATGTCATAAAAGATACTAACATAAAATAAATAATCAGTAGAAAATGATGTAAAATAGTGCATTGCATTACATATCATTATATTACAACAGTGCAGGTAGTGGTTGTACAAAGAGGTCATAGGTACAGGTACAGATGGTTATAGTGCAATAAACAGTTTCAGATTAGGGGAGATGGACTAATTAAGGTGCTCTGTGTGTGCGTTTTGTGGGGAAGAGTTCAAGTGGGAGTGATGAGTGTGGGTGGATATGGGAGAGAGTTTAACAGCCTGGTGGATGAAGCTGTTAGTGATCCTGGTGGTGCGGGTTGCTGTGCAGTTGTGTGTCAGTAGGGTGAAGAGCAGAGGGATGAGTACACAGCCTTGGGGGGCTCCTGTGCTCAGGGTGATGGTGCTCGAGATGTTGTTACCGACACGTACTGCTTGTGGTCGCTGGCTCAGCTGGTCCAATTTGCTGATGAGTTGTTGAGGTATGGTGGTATTGAATGCTGAGCTGAAGTCGATGAACAACATTCTCACATACGCATCTTTTTTGTCTTGGTGGGTGAGGACTGGGTGGAGAGCAGAGCAGATTGCATCCTCTGTGGAGTGGTTGGAGCAGTATGCGAATTGGTATGGATCTAGGGTGGGTGCTAGGATGGTTTGAATGTGTGACTTGACTAGCCGTTCAAAGCACTTCATGATGATGGGTGTGCTACGGGGCGGTAGTCGTTGAAACAGTATGGGGATAGTTTCTTTGGAACTGGGATGATGGTGGCAGATTTAACACACGATGGAATGATGGCTTGTTCCAGTAAGATGTTAAAGATGTCTGTGAAGACATCTGCACAGTCCCTCAGCACCCGACCTGGGATGTTGTGATGTTGGAAATTCACAAATTTGTTTTGAATCCAGTCCTTTGTGATCTTGGCTGTGTGCTTCGAGTCGTTGTCCTGCTGAAAGATGAACCGTCTCCCCATTCCTAGGCCAAGAGCGCTCTGGAGCAGGTTTTCATCCAGGATGTCTCTGTACATTGCTGCATTCATCCTTCTCTCTATCAAGGATTCAAGGAGGATTCAAGGACGCTTTATTGTCATTGCAACACATGATAGACATATGATAAACGAAATAACACACTTGGATCCCTGATCGAGGTGAAAGGGAGTAGAAAGAGAGAAGAGGAGAAGTGCACCTGCCGCAGGGAGGTGTTGAAGATGTCTGTCAGAGCCTCAGTCAGCTCGTTTGCGCAGCGCTTCAATAGCCGTCCAGGGATATTGTCTGGACCAGCAGTTTTGTGTGGGTTGATCCTCACAAGGGTCCTCCTATCTTCCGCTGTGGTCACGCTGGGTGGCTCTTCACCTGGTGGCGGGGTAAGTCTGGTGCTGTGGTGGACGTTTCGTTCCTCAAAGCGGATGCAGAACCTGTTGATTGAGGCAGAGAGGGAACAGTGCGGCACTGTGCATCCCTGGTGTCTATGATGCACTTGACTCCCCTCCACATGCTGCGAGGATCGTTGGACATGAAATGTCCCTGAATCCTTTCGGCATATGCGGTCTTCCCTCCTTAAGCCGGCGTTCAAAGCTGTTCTGGCCTTTCTGAGCGCCACTCTGTCACCAGTTCTGAAAACAGCATCCCTGGCTTTCAGCAGAGACTTCACTTCTGCATTCAGCCAGAGTTTCTGGTTTGGATGAACAGTTATTATTCAAGTGACAGTTACATTGTCATCACACTTACCTATGTACCCAAGGACAGCAGATGTGTACTCTTCCAGGTCGACCTCCCCTTCATGGACAGCTGCATTGGCAGTGGTGGCCAAGTGTTTAAGGAAGTGAACTTGGGTCCGCAAGGTCACTGGTTTAATCCACCTACCGCCAAGTTACTGCTGAGGTGCACTGCATGGTATCGTCCCCACACACTGCTCCCCGGGCGCAACGTCACAATGACAAACAAAGAAATTTAATCTTCAATTTAATTTTAGTCTCTGAAGGCTTGTCAGTCTGTGAAGAGGAAGCAGTCCTGGCGTTGGGGGACGGCGTCACTGGGCCACACTGTGATGGTCCTCTGGGTCGGCTTCTGGTGTTTGTTGTGGTTGTCACCATCGCCGATGTTAAAGTCCAGTTACCAGCCGAACCATCCCCTTATACCGAGCAGCTCCGTTCAACTGTAACCTGACTAATCTCCCATTTCCTGCTGATCAAAAACATCCCCGCAGCATGATACTGCCACCACCATGCTTCACTCTAGGGATGGTATTGGCCTGGTGATAAGCAGTACTTGGTTTCCACCAAACATGATGCCTGGCATTCACGCAAAGAGATCAATCTTTGTCTCATCAGACCAGAGAATTTTGTTTCTCATGGACTGAGAGTTCTTAAGGTGCCTTTTAGCAAACTCCAAGTGGGCTGCCTTGTGTGTTTTACAGGCCTGATCAGTGGCGTGCTGCAGAGATTGTTGTCCTTCTGGAACGATCTCGTCTCTCCACAGAGGAACACTGGAGTACTGACAAAGTGACCGGAGGGTTCTTAGTCACCTCCCCGACTAAGGCCCTTCTCCTCTGATCGCTCAGCTTAGATAGCCGGTCAACTCTAGGAAGAGTCCCGGTTGTTCCAAACTTCTTCCATTTACGGATGATAGAGGCCACTGTGCTCATTGGAACCTCTAAAGCAGCAGAAATGTTTCTGTACCCTACCCGTGTGCCTTGAGACTATATTGTCTCGGAGGGCTACAGACATTTCCTTTTGACTTCATGTTTGGTTTGTGCTCTGACATTATTGTAGAAAGCATTGTCTACAAATAAGCAGACCAGAACATACTTCTCCGTCTCGGGGGGATTTCTTGTGTCAAAAGGGTTCCTGTCCACGGCAGGTCCAACACGAATCAACTCATCAGCAGTCTCATCAACAAATCCCAAATACTGATACAGGCATGTTCTTCTTATACAGTTATTGGACATTCTTAGACATTCTCAGACAGTCATATCGTGAGACATTCAAGACATTCTTCTGACCTCTGAAATGTAGAATGTTGTGCTCCTGCACCTGGACATTGACATGGGTACATCTTGTTACTGTGATTTAGGCGCCAGTTTATGTTGTCTTAATCTGTCTTGAGAATGTCTTGTGTCTGTTACCCAGGGTGCCAGTATCTGTTGTGTCTCGCATACCGTGGGTACTAAACTTTATACAATTCTACAATAACATTGCACATCGTCCATCACATCTGTCTGTTCACAATACACAATTCTGTTCACAATACACAATTCTCCACCACAACATGCACTGTCAACTGCGGGACCTTATATTGACAGGTGTGTGCCTTTCCAAATCATGTCCAACCAACTGAATTTACCATAGGTGGACTTCAATTAAGAACATCTCAAGGATGATCAGTGGAAACACGGTGCACCTGAGCTAAATTTTGAGCTTTATGGCAAACGCTGTGAATACTAAGGTTCATGCCATTTCTTAGTTTTTTTTTTATTATTATTATTTTCAATACATTTGCAAAACATTTTAAAAAATGTTTTTCTAATTGTCATTATGGGGTGTTCTGTGTAAAATTTTTAGGAATAAAATGAAATGAATCCATTCTGTAATAAGGCAGTTGCATAACAAAATGAGGAAAAAGTGAAGCGCTGTGAATACCTTCTGGATGCACTGTACATTTGAGGAATTCATTTATTCCTGTTTTATTATCCACTGAGAATAAATTCTATACAAAATCATTTTGATGTAAAGGTCATGTCTGTCTGTCATTTTGATGTTGCATATTTTTACTCTAGAAATAAATCTACTTTTGGTTTTTGTTTAGGTGTGATTGTCACCTAACAGTTACACTCAAGACATTTTATTGCTTTGGAATGTATTCTTGAACTGTGCATCTGATACCCCAAGAATGTTTTGAATTAGAAGTACAGTAAAATGTTCTGAAACATGTTTGTTTTCCAGGTTGGCCAGGTTTTCCTTTACTTCCAGTGGTGAGTATTTTTTTTTTTCATAATTTCCTGTCTGTCTGTCTGTCTGTCTCATCTACCTCATCTATCTCATGTGTTGATTTATTGTTAGGGACACTCTCCTGCAAGAAACTGGATTTCTCTGTATCCTTGTTGCACCTCTGACATTAATCAGAGGGTCACAAAAGTCAAGAGAGCATGATGGCGTAACCTTCTGGCTAGTCCGTTGGCTGCTCTTTAGGCTAATGTTCGCCTCAGGTGTAGTGAAGCTCACATCACGCTGTCCAACATGGTGGGGCCTCACAGGTAATGTTCACAGTGTGATCCTTTTAAATGTGATTATTTATGATTATATTTATCTGTAATAACAAAAAAGTTTATTTGTAAGTAGGGATGTCCGATATTTACTTTTACCAATATTGCCCAAACACTTCATTCTTGATACCGATATATGCAGCTGATTTCCTCTGAATTAGTGTGATGCCCGGCTCAAGGCATACTATAGGATTCAAAGATGGTTTATTGTCCTTGCAACACATGTTAGACATATGATAAACAAATAAGATACTCGGCTCCCGGATCGAGGTGAGAGATAGAAGAAGAAGAAGAGGGAAGAGAAGAAGAAGAGGAGAGAGAAGAAGAGTGGTAGTGCGGTGACAATTTCAGATTGTTGTGTGAGGGGGAGTGACGAGAGCAGAAAAACAATAAATTACAGTAACAGCAGGGTATGGATACAGTTACAGGTTTCCACCAGAATTCAACAGTCTGACAGCTTCAGGGAAGAAACTGTTCCTCAGTCTGGTGGTCCTGCTTTAGCTTTTGATAAATAACTGTGTACATAACCACGCAACAATGTAACATAAACACATTACTTCAATATAAGTTTCCAAAAATAAATGCCACATTTATTTTTTACCATTTTGTTTTTAATAGTCCTATGATTCTTTGTGCAGCATTTAAATGTACACAAGAAATATCTAGTGTTGGACAGAATAACTTTGTAGAAACACCGATTGACATTATAAGCTGGGCTCATTAAGCCCTCACAACCACAGGTTAATGAAAGACACAAGAGTAACCAGCTATATAATGTGGGAACAAGCATTTAATCAAGGTCACAATGTAAACAACTCCTCTCATTGATGACGTGATTCGGCACCGAACGACGTTTCACTGGCAAACTTCTGAGAAATATATATATCGAATACATATATGATTAGTCATGACATAGCACGGCTTGAGAAACTCCACATGTTTAGTAAAATCAGCGTTTTGAACGAGAGAGATCGCCAGGTTATCTAGGACAATGAACTCTGTGATGTTTGTCTCATCTCTTTTGTTCTTGGCTGTTTCCTATCGTACTCAACTTTAATTCTTTCAGAGACAGCTGCGTTGTTGTTGTTTCACTGAGTCCATTCCATGTTGTTTTTCTTTTATTCGCACACAATAACACAATAATAACAATAATAAAACAAAAATAAAGTGTAAAAATCTTTCCCTACTTGCCCGTCAAAATGTCACAACCCCATGAGCAAGTCCAGCGTGTTTGTGGAGACCGCGGCTTTGCAGTATCAGATTTTATATAGAATATACAATATTGTAGGGAAAAACTGTAAGGATATGCTCCAGTATTAAAAAAAGGTTGCTGATCGGCAAACCCTATCTTTAAGCAACTGGACTTCTTGACATGATGGAGGCAGAAAGTCATTATGGCCCAATTATTATTAGTCATTATGGCCTCAACATAATGAAACCAGGGGCTGGGTGAGTCCCCTCTCTAGGCATGTTTGACCACTCCCATTTACATTTTGACATGTACTAACTGGTCATCAGGTGCACCACCAGGTGCAGTTTTCTGTAAGCAGTAGGATTTTAAACTGAATTCTAAAGTGCACTGGCAGACTATGAAGAGAGGCGAGGACTGGGGAGATATGATCCGATATGATATGATCTCTGCCTAGTGATATATAATATGATATGATCTCTGCCTAGTTTTAGTTACAGCACGAGCTGATGTGTTCTGGATAAGCTGCAGAATTCTCAGAGAACCGGCCAGGCATCCAGCTAATAAAGAGTTGCAGTAGTCCAGCCTAGAAGTAACAAAGGGACTCAGCTGCATCTACGGGAAATATCTGCCTAACTTTCCTAATGTTACGGAGATGAAAGTCGGCAGTCTTTCATCACATTTTTAATGTGTGATTTAAATGAAAGCTCCTGGTCAAAAATAACACCTAGGTTTGTAACAGAGATGTTGGAGGCAGTTGACCTATTTTCAGATAGAGTCCCTTACATGTTTCGGACCTACGCCCAGTAACACAGTTTTATCAGAATTTAGCCACAAAAAGTTACGGGTGATCCAGGTCTTAAGTTTTATTAATCTGTACCAACTGATAGTGGTCAGTTAAGTATGACCGAAACCATTTAAAGGCAGTGCCATTGATTCTAAGTAGGTTCTCCAGCCTCATCAATAGAATCTGGTGGTCGACTGTATCAAATGCTGCACTAAGATCTAACAATACTAGCACAGAGACAGAACCCTGATCCGTAGCCATCAGAAGGACATTAAGATTGGAAGGTCTCAAATAGATTATTGCAATTTAAGTAATCAGAGAGCTGGTCAGCAACAACCCTCTCTAAGATTTTGGATATAAAAACCAAATTGGAGATGGGCCTATAATTAGTTAGGACCTCTGGGTCCAGAGAGGGTTTCTTAAGGAGTGGTTTAATGTTGGCAACCTTGAGATTTAGGGGGATATAGCCAATTGTAAGAGATACATTTATTATATCTAATAAGGAGGTGACAATTAAGGGGAACACCTCCTCTAGGAGCCTAGTGGGATTAGGGTCTAAAATGCATGTGGAACATTAAGCAGAGTAGTCGTGGGTCATGGGCATTTAGCAAAGGAGGTCATAGGTCAAATGTGGTTAGGGATATGCCTAGTTTACCAGCTATCTCCTGCACCACTAGAATGCAGATGAGCTGTAGTTGATGTCAGGAGACCATTTAAAGTTTCCCTAATAGTTTTATCATTATGTATGAGAACATATGTATGAGAACAGTACAAAAGTGGTGAGGTGTACTGTTGGAAGGACAGAAGACTTTAAAGTTTGTTTGCTTTGGTGATGGACAGATTGACAGATGAAGTCAGACAACAGTCTCCATGGATGATGATATCTGCAGATGACATTGTGATCTGCAGTGAGTGTAGGCAACAGGTAGAACAGAACCTAGAGAGGTGGAGGTTTGCTCTGGAGAGAAGAGAAATGAAGGTCAGTTGTAGCGAGACAGAGTACGTGTTTGAATGAAAAGGGGAACAGTGGAGTGGTGAGGTTACAAGGAGCAGAGGTGGAGAAGGTGGAGGAATTTAGATACCTAGGCTCAACTGTAGTGCAGTGCAGAGTATGGAAGAGAGGTGAAGGATAGAATACAAGCAGGATGGAACAACTGGAGAAAGGTCTCAGGAGTGATTTGTGATAGAAGAGAATCAGCTAAGGTGAAAGGAAAGGTTTACAGGACAGTTGTGAGACCAGCCATGATGTATGAATTAGAGACACTAGGAATTGGTAGAAGACAAGAGGCAGAGCTGGAGGTGGCAGAGTTAAAGATGCTGAGTGACAAGGATGGACAGGATCAGGAATGAGGTGATCAGGGAAACAAATCACAGACAGAAAGGTTTGGAGAAAAAGCTAGAAAAGCCAGATTAAGATGGTTTGGACATGTTCAGAGGAGGGACAGTGGTATTGGTAAAAGAATGCTAGAGATGGAGCTACCAGGTAAGCGACGAAGAGGAAGGCTAAAGCGGAGATTTATGCATGCAGTAGAGAGAGGACGGTAGGTGGAGTTGAGGCTACTGAGGACAGGGTGAGATGGAAATTGAAATTGCTGTGGCAACCCCTGAAAAAGGGATAAGCCGAAAGGAAAAGAAGAAGAGTCTCAATGGCTACAAAAGAAAATGTGTTCAGCAAATTGCACATTGCACAGCTACAAAAATGCAAACCATGCACAACAAAAAGAGACAACATATACCATTGGCTGTGCACCAGCAGACACAAAAACAGATACTTCTCATCACTGTGTTTCCTGTGTTGTTTTTTTTTTTAAACAGCGTTGACATACCATTACGAGACTCAGTGTATCCCTACTCCTTTGGCCTGGTTTGTTCACCAACTGCCAGTGTGGTGGCAGAAGCTCAGCGTAGTGGCAACTTTCGTTATCGAAATTGCTGCACCTCTGTTGTTCTTTAGTCCAATTCGAAGGCACCGACTAGGCTCCTTTTATATGCAGGTAAGAGGTTAATGTAAAGATTTTTAAAATAGCAAATATCATAGAAACTAAAAAAAAACATTCTGTCAGAACAGTGATATTTAACCAAATAGTTTTACTTTGAAATTGTATTATTGTTGTAGTTGTGTCTGCAGGTTGATCTGTTCGTGTTTTTCTGTACGTCTAGGTTCTGCTTCAGGTGTTGATTATTTTGACTGGAAACTACAACTTCTTTAACCTGCTGACGTTGACATTGTGTTTGTCTCTGGTGGACGATCAGCATGTCTCCTTCTGGCTTCGCAAAACAGACACAAACACCAACAAAAATCGTAGGATTCTCTATGATATTATCTTATTTTTTTATGATGGTGTAGTGGTCAGTGTTTGACATTTTAGGCGACAACAGATATTTTACATCCCTGCTGAGCTTAGAGGACCAATGGGCAAAAATGATACTTCATGTTCATAATATAGTTTGTACAATTATATTTAATTAAATATGAAATATTGTCTTTACTTGTATTTATGTGCGTGAAAGGTTGAACTCGAAGTATTTATAATTTATAATTAACATTTTTATGACAGATTTTGTGTGCACCATCCAAATAAGATTTATACCCCTTGATTAGGGCATGATGTAAAACGAGTAGAAAGTATGGTCAAGTTCATGGTGACCTTCACTGTAAAACCAGAGTTAATTTTAACTCTAGGGGCAGTGGTGGCCTAGTGGTTAAGGAACAGAACTGTGGTCTGGATGGTCCCAGGAATCCAACAACTAACAGGTTATCACTGATGTCCACTGAGCATGGCACTGTCCCCACTGTTTGTTGATGGGTTAAATACAAAGATCACATTTACTTGTGTACAGTGTTGTAGATCACAATGTCACAATGACAAGGAGTTTGCTTTCCTCGTCCTTTCCCTTACCTTTACTATATAAAATAATTGTGTTTTGTAGTTGGACCTTCACTTTGGCCCAGAGGCAATGTGTCTGACTTTGGTATAAAACTCCAGGTCTCACCTGCTGGGCAAGTAGAATCTTGGTTAGGCTGGTTGACCTTCAGTGGGCTCGCCACCTGCAGTAAAGTACATGTGGTGCAATGTGATTTGGGTGGCAGCTGTGGAGACTTCTGCCCCGCAACTCAGAAACAGATTAGAGGATGGAAATTGATGGATGGACCATTCGAAATTTAAAATTGCTTTAAAATTATTTATCACATTATACTAATCTTTTAAATTTTTTGTCTGTTGTCAGAGTCCAGATTGATTTCATGGTTGTGTTACCTGGTGGAGCTGGCAGTGTGGTCTCTGTTTGTGTTTGGGTCTACTATGTACTTTGACCTTCAACTGGATCTAACCAAGAAAGTGATATCCTCCAGGACAGGTGAGTGTACTTGGGTGACTGAGAACCCACACAGATATTCTTGTCTTATATTGGAGATCTTGTATTTGCTCCAATTTATCCATTCATCTCATCTGTTGTCCTGTAAACATATTGGCATTATTACTGGAAAATATCAAAATTTGGCGGAATTTTGTTGTGTTTTTAAGAGGAAAATTTTCTGTTTTTCCTTTCAGCTTTCCCTTTATTAGGGAATAGCAGTGAATTCATGTTTTCCTTTCTATCCAGGGAATCTCCTTCTATACAGGTTCATCTCCTGTATCTTCTACTGTGACTTCAAACTACTTTCATGTCCTCCCTCACTGCATCTGTTAATCACCTCTCTGGCCTTCCATATTTGTATTATATGTTTATTTTTATTCCACTTATTTCTAATTTGTTCTTCTTTTGGAGCTACTATGAAAGTATGTTTCCCCCTCGGGGGAGGAATAATAATAAACAATTCAATTCTATTCTATTCAATTCCTCTTCATCTCTTGCTTGGTTGCTCCATCTCTAGGATGTGGAAACACTACCAGCGTATCCACAGTCCTTCCTCTTAATATTTCAGAACCATCTCAATCTGGCCTCTCTAGCTTTCGCGCGAACCTTCCTGTAAGTGTTCCTTCTGTCCCTCTAATGACCTCATTCCTGATCTTTGTTACTTCTAAAGAGAATCTCAGCATCTTTAACTCTGCCTCTTCCAACTCTGCCTTCTGTCTTCTGCCTATCAGTATTGTCTCTGATCCATACATCATGGCTGGTCTCACAACTGTCCGACACTTTTCTCCAATTGTTCCATCCTGCCACCTCTCTATTCTGCACCTCTCTTCCATAGGCTCCACTGCTCTGAACAGGTGGTCCTTGTACCCTTACAATTTCACTGTTCTCTCTTTTATTTACACATAGTACTTTGTCTTCCTTCAACTGACCACCATACCGTACCTGATTACTATAATGCAAAACTCTCTAGGTTCTCTTCTGGCCTACTCTCAGTACAGATCACAACGTCATCAGCAAACATCATTGTCCATGGAGACTCCTGTCCATGAACCACATCTGTATATCGGTTTTTATGTCATCATAATACCATTTTTTTTTCTTTAATTTATTTCTGCTGAAGATAATGGCTGGATTATCACATACTGGATTTAACATTGTATTTTCATTATTACTTTAACTCAGCAGTTAGTAAGTACTTAAATTACACAATAAGTTATTTTTGTGTCTCGACTATAAGCCAGACGTTTATTTTTTCATTGTTCTTTTGGGTTAGCGCTGCTCAGTCCTCTGTCCCTAAAAAAAGGCTTAAAAAAAGGCATTACAGAAATATTTGTTATTGGGCATGACTCTCTTCTCAGGCACTGCATTCTCGTACAACACATTATTGTTCTACCAGTACATGCTACTATACTTCTAAAAATTAACATTATTACATCACACTCTATTACATTATAGGCTGAAAATGCAGTAATTTACATTAACAAATATATATTTTTTTATCTGTAGCTTTCACATTCCACCAGTTTAATTCATTTTTGAAGGCAACTACAATTCCCTGTATATGGATTGGTGCTCACTCGCTGGCTTGGGAAATGGTCAAAGCAATGTTTAGGTAAGACTTCATTGGATTTGTAGTTTAGTCATGAGATGGAAGAGAAAAGTCATGTGAGTAATTATATCAAATATACTGTATATATGTATTTATGTAAATATATAAGTTTAATATATTTATTTGTAGGTATGCATGTTTTGATGGTTTTCTGAAGAGATTCTTTGGAACCATTCAGTGGACTGTGTTTGCTACTGCTGCTGCAGCCATGTTCACCGTCAGTCTGGTAAGTGCCATTGGTTTTTGCTCTTAAGTTAATGTCACAAAGATATGGTCTTTGTGTTTGTCATTATTTTGTAAATGGCATTTGTGAACTGGTAAGTAAAGATACGTTTTATCTAATATTGTTTCCAAAAGAGTTGATTAATTATTTTGCAGTTCTAATATTTGCTTTTTACTCATCAAATCTACTTGTCAGATACCTGTCTGCAAATGAACATGTTCTTAAACGAGAATTCCAGTGAACACTGGCAGCATCTCAAAAATATACGTAGTCTATAGATATTTCCTATTATAAATATTTAAATATATGGGATTTTTTTAAAATATAAGTGGAATTTGTTTCTCTGATTTGATCAGTATTTAAGGTTTTTTTTCCCCCACACAAACATTGCCTTTTCAGGTGCCGTTCACTTACATAGACTACGACTCCAATACGAGGTTGTGGCCAGCAGTGCATCGTGCCTATGATTTTGTTGATCGCTATCAGCTGTTCAACTCCTATGGCCTCTTCAGGAGGATGACCGGCGTTGGTGGAAGGCCAGAGGTTGTTATTGAGGGTAGCTATGATGGAATCGAATGGACGGTGAGCGTATTTTTCAGTCTATATGTCACAGCTGCCAGCTGTAGCACACTCTCACAGCTTTTATTGTGGAATTAAATAACATGTTAATTAACTGGTACAGGATCAGCCGATACTGCAACAGAAGTCTCGAATACCCTCTAGCGGCAGTGATTTTTAAAATAAGAAAAATAGAAATATGAAATACTATGTACTGTATATAATAATACACAAGTCACACCTTTCACGCAAATAGCAAAAGGATAAAAAGTGTGACACTCAGTCTTGAAAATGCAGTAATCAATTAATCCAAAAATATAAAATTCAAGTTACTTAAGCTTACTGTTACTCAGAGCTGCATAGATTGTATAATGACTTGAAAAGAAGAAGAAGTTTGTTGTTAAAGCAATGCATTGCAGATTGTGATGTGGGTATACCACCTGTTAGTCATCTTACTGTATTATGTAAAAAAGTATTATAATACAAAAACTGTAGATGCATTGATGCAGCTGAAATTTGCTAAGGTTTACATTTCCATCTATAGTTCTTGAATTTTTCTAAAGAACCAAAAAGGTATTTGTTTAGTATAATTTAAACTTTTGAAATCTTAAAAATGTTCTTAGACATTTCTTAAAAAAATACTAATGTGATGTTCAAAACATGAAAGTTATGTTACTATCCTGTAGGCTATTTATGACATTTTTAATAGGAGATCGAGTTCATGTATAAGCCTGGGAACCTAAGTGCAGCCCCTCCAGTTGTGACCCCTCACCAACCTAGGTTGGATTGGCAAATGTGGTTTGCAGCTCTTGGGTCTCATGATCAAGCTCCATGGTTTAGCAGCCTGATGTACAGACTACTCCAGGGAAAGAGAGATGGTATACACTGGTACACACACCTGATTAAAGTTTAATGTTACGTCACAAAATTACTGAAAGCGTTGTTTGGTGTTGTGATGTTAGTGATAGAGTTGATCCAGACGGATGTGTCAAAGTATCCTTTCCTGCTGGAGCCCCCTGCGTACCTGAGAGCTCACCTCTACAGATATTGGTTCTCACAACCCAAGGCTAACTGGTCAGTTATCTTCTGTTTTGTTTTTTGTTTTTTTAGGGTTGTCTTTCCATCTGTTGCATACCTTTGTGCACAATATAATCACTTAGCATAATTGGAAAACCATTACGACATTGTGTCAAAGTATCCTTTCCTGCTGGAGCCCCCTGCCTACCTGAGAGCTCACCTCTACAGATATTGGTTCTCACAACCCAAGGCTAACTGGTCAGTTATCTTCTGTTTTGTTTTTTGTTTTTTTAGGGTTGTCTTTCCATCTGTTGCATACCTTTGTGCACAATATAATCACTTAGCATAATTGGAAAACCATTACGACATTAACTCTCTGCTGCAGACCATGTAGTAATTACCTGCTTTTGTCATGCATTCCTTTAACCAAACAATATTTTTACTGATGTTGAGATTGAATATGTTCTGTAATTACATCAAATGACTATATTCTTTAAACTAATCTTAAAATGATAGAGAATAGCCCTCAACTTTAAGTAATTTAATGTTTTTTATATACTATAACAGATTTCATCATGAACACTTATTTTCTGCATTTGAAACTAGTCAGCCTTTACCACCAGAGAGGGCTACCCTGTTGTCAATGGCCAGATAATTAGAAAATAAAATATATATTTCAGTGAGCTCACCATTTAGAGGAGGTCTCACAATATGTTGCAGTGGGTGGCAGTCATAGAGACTGCTGACTCTGTGACCACACAGTAACTAAAAAGATGAGGATGTAAAAGTTTACGATAATTTAACTGACAAAGATGACAGTTGAGGGTCTTTATTTTTTGTACGATGTGCGACATGCAACTGCTTGGCTTCCAAAAATTCCTTTTGAAACTTGGCCACCTTTCTGTCAACCCCCTTTTCTCTTTGGTCCCGGTTCATAAGGAAGGAAGGAAGGAAAGCAAACACCTTGTCATTGTGACATTGTGAAACAACACTGCACACAAAAATGTGTGCACCTCTGCATTTAACTCATCACAAAAGTAAACAGTGGGCAGTTTTGCGTGCCCAAGAAGCAGTGGGTGGGAACAGGAGTGTCAGTAGATCTCAGTTGTAACCTGTAAAGTCCAGGTCTTTAACCACCAGGCCACCACTTCCATAATAGTGGAAGAGTCTAAGTAACTTAGTGCAAGCATGTCTTCTGTTAGAGTGTCTTTTGAAGAAGCAGTTGTAAAGAGAATTAAAGAGAAATAAAATAAAGATTGCCGGCACAAAAATCTATAATTTTGTATGGTATGCATAAAGGGAAGGGTGATTAAATTCCACCTCCAGGCTCACATACTGAACGCATAATAAGCATGCATGGAAAAAAAAAGGTCGCCTTGTCATCCTTTATTTTGCCAGGTTTCACCCACAGCCCTGGTGGAGGAGGATCTATGATCGGGAGTATTATCCCATAGTGCACCTGGGCAGCAATGTCCTGGAAGGTGTGGTCAAAGAATATGGCCTTAAGGTAAACAATTCCCTTTAAAACCTTAAACTTTCCCTTATTGTTGTGAGTAATTTTAACCCTTGTGGTTTCCCGCATGTGTGCACGCTCCTGTGCTGCCTTTTTCAAAATATTCCTTCTTTTTTGAAATTCATTCACATTTTTTCCTGAGATAACATTGAAATCAGTTTCCAGTATGAACTGTGGACACATGAATTCCATAGATTACACAAGGTTTGAAGTTACTTTCGTTCTAAAGGTCTCCGCCGTCATTTTGAAACTTGTCTTGTTTGTAGGACAAATCTACTCCACACCAAACTTCCAAAAAAGTCATTGCCCAAGGAGTGAGGT
This sequence comes from Paraplagusia blochii, assembly GCA_016785265.1. Taxonomy (NCBI): domain Eukaryota; kingdom Metazoa; phylum Chordata; class Actinopteri; order Pleuronectiformes; family Cynoglossidae; genus Paraplagusia; species Paraplagusia blochii. The sequence goes on from JAFBJS010005501.1 coordinate 81,279, forward strand.
GGGTTCGCTCTCAGGTCAGAGGCGTTTCTGCTCCCAAGCTGATTTGGACACTAATTGCCTGCAGTGCCATGTTCACAGGATTATTAAACATGACAAGAGGAACCCCAAAATGTCAAACCAAGGATGTTTCATTAAAAGAGAAAGCAGAAAGATCTGCTCAATGCCAAACAGATGACAAAGAAGAAAAATGTGAGGTCGAGGAAGAGGTTGCTGACAGGGAAGATGCAGAGAAGAGTGAACATGATGATGAAGAATTTAAAGATGGCAGCGTTAAGAAGTAAACTCTCTGAAGGAACTGATATGTTTTTTTCCACACATCATATCCTGCTTCCATACACAAACAAAACAAACAAAACTTTCCACCCATTACACCACATATACACATATATCGTTTGCCTACAACAACCTGCCATCTCTTGAGGCGACTCCTCTGGGTAAACCCTGGAATCAAACCCTGTGTTTTGTACCTGAGGTACAAAACATGTGATAAGGAGATTCACTTTTTGTATGAATTAATATATGTTGATATAATTGAGTTGTATATATATACATATATATATGTTGTAAACAATGCTTTATCTATGATGAATTCTCTCAAATTTTCTTTAATTGTTGTTTCTGTGCTACACTTCCTTCAATTCATGTTGAATGTAGTATATATGATAATAGTAGCCGACAAGATTGACTTTTTTATTAGTGTTACAGTATAAGCATTGATAAGAATACATGTCCTTTTTTATTTAAGAACATAGTTTCCCAATTTACTGAATTGTTATAACATCTTTGTGCTCCTTACACATTTATTTGCTGAACACAACAATCACAATAAATACAGTGAATGCACCACTGACTCCACTAATAACAGGTCCCATGTATGTTCACTTTTAAAAATACTGCCTAAATATACTGTATATATTTTTTTATTTAAGTCATGATGTCTGTTTTGCATCTCACCACCTAATTGGTCTATTGCATTGAAAAGAGAAAAAAAAAGTCTGTAATAGAGACAGAAACATGGTTCAGTTTCTTTTCATATTTCTACTATCAATACATTGTTTTCTGGAAATGAGCATTCATACGTACGGTCAATTCAGACTAATTAATTAACCAAGACCTTATTAACCTGTGATCTATTTTGTCACCTTCTTGCTATAGGTTAGGAGCACTGATCCAACTAATTGTGGAATTCTTTTAAAAAATTTGTTTCTTCTTTTAGAAAATTGTTTAAAGAAATCTAAAGGAAACTTCATGGCTGTTCTTGGCTCCATTACCAGTGGAGTGTTCCAGGACAGTATTTGTCAATGATTGACTGGTAGTAAGGCTTCAGCTTCTCTACATCAGGTAGAACTGTGGTCTTCGTATACAGATCAAATTTGCTGTGGAATCCATTAAGAAATATTAAAAAATACATTTTTCACATATATATGTATATTTAAATTGTTGGATGATAACTGAAAAGAAATATAGGAATGTCTTACTTGAACTCTTTCACCCAGGGCAGCATCTGCAGGTCCTTGTCATTGCACAGGTGCATATAGTCTTCATGCGAGTGCCAGGGGTAGAAGGAATGAAAGCGAATCATGTACATGCCCTAAAGGCAACCAGTCACAAATAGGTAGGTGATTTGTAGTCAACATATATATCCAGCAATGGTGCTTTTAACAATTTAAAAATATTTTATACTCACCTCCTCAGGAATGGTACAGTTGTTGAATTGTAGGACTTTGTAGAGATATTCTAAAGGCAACACACAAGGGTTACCATCAGGAAAATCAGATTAATATGTGTCTTTTGGTGTGGCTACCTCTCCTCTTACCATCATGGCCCCAGGACATGAGTACTTTGTCCAGACCACAGTTGGCTTCATAGATACCTAACTCGGTACTGAAAAAGTCAAAATCAATAAGATTAAAGAAATTCTTTATGTTACTAATGAGTACTTAACACATCACAGCTCTAGATTTTAAGCTAGGAAATTAGAATGCATTTGCTGAGATAACTTCAATAAGTACATAAGTAAAAGAATGATCATAGAGATGAAGCTACCATATAGGATACAGAGAGGAAGGCAACACCTGAAAAAGGTGAAATTGCTGTCACAATCGTACTGGCAAAGGCATTGCTTTTGTCTTTTGGCCAATCTGCAGACTGATAATGTTTTTCACATTTTTATTGAGTGCATGGATTGTTCAGTTT
>JAFBJS010005507.1:0-36364 GCA_016785265.1 Paraplagusia blochii
GCTTTAGAGCCTGTTGGACGCGTTATAACGCACACTCATGGCTTCAGCACAGAGAGACCTTGTGGTGCTGTCATCTGCAGCACCTTTATAGCTTCTGGAAATCCACACTCAAAGGGCCCTGCAGTCTATGAGAAGACCACCTGTCTTGTCTTGTTAACATCTGTTGCTGATTGATCTCAGACAGAACTAAACCATTCTCACAATATGTGTTGTGTAAATAACTCTGTGACCGTGATTTCAATTGAATTTCACTGTGGGGTCATTTTGACCCGAAGACAACCTTTGTATCTTATTTTGTACACCATATATACTATATCATATATATTCCTGTTGTTTCATGTACAATACAAGAAGTACCATTTATTTAGATTTAATAAAAGCCACAATGCCAGTGGCCACTCTTAAACTACATGTAGTGGTTTTACTGAAATTTCTGGAGAATTTCAACCAAGGCTTTGAACCACTTCCAGGATCAAAAACATAAACTGGTAAAAAAGAATTTTGTTCCGTTACAGATTGCACATTTAAAGATAATGGTAACTGGTTCATACCGATTTGGTTCTTTCAAAATGGGCTTTGAACCTAAATTTATTGCCAGTTTGGAACAGAAACAACATTTCAACGCTTCTGGTTTTGGGTTCCTCCTTGAAATCAATTTTCCTGGAGTGGTTAGAACAGAGGTGGGCAAACCTTTTGACTGGCGGGCCACAATGGGTCCCAGAATTGAACACAGGGCCGAGCCGAGAGGGAAAAGATGGATGTTTTGTTGAACTAAGATATGCCATTTAAAAACTCATATAAAAAAAGTGACAAAATGATCATAATAATAATAATAATTATTATTATTATTATTATTATTATTACTGTTGTTATAACAATGATTATAATAATATAATGATGATATGATGATAATAATAATGTTTGGCCTTAATTTGGCCATGCCTGGGTTAGAACATAAAATATTGTCCATTAAGTTTTTCAGGAAATAAAATGATTTTGATTGTAGCCTAAACAGGATTTTTAAAGATCAATTCAACTTGTATTTACCAATGACCATTATTTTTGACAAAGGTAACAAAAAATATATATTATTATATGGTTTTCGTTCCCTGAACTGGTTCAAAGCCCAGGTTTCAACTGTATTTTTTTTCTCTTTATGCTGCGCAAACTGCTAAAAGATTGTTGAACTTATGTCCGCCGTAATGAACTCTTGCAGTGTAACTTAGACCTACTGTGTACAATATTCAATTACAATTTGCAAGTCCAATGGAGAATTGACTGCCTTTGCGTTCTTCTGTTGGCTCAGCATCCTCTGGAGTCATTGTTCAGTGTGCTCTGTAAAAACATCACATCACTTTCAGTGACGGCAGTCTTCCCAGCAGACAAGGAGCAGGTGTTTTGAATTGACCTGTTGCAGGTTTGGGGCATTAATTTGGTGGTGCGGAAAAATTAACCAGAGGCCTCATAGGCCCAGCACTAACAGATGGATAGGCTGTCATTACCTTCTAAATAATCGCAGTTATCTGCTTGTGACAGCTATCACAGCGTAGGGTAATTTCAGCCGCTGGGCTCTGAATCAATATCTGATCTTCTCACCTGCTGGACCGCACTGAGGTGAACTGCGTTAGCCGCGGAAATGAATTTGCAAGCAGGATATGAACATTGTAGATCACCTCGTGCCTTGGCATCAATTCTGCATCTTGTGTCTAATTAGCACTTTGAATTCATCTTTGGGAACGCAGTTGTAGCAGAAGGTTTCTAGCGAGCTAATCCGCCAACCTACAATGTAAACACCTAGAATAGAATCTCTGGGGATTTTTTTTTTGTTTTGTTTTTTTTCATTTGGCTTTTACGATTTCCAAAAAGTTTAGTTGTAAGCAGCTGGACTGGAGTTGAGATTTGTCATTCATCAACTGAAGAACTTTATCAGATTCTGGTTGATGGGAAGGAAAGGAAGGAAACAGACTCATTGATCTTGTCTCCTTGTGACTTTGTGATTCACACCACTGCACACAACGAAATTTGACCTCTGTATTCAACCCATCACCAAAGTGAACAATGGGCAACGTTGAGCGCCCAGGGAGCTGTGAGTGGGTACGGTGCCATGCTCAATGGACCTCAGTGGTATCTTGGCGGTATCTTAGGGGATTCGAACTGGGGACCTTCGTTAAGATTCAAGATTCAATAAAAAAAAAAACTTTATTTAACCCTTTGAGTGCAATTCTAGGTGACCTAGGCAATTAACTACTAGGCCACCAACTGCCCCAAAGTTGGGGAAACACTAGTAATGTATTTTCACGACCATAAGGCACCATACTTAAGGGCGCAGTCCTCTACTGTCCTCTACTGCAGCCGCCTTACAACTACAACACACACAAGCATGTGCGTATTTAAAAATAGAGCGGGATCGAAACAACACTGCCCCCTTTTAACGTTATTATGGTGTCCTCTACTACGTCCGCCTTACAACAACATACACACAGGGTGCACTGCACTATAGGGTGCGCCGTACATTTTGAAGAAAATAACTAACACTTTTATGTGCGCCTTATAGTCGTGAAAATACGGTAGTTATGTTCCTCTATCCCATGGTAGAAAACACCCCCACCAAATCCAGAACCTCATGGACCTCACCATGAGAAGTGGTGACTTGAAGAAGTCTTCTTATACCAATTTTACTCTACTTCAAGTAGAATCAAATGTGCAAAAATGTCAGGTCAAATAAAACGCAAGAGCAGGGACAAAAAAATAATTACATTAAATTACAAGCCATAAAACTGTAAGAGTGACAGAAATACTGGTCAATTACAGAATATAAATAACAAATACAGTCTCTATCGACTTGGCTTGTAAAGGAAACACTTCTCTACAGTATCTACAGGCTATTTGATTGCCAATTTACTTCCACACTTGGGCAAACTAAGGCCCGGGGGCCGGATGCGACCCGTTTGGCTTTTGAATCTGGCCCGCCAATCAAAATGTTTTAAGCTGTAGGGTGTCATAGATCGGTTCTGTGGACGTCAATGTGCGCCGAGGTGTCATTGCACCTGCCGTGTTTTCGACACGATATGAAGATCCACATCCTGGTAATTAGTCCCAGGTCTTAGAACATGTTAATCCGCCGCTGATCCTGTCAAAAAAAAGAGAAGAAATCTGTTAACTGAAGAATACTGTCCATCATTTACACATCAACACTCCCTTAAATACCTGTACATTATACAGTACGTACATCTACCATATCAGTCCACAATATTTCCATCATGCTAGTTGCATTGAGACGCTGTCCTCCACGGTGATCAGGAGGAGAATACAGTGTGTGTACAGCAGGGACGTGTTCTGTGGCAAGGTTCTGCAGTGCGGCTGTCTTCATCAGCTGCTGGTTACACATTTAAAATCAGCAGAATGGCAAGACGGAGACGAGTGCAGTCATTATTTGTGGTGTGTCTGCTTGTCTCCGTGATTACTTGTGCTAATACTGTACTGTGGCTGTGAAAAAGTCCATGAATTTCACAGATAAAAAAGCCAAACATTTTCCCCTATGTCTCACCCCAGCTTAGACATGTACATACAGATTCTCAGACACACACACTGTCATGTTCCCATTAGCACCTCTGCTCCCAGTATCACCGGTGAACACATTTTCTAACACTTTTCTTCACATAATTTGACCGAAAAAGAAAAGTGCGCTTTATTGGTCATGTGCGGCTGTCAAACTATTTACACGTTCTAACTGAATAGTCCCAGACCAGCTGTCAATGAACTGAAGTTGCGAAATAAATGTATAATTGAGTTGATAAGGAAAAGGTGCAGAGAACTAACAGGTGAAACAACCTCCGTTCTCATTTAAATGGCAGAGAAACTCAGATAAAGTGAAGTTTAAAGTACTTTGGTGCAAATACTGTGTTACTCGATTAACTCTTATTAATCCCTGTGCCAGAGTCTGCCAATGGCAGGGATAAAAAAAAATTGGTGATTTAAAAACTTTCTTTAATTAATCTGCAGAAAAAGCAAGTGTGTTTTGTAGTCTGTGAAGCCAGCTGGTTTTTAGGAGCTATTGAGAAATTTTTGACATGCACAAACTGTTTTCTCCCTGACAATATGATAAAGCAAATAAAACAGACTTAACATGACAGATATGTCACCAATAATGGTGATATGGAAATGCAAAAATAGAGTAGATTAGAGAAAGAGTAGCAGATTTTTTTTTTTAGCACATTACAGTGATGTGCTGTGTTTAAGGGTTATTAGGCATCTTTTTTTTTTCCCATATGTATTGTATCCCATCAGCAGTCCTCTTTCGATCAAAAGTACGTCCACACGAACAAATACACCAGAATATATTTGCCTTACAGAGAACATAGCATTTATAGAAGTGGACGGTCCCTTCTCGTGTTTATGTAATTTATCTCTACTGTAAATATATAAATGCCATAATTTCCCGAAAGGTACTTCTGAGGGACTAAGGGACATTGAGCACCCAGGGAGTAGCGTGTGCGGAGGGTGCCGTGCTCCGTGGACCTTTTTGGTAACTTGGCATCTGGTGGATTCAGGCCTGAAACCCTTTGGACCCAAGTCTGGTTTATTTACCAATGTGCCACCACTGCCCCTGGAGGTGAGGCAGAGTACTGCCTGCCCTCACGTGCTGTCTTTTCTCTGCACTTTATTGTTTGATCAGCAGGAACAAGTCTTTCACACAGACATTGAAGACTTTACACAGACTGTAGAGTGTCATGCTGCAGAAATAATATTTCTGTGGTGCTGAGGAACAAAACCAGACATGTGTCAGGCACAGCTCTTCACCGCTTCACAAAGGATTTCTGCCTCATGTTCGATTGCGAAACACTGCAATTTAGATTTTACTCAATCAACAAATACGTAGGGGTCACTGAAAATACATCTTTAAAACAGATCTTTGAAAGATCTCAATATCTTTTTGTGTCGTTTTTTTATCATGAGACCTCATATCATTTATATCATTAGGTCTTCTTTCAATTCCCATTATATATTTTTCCACTCCATTTCAGCCTTGCCCTGATTCCATTTGCATCGCTTCTACCACTTATAACCACCCCCCCACCCCAACTCCCCACCCTTGTCTCATTGCAGACCAATCGTCCCCTTATTCCATCTTTTGCGTCATCTACCATAACGTTCTCATTATAATCAGCGAGTGATTCTGGGGGTAAATGAGGGATCGTGAGAGGTAATTAGCCAACTAATAACTCGGAGTTCTGACATGCTAAAATAAGAGACGAATGGAGGGACGTTGAATCTTTCATTGGCTGAGATGAGAGGCAGATGGGGGGTTGTTCGCTGCTTAAAGGTATTTGCCTGGGTTCAACCATCACGCTCTTTAATAAATTGAGTGAAAAAAGATGAAGAGGTAGAATGCCTGAACGTGTCTCTGGATGTTAATGAAACCAAAATCCTGCTTTAAAAACCTTTACTATAAGCAGGTAATTCCCAATTCTCTGCGATGGTACACGAGTGCCTTATGAGAGGTCATTAGATGTGCTGCGGAAAATTAGTCATGTCAGAGTATTTGGTTCACTCTGTAAGTAGGTCAGAGGAGTGAGCTTCACGAGTACCGTGTTTTTTTATGGATATTTATGTTTTACACCCAAAGTTGCAAAGTATACAGTATGTGAGTCATTTATTTCTGGACTTATCCCTGTGTTATTGATTCATCCATTTATCGTCAGCCACTCATCCGTTACTGCTCGCAAGGGCAGAAGTTTCCACGACTGCCACCCAAATCACACTGCACCATACTGTGAGCGTGCATTAGTGATGGGTCCGGCAACACTGACGCGTCAGCACATTCGTCGAGCTCATAGCGAAACACTGAGTCGGTGCGCGTATCGCTTTTAGATAGTCACGTGACCGACTAGCGATGGTCCGGCAACACTGACGCATCAGCACATGCTCAGCACAGGCTCATAGAGCCAAACCCTTTTGGAAAGTCATGTGACCGATACAGGAACAGGACCGATACAGGAACTGTTTCGAACTGACATGAACGCGCCAAACTGTGTCTGGAAGGGCGTGCATTTTTCATTAGAAGGTACCAGCCACAACAAAGAATCTCCGTTGTGATCTTATTCCATCTCATCATTGAATTATGGCGGAGCATCCAGGAAATAGAATTTTTTTTTTTATTAAAAATACCCTTAAATATAATAAGGAAATGAATATATATATATATATTTATTAGGGATGGGTCCGGCAACACTGACGCATCAGCACATGCTCAGCACAGGCTCATAGAGCCAAACCCTTTTGGAAAGTCATGTGACCGATACAGGAACAGGACCGATACAGGAACTGTTTCGAACTGACATGAACGCGCCAAACTGTGTCTGGAAGGGCGTGCATTTTTCATTAGAACGTACCAGCCACAACAAAGAATCTCCGTTGTGATCTTATTCCATCTCATCGTTGAATTATGGCACAGCCTACAGGAAAAAGAAAGTTTCCGCCATTTTGATCTCATTTCGGAAAATAAATGTATATCCTTGTTGTTTGTTAAACTTTACTAGTTGTCCTTCCAATTTCTCTTTATCCCAGCCTCATCTGTGTCCTGTGTGAGCGGGTGTTTTCTGCGGTTGTAATAATAATAATAGTAATAATAATAAACTTGAAGACGCGGGGGAAACTTCTTTTTTTTATATATATATATATATAATAATTAAAAAAACAGTTCACAGGCATCGTTATTCACAACATGTTCACTTTCATTTTCACGTTATGATATATGTTCACATTATTCATTGATTGTATATACTATGACGTCATAGGAGTGTCAGTTGAGTCTGTCAACAAGGTCGCCTGTAGGGATTTATAAGGTCCAGCAGGTGTCAGTATTCAGCGACACAGTTTCGACACAGTATCAATACAGTTTTGCAATGTGTCGGAGCGCTTCACGAAGCCTCATCGACCCATCACTAGGGTGCAGTTGGTGAGTCCACTGGAGGTTGTGTGGGCACAGACTGTGCTCATTGTCCCTCACTGGCAGCGTGGCAGCAGATGGATTAAAACTTGAAGCCTCCCAAACCCAAGTCTGTTCTCCTCAATGCTAACCACCACCACTGCCCTTTAATGTATGTTATGGTAGAAGACATTGTTACAGCTGAATTTTGGACATGACAACACATGGAAACATTTTGTTCATATTTTGTATCTGAATTCCAATTATTTTCTCTCCATGCACTTGATGATCATGTTAAGACTGTATAAACCGCTGTCACAGGTTGGTATGGGGATTTTTGTTGATGTTGTTTGTCTCCTTTGGCCTCAGGTGCATTGGTCCCCGCCAACGGAGCGCATGATTAGACCTCACTGCCAGACATTCATCTTGGTCGGTGGTGTTTCTGTGTGTGTGTGTGTGTGTGTAGGTGCCCCTCACTCACATGTAAATGCACACACATATTAGCACGAGCACCAAGTCTGCAGGTTAATAGCTTTGACTCCTGTCTCCTCCATCTATCCGTCCCTGTCATTTGTTGTCCTACTTAAATGTTTGCCATCTCTTGTCTTAATCATCTCATGTCGCTTTGTCTTCCTCACCCCCTTACCCCTCCCCATCTTCATGCCTCTACCATTTCTTCATTAATTTCCCTCAGTTTCCTTTTCAGTCTCCTCATTATCACCTTTTCTCACACATTTGCCCATTCTCTCTCACTCTTTCTCTCTCTCTGTCCAATCCTCCATCTCCCTCTCCTCCTTTCTTACATTTACAGTAGAGTGTGTGCTGCATATTTATGAGAGTTGTGACAAAGTGCTTTCCTCAGCAGAAAAAAAAAAAAAAGCACTAAGGCATCCAGAGAGTCTAATCTGTAAAACGTGTAGAGAAAGATATTAATAATGAGGGAAAGAGAAACACAGGGAGCAGGATGAATCTAGGATTGAAGTTAGAAACAAAAGAAGCCAAAAATAATGAAGGCAAGTGAATCATAAATAAATCGTAATTATCTTCTCGAACCTCGGGGGTTCTCAAATTCGTATTTTCAAGCCCTGAGGTGTAGGTGAACAGCTGAGTCTTGTCCTGAGGAGTTGGTCCTCTTGTTTCGGCCATGCTCAACATCTGTGGACCCATGCTTTGTGGCCTGTGGGACGATATTTTGTGGCCGCCTTGATATGAAAGTTAAAAAGACGTGTTTCACATCGTGAAAATGTTCTGCACTCAATGGTAAAATGTTAGACTTTCCTTTCATCCAATGCAGTTTTCTCACTCATGAAGACCAGTGTTGATTAACTGCTGGGTTGATAACGGGCTGATGACACATGTTCCTCGGAAAATAACTTTGCTGCAATGATCTGAATGTCCCACTGTCACAGTAAATTCACGTACTTTCACAGACTGATGTAATGTACTGCACTACAGTACAGTGTGTGTTCCATCAGTAAAAATATGGTGAGCTTTTCTTTTTCATGGATTTGCTCTCAATATGTTTACAACAGTTCTCATAACCCTGGGAGATACATTTGAGGACCACGATGTTCAAACAGATGGTTTGAGGAAGGGGAAAGAAGCCATTTGTATCAACCTGGAAAGAACTCTGTCAAAATCAACCTGCCGATGACTATACAACCCATCAAATGTCCTCTAAAAGCCATTTACGCATTTCACGTGTCCTTTGTTTGCGCAGTTATGTTGGCCGCCAAAGATTATCCATGCCATCACAGGCATGGCAAAAAATTCCAGGATTGTGGAGATACTAAAGATATGATAGATGGAAAATAGCATCTATAATATATGAGGACATAGAAGGTTGAAAGAGATGCTTTAAAATCATCCACCTGCGTCCACCTTCAGCTCTTACTTGTGCTGTGCATAACACAGATTTTTTACAACCATTTTTTTTGCAAAAGGTGTGTCCAAAAGGTTGTGAGGACACGTTTGGTCAAAAACTTGACTGCAGAGTGGATGAAATACCTAACCTATTTTGGCACATAGGTTTTGGGCCCTTTCAATGTAGGACTGATGCCAATGACCGGCATGTTTCGACCAATGGTTATCAACATGTTTTTGCCAGTGACCCCCATTTTGACATCACAAAATCCTGGCAATATGTACCTTATAAGTCTCTACCGAAGCAAGGAAAGTTGGAATCTTCATGGTGACAGAATGTGAGTGCCGTTATTCCATTTCCAGTGGGCAGGCAACTGTTTATTAACGTTTCCACAACATGCAACACCTTTAGTCCATTCTGCATAAAAGTAGTTTTGACATAAAGATAAAGTGAATTTATCCAGTACAACACTACACACCATATACAGGCAGTTATTGGCCTAGTGATTGTGGACTTGGGTCCACAAGAAGTTCGAATCCCCCTACCGCCAAGTTAACACTGAGGTCAGGGGTGGGCAAACTTTTTGACCTGCGGGCCACAATTTATCCTAAAATTGGACACGGGGCCGAGTCAAGAGCAGAGAGATGGAGCGTTCGTGTAAGCTAAGATAAATGGCAAGTAAAAGTCATGTATCAAACCCAAAATACTACATTTCTAATAGCCTTTATTATGTCATCTACTGGGGAAACGCAGGCATTGTAGGGAAAAGTCGGAAGTTTAATTATAATATAAATTAATTATTTAATTTGGACAGGGATGGCGGGCCACATGTGGCCCCCAGGCCTTAGTTTGCCCACCCCTGACTGAGGTCCACTGAGCATGGCACCGTCCCCACTCACAGCTCTCCGGGCACTCTAAGCTGCCCACTGTTCACTTTGGTGATGGGTTAAATATCAAATACACAGGTCACATTTCGTTGTGTGCAGTGGTGTTGATGACAATGTCACAATGACAAAGAGTTTGCTTTCCTTCCTACCTTTCCCTCCTACAATGTGTGTCTGGTTCCTTGAATGTAGTCAGCTGCCAGTCAGCTACTTATATTATTCCGTCAATATCACAATCGAGTGTTTGAACAATATCAGCATATTAGTTATTGGAAAAAAATTAATATCTGACATCCATAGTCCAAAAACTACATGGCAGATATAAAACAGAAGGTGTTGCATCCTTCTACATTTTAGATAAACGAGTAGCAAAAGCTCTAGTTGACAAAAATACATCAACTCTATGATCCTTCAATGTCAGCTCTTTCTGTCATTGTTAGGAAGAATTAACCAAGCGTGGGTTTAGACCAGGGGTGGGAAAAGAATTCGACTCGCTGGCTACTTTGGATCCCAAAATTTGACACTGGGGCCAGGTTGTGAGCAGATAGATGGAGCAGATGTGTGAACTAAGATTAATGATGTGGAAAAACTCATGAATTGAGTTGAGGATACAGAGGACAGGGTGAGATGTTGATTTGCGGTGGCAACTCCTGAAAAAGGTACAAAGTCATGAATCAGAGCTAAATTTGAGATTTTTTTTTTTTTTTTTGCAATGTAGTATGCAATCTACTGGGGGAAATACTGTCATTGCAAAGAAAAGGCAGAAGGACACTGATAATTTAATATAGAGTATGATTTTTACAATTTAAGTGGGCCAAAATAAATCGCCCAACAGGCCACATTCTGCCTTATTTTACCGAAGGTCTTGTTTAAAACATTGTGGGACAGATTGGTTTTACCCTACTCCTTCTGGTTTTTGTTATATGTGTGAGTGTACATATTAGGGTTTAATCTCGGGAACCGCGATTCCCAGGACATGTGATCAGAACAATTTCCCATAATCGGGAAATGTGAAGACAGGACCTGGAAAAAATTGGAAGGATCTTTTTGTTGTCATACAGTAATGCGGACGACAAAGGGTCTTGTGGCGCGTCTTTTCCCCAGCCACTTCCCCGAGGAGAGCGAGACTAAGGGCACGTCCGAGTGTTTTTTTTTTTCCTGTTTTGCAGTCGCTTAGTTTTAGGATAAGAAATGATCATGAAATAGTTTGCTTTAACATGTTTAAATTGGAGTTGTGTAAAAATATTATTTAGGCTATAACGATAGGCCAGTTTTTCAAAAGACAATTTACAAACGAACCTGCCATATTAATGCAGCGGATTACGCCCACGACAGCGCAGGTGGCTGAGCCTTTATAGGTGCTGTGGAGATGAAACTTATTGTTCTGCATCACTAATACCAATAATTTCATGAACAATGCAGGTTGGCACGAATATTTGAATGATATCTAAATAAGGCCTATACACAGGGTACAGTAAAAAGTGAATAAATAAATCCCGGGATTCCTGGGAAATATCTTGTCTTTTCCTGGAATTCGATTTGGTCAATTAATATTTTGAAAAATATTAAACAGTAGTACATATATACATATACATATATAGTTAAAAGATACACAAACAGTGTGTGTGTGTGTGTGTGTGTGTGTGTGTGTGTGTGTGTGTGTGTGTGTGTGTGGCATTAACTTAGTGGACCTCTGTGAGCAACCAAACAGGCCAGTTTGTTTGCTTCGCTGCTCGGCAACTACTTATTAATCAACCTGGCAGAGAGACAGTGGTGGCACGGCACCTTTGCCTGCCAAATAGGGAGCTGGCCCTACTCTGATAATTTTTAACACACAACACCCACAGCTCAGAGGCTGCCAAATTGGGAGCAGCTCGGTCTAAGATAAGTCTAATAGTCCTGTGCTGTGGGAGGGTGATAGACTGGGTCCCCCTTGAAGACTGATGTTTGTACTTAGAGCTGTGGGCCTGGGAGTTTAGGGGAGGAAAGGAGAGGCTGTGCATAAGGAAGCAGAACAAAAGGGACGCAGAGTAGTCGACTAGTTTGGCTTCAAAGATGTCACCCAGTATAGTGTATATTCTGCATAGAAGCTAAATCATTCTTTGGATGAATGTTAGTGTAAATACAAGGTACTAGCAAGTTCCCTGCCAGCACAAAAGATTATGGAAATGTCCGACCTCTCTTTATTCTCTTTTGGCCAAACCTCCGCTTGCGTGTACATAAATGCAGTAGTGATCATTCCAAATGTGAACAGGTCAGGGCTTAGAATTCTTCCCTTTTCTACTGAAGTGTAAACAGTATTCCTAATCTATGGTGCAGCAGAGCCAAGTCTGTGAATGTCCCACTGGAGATTTTCTCCTGCTCGGCCTCATCCAAAGATAGGTATTTTGCCGTACTTTGAAATAAAATGAATAAACAACAGTTCCATTGAAAAAACATTTGTAAAAGGTGTTACATTTAACTTAGCAGAAGGTTTTACGATTTTCCTTGTGTGCATTTCAGATGCACCATGAAATATTCATGGGCGCAGAGGACATCTTTTATAAGAGTGTGTATATTTGCAAAACAGATTCATGGACCAATTACCGGTCCTCCTTCGGCTGCACTTTACTTGTCCTTTCCTTCACTTCACTGTACTTGAACTATATTTTATATTCCCCTTTTTTTCCATTTGTGTTTCTCCACTTCCCAGAACACAAAATGTGCTTTCTAAATGAAGTAAAAAGAACCTCATATTAATGGTATAATGTATAACTATACATAATATTTTAAGAAACCAATAGGTTGTATTTCAAATTAGATAAAATGGATGGAGTAATGGTTTATACATTGATGCATTTTCTTTCTTTACCATTAGGCTTGTCCCCCATCTTTGATTTGGCCAAAGTTATATGCCGGATGCCCTTCCTGACGCAACCCTTTCCATTTATCCAGGCTCTGAACCAAACTGGCACTAAAAGGCACTGGCTTGTGCTCCCTAGTGGCTGGTTTTTATATATATATTGTTGCATAATCGATGATCGATTATTTATATATATATATGTATATGTATATATATATATATATATATATATATATATATATATATATAAGCCGCAACTTTTGTCACACAATTTCAACCCTGCAGCTTATGCAGAAATGCGGCTAATGTATGCATATTTTTCTAACTGCTTGAGCAGAAAAAGGTAAGAGTGAGACAGGTGGTGTTGAGGAAGACGCAAGTCACAACCGCAAATAGAACACCAACACCATAGAAGAAGAAGAAGTATAACGTACGGTAACGCGATTTGCACATCAATAAAATTAGCATAAACTGACCCTCATGTAAAAAGAATGCGGCACGTGTCTTCTGCTCATGCTAAGTGGGTTTGGGCTGAAGAAGACAAACCATTGAGACGTTTTGTTAGAAGTACATGTACCAAAGTTATGTACTTTAGTCTAGGTCCAGTCAATGTCAGATTTTGTTTGTTTTTGTATTAAATAAATCTTTAACTCAAAAGAGAACTGCATTTGGGTCCAACCTTGTCTTCAATGACTCCAACGTAACACAGTGGGCAGCTTTAGGCACCCTGGGAGCAGGAAGTTGGGAGGTTACCATGCTCAGAGCAACTCAGCTGGTGGTTTGGAACCTGGACCTCTGTGGACACAACAACTTAACAACTTAGCTCCCACTGCCATATATACTACATATACATACATTCATATATACAGACAGACAGAAACACATACCTGTACATGCATCTATGCTAGCTAAAGAAACCAGATTGAGATGGTTTGGACATGTTCAGAGGAGGGACGGTTGGTAGAATGATCCTAACAATGGAGCTACCAGGTAGGAGACAGAGAGGATCCATGGATGCAGTGAGAGAGGACATGGAGGTTGTTGGAGTAAGGCAGTGCTTCTCAAACATTTTCTGTTGCGCCCCCCCTAACAAGAAAAAAACAGTTTGCGCGCGCCCTCCCTCCCCACCACCCACTCTCCGCCGCAACTATAAATAATAGCATTTGTCTATAAAATAGTTCTAGGGACACCTCTGCAAAACATCGTATCCCTGTGAACATAAAGACAACAAAAAGAAAGAGATATAGTTCAACTTACACGAATAACTTTATTAACATTATTTATTAGTCTGTAAAAGAAAAGATTTTAAGTGCATCAATTTGCCTGAAACTCCGGTCTTTCCTCGCCTCTCACTGTAGTCACAGTGAAGCCAAGCGCTACATATGCTTCGTCATATTTGCGCATCTTCGCTTTGAGGTGACTTTCTTTCGACTCGCTATCTTCGTTTCTCTCCGCCTTTCTTTTCATCTCTGTTAAAAATTTCTCCATGTCTACGTGTTCGTTTTCTGCACTTCACATCGCCAGCTCGTTCCAAAACAAACCCACGCCATAGAGTTAATACACGCTGCGCACAATGGGCAATGAGAGCGCCACTGCCAACTACTGGGGTGGATTTGCAATTACACTTTCTTGTAGTACGGCGAAAAAAGCATGTTCCCCAGGATCACACGCGTCCCCCTCAGCATCGCACCGTGCCCCACCACGGGGGCGCGCCCCACAGTTTGAGAAGCACTGGAGTAAGAGTAGAAGATACAGAGGACATAGGGTGATGGAAAATGTTGACTCGCTGTAGCAACCACTGAAAAAGGGACAAGCATCAAAGAAGCTATATATGTTATATATAAGTTTGATGGCCTATGAGGTCATCCTTTCAATGACTCTGTACTTATTTCAGTTAGAGTCCATAACATCAATAATGTGACCTGGTGAAATCAATTATTATTATGCTCAACGTGTTATGTGAGCAAATGCAGGTGAATTGTTATTTTTGGCATATTGCATAGGGCGTCTCATCCGACACCTGGTTGACGTTTGTCATACAGCGGCAGTGTGCACGGCACGCTCACAGGTCACACAGGAAGATTGATAGATGAGGATGACGAAGAAGGAAACTGATGCGTCATCATTTTCCCATTATTGGGTGTGTTATGTCAGTGGCTCAGGGACAGTCTCTCGAACGCTAACCCCAACCGCTGGAAAGAACACATGCAGCTGCAGGTGAATGTTTTATCTACACACAGTTGGTCCAGACACAGCTGGCTGGGCTGAGGAGTAGCCTGGCAGTGGGAAACAGATGCACAAGATAACAGCGGGACAGGATACACATGGCCTATCAAGGTACAGTGTGTACCTGACACCTACATTTGGCATTATTTTAGCTCTGTTTCTTTCCTGAAAGCCAAACCATTGGTTGGGTGGTTATTTTCACACGTGCCTGAATAAATGGATTTCGTGACAAGAAGCTAAAAAGTGAGAATGCAGGACACTTTATATATATTTGGGTTTTTTTTATGGGTAAAATTGTTAATTTCAAGGCTTGTTCCTTTCCGTCTTTAAGTAGAAATAAAAATGTTTAGACTTTTTTTCTAAATCGTTGTATAAACACACAATAAAATTAAGATTAAGATTAAATTTCTTTTTTCGTCATTGTGACGTTGTGATTCACACCACAGCGCACAACGAAATTTGGCCCCTGCATTTAACCCATCATCAAAGTGAGCAGTGGGCAGCTAATGAGCGCCCGGGGAGCAGTTAGTGGGGACGGTACCATGCTCAGTGCGCCTCATTTTTTTGCACCTCAAAAAAATGGTAATAAATGTGCATTTTAAGGCTCAATATGTAGTTCCCGGAGAGGGTGAGAATGCAAAACACAGACAAATAAGCCATTACATTTCCTGGTACATTCTTGTTATAACCGTTAAATTATTGTAATGTAATAAATACTATAAAATGTATGTATCAATCACAACTAATGTCTTATTAACTTCTTACTGTTATAAAGATGGGTCTGTTAGGCATTTAAAGTCAATGTTTATCAATAAAAATATTCTCTTCATTTGGCCTTTGAGACTTTACACTGTGTTCCAATTATGCAAATCACATTTTGCTTTTTCCAAAATTATCTATATGAATGGCAGTCCTCATGATTTTCACCAACAATTAGAGCACAATTCAAACGTTTTTAAAATAATGCTAATAGTACATTTAAAAAAATTAATGTACACAAAAATGTATGTTCCAAATTATTATGCACAATTGACTTTCCACACATTTTATTGTCATAAAGAACAAAAAAATGGTCATGTGTGAAATTATAAACTGTAGCCTGACTGAAATGTAACTAAAATCCAGCACTATTTAAATCAAAACATTATCACAAGTGAAGTCACATCTGAACATACGACCCCTTGTTGAAAAGGACCT
Source organism: Paraplagusia blochii (assembly GCA_016785265.1). NCBI lineage: Eukaryota > Metazoa > Chordata > Actinopteri > Pleuronectiformes > Cynoglossidae > Paraplagusia > Paraplagusia blochii. The sequence goes on from JAFBJS010005507.1 coordinate 15,942, forward strand.
TCTCACGTCTTCCATCCATTGAATTCGTCAGTTTTGGTTTAGTATCTGCTGGAACAGCCTTGGATGAGGACAGAATAGCCTCCCAGAGCTGTTGTTGAGATGTGAACTGCCTCCCACCATCATAAACACTCCTCTTGATGATTATCCGAAGGTTCTCAATAGGGTTGAGGTCAGGGGAGGATGGGGGCCACACCATAAGTTTGTCTCCTTTGATGGCCATTGCGGCCAGAGATGCAGATGTATTATTTGCAGAATGGCATGGTGCATTGTCATGCACGAAAGTTTTCTTGTTACGAAAAGCTTGATTCTCCTTTTGCCACGTTGGAGGCACCAGCAGCTTAAAAAACTCATCTGCTGCTGTCATGGGATAGTTATACAGCTGCTCTTTGGGTCCTGGATTTTCCTTTATCGGCACGCACATGTGTGTGCTCTGAGTCTGCTGCACACTTCTCGATAGTGCGATGATCGCGAGGAAGGTTCTTGGCAATTTTGATTGTCGTTATTCTTTGACCGAGACATTCAACTATTTGAATAGTTTTTCAGCAGCTCCTTCTTCTTGCCCATCATGGTTGAAAATGGTAGCCTGCTTAATAATGTGGAACAACCGTCTTTAGTTGTCTCCCCTTTAATTGGACTCACCTGGCAACCTAATTAGCACAGGTGTCTTCAATTGGTTTCAGTGATAAACAGAGCCATGATACACATTTACCATTCATGAGTTTAAACTGACAAACAAAAAAAATCTCACCTCACCACTCTTCAACACTCTTTGCATAATAATTTGGAACGCAGTGTATTGACACCAACACAGAGAACTCCTGTTCTTCGTTAGTTTGGCATCTTGACTTTTTCATTGGAGTGATTTGTATTCATTTCAAATGGTTTTAAACCAGCAGTCAAAATGTTGACACAGCCTCATGACTACATACAAACAAATGTATAAAATAAAATATATGCCACAACACACTCTCACTAATCACAGTCTTTGAAGTGCTTCTTAGTATGTAAACACACCAGGTCTGCGAGCTTCCAGTATCGTATTCAGTATTGGCCAGGTGTACAGTAGGTATTATGCCAGTGCTTGGCAAAAGACTGTTCCAGGTTCCAGGGCGGAACTGGTACAACTTAATTAGTATAGAGCAAGTGAGGAGTCCTAGAGGGGGTTAAGATTTTCCATGTATCCATGCCTGGACGGAAACCTTGCTGTGTTGTATATGTGTGCATTTTTGTTTACTAGATACAGTACCCCATATTATATTCCACTAGCTGTCAAACACAATAATGCACAAAAGAAAACGTTAATTTCTTTTTTCCCCCCACTGAGTCTGAAGGGGCTTTTCACCCCCCTATTCCATCAGCCATTACCCTTTGACTGGAAAAGTAGGCCCCAAAGATCCAGTCAATAGGATCAAATATAGAATAAACATAATTGCATAGGATAAAATAAGCTAAAAAGAACACAAGAAGGACATGAGAATGGTCAAGGGTTATGCAGGTGGAATAGGTAATGTTAGAGAACAGTGACGGGTGACTACTGGGTACCAGAGTCTTCTGGTAAAAGGCAAAAAAAAAAAAAAAAGATAAATACACCCACAACACCATAAGAGCTTATGTTAATGTTGATCGAACATTTAATTTGCTGTTTGTCCATTCGTTTGCTTTCTGTGTGAGTGAGACAATAATATTCCTTCTGGCATACAGATATATATCAACAGTCCAAAAGCCAAAGGTTTGGGCAAAACTTCCTTATTTTCATGACTATTTATATGCAGATGGGCCTTTGCTATGATTACTTTTTTGCATACTCTCTCTTCAAGACTTGGTTTTCCAGAAGACTTGAAAGATTTCCCCAAAAACCCCCCAAAAATTTGTACATCTATAGTGTATGTAGTCATGAAAATATAGGAGAAACCTTGAATCAGAAGGTGTGTCCAAAAATTTTGCCTTATCTTTACTTACATATTTATATATCGCAGTAGTGTATTTGTGTTTAAAGCCCCTAACTGTTACCTAGAAAACAAATGTGAAAAAAAAAAATATATATATATATATCCAAGAAGCTGGGTAATACACATCCGTATGATGATTCCAAAGTTAACAATTTATTTTTGAAATAAGAGACACAGGGAGAGAGAATACTTAGTGATAATGACTGCTTGTGATTTCCCCTTATACAGCTAATTGCTCACCTCTCCAGATTTCACAGGTTTTCTACTCAGGAAATGGATCGCAGCATTAATATAAACACCCTGAGCAGGGCCCCAACTGGCATGAAGGCATAATGTCTGAATAATTTCACAGATAATTTGGTTTTCATGGACAGGAAATTATAATACTAACTTAAGATGGGGGCGGGGGGAAGTGCAAAGAGAGAGGAGAAAGAGATGCAGGGCGAATCAACCAACGGTTGTTTGTTGTGAGTGCACTAAAAAGGACCCTTTTAGAGCTTAGAAAAGTAACAGGAACATGTCTTCTTTTTAGGTTCCTTCCCTTTGTAATACCGCCCCCTTTTGACATTACATTACGGCTTTACATTAAATAGCAAGATTTGTTTCCATTATTGCGACATAAAGCACACGTCTTAAAGAAGACATCATCTCATGCAGTGTGACTGATTCCCAGCAACACATGGCTCATTCATATGTTGTAAGTGTTCATCAAGTACATCTTTAAAAATTTCGTTTTGCTGTTTCAGTCTGAAGCTGATACTTAATTCAAATCTTAATTTTCTTCTTTTCCTTCCGGCTTCAACAATCAACATTTTCCATCTCTGTATCTTCTACTGCGACTTCAACTGCCTCCATCACTACATCCATCAAGCTACGTGGTAGCTCCATCTCTAGAATCATTATTTTGCCAATGGATCCACTGTCCCTCCTCTGAACATGTCCAAACCATCTCAATCTGGCTTCTCTAGCCTTTTCTCCAAACCTTCCTGTCTGCGTTGTCCCTCTAATCACCTCTTTCCTGATCCTGTCCATCGTTGTCACTCTGAATGAGAATCTCTTTAACTCTGCCACCTCAATTTTTGTCACCTCGCTCAACCGAGGAGGTGGTTTGAGACAGAACTTATCACCCACATACAAAGTCCTTTTGGGAACAACACCTCAACCCCATTAGCAACCAGTTCACACCACACAGATTTGGTTACTCTACACCAGAGATGTCCACTATTCCAAGTCAAGTCTTGAGTCTTTATGCGCAAGTCCAAGTCAAGTCTCGAGTCTTTCGTCCCAAGTCCAAGTCAAGTCTCAAATAGCTGAAAGTTTTCATATCGGACGCTATCTGAGATAATACTGCATTGCTGTGTTGTTGTACTGTACTGTACTATAGGCCTATAATATGTTATTGCACACTACACCATCAAAGTTGATCAAAACAATGTACTGTGCTTGTGCAATGTGAAGAAACATCACAAAAGCTTCAAGCTTGAACAATGTATTGTGTGAATACTACAGGATACATACGAACCTGATTTGCATTTTCCCTTCTCAAAAACTTCTCCACCACTGTCACCTGCTCATCTGGCTCACCACCTACTGTTACAATCACTGTCGCAATAACGATGTCGTTTTTACAAGGCATTCAAAGCCTTTGCTGCCACCCGCTGGAATAAAAGGGTATTACCGTATCTGCCACACTTAATCACAGCTCAGACACCCAACAATGATTAATGAGGTGATATTAGATCATTTCCCACGGCACAGCAGACGGTCTCTCACAGCACACTAGGCCCACTGGTTGAAAATCACTGCCTCAACCGCTAAGCCACCGCATACAAAGGTTGACTGTGTAATTGGTAAAAAAAAATAAATGGTCATGCAGATGGACATACTTCAGGTTTGTTGTTGCTGCATGCATGTACAAATGATAAACACATCTTTGGACTGACATGGGCATGTCGGTGTGTGCATTGCTCCTTTGTCTTTATGTGTTGAGAAGTATATATGTGACGTGTGCGCCTGCAAGAGGGAGAGAGGAAAGGAGGCAGCCTTCTCTGTAGTGCCAGCCTTTGATCAGAGTGCGTGTGTGTGTGTGTGTGTGTGTGTGTGTGTGTTGGAGGCAGATGAAACACTGTGCCCTCATGCACCACTCACAGAACACCCACTATGTTTCTCTGAGACTTTTTTTTTTTTGTTTGCTTTGCTTTACTACGCTCCTTCCCCCCCGCCCGAGACCCTGTCAAAGCGATGATTCTTGACCACGGCCACTTTAAAAGCAATTCATGCAGAGCCGCAATTTCATCCTGGCTAGCAGCATTTGAGCAAGTTCCTTTGTTTTTTTCCCTGGCCTTTTATCAGATTCTAAAGTAAATGAGGACCGGGGTGAGGCCGACCTGCTGCTGCAGACTGACTCGCTCGCAGTTTGAGGCAAAAGAAGGGACAACAGCTTTTGCTCTTATGAGATAGCATCAAGGTTCAGCTGAATCAGGAAGTTTTGACTCAGATGTAGATTTTTTAAATTAGGACACAAAGTTTGCTGAGACAATAACTCCAAGCCAAAGCCTAGGAAAATAGACTTTCACATGAATTAACTCACAATAAGGAGACAAAAGGGTATAGCAGCCTATAAATATCTTCACTTTAATGAAGACTGTTTCGGTTTCTTAAGCCACAAAGGGCCGTGCTGATGCAAACACATTGCTGTCTGTTGCATTGATTAACTTAATTAATTGTCTCATCTGCATAATTTGCAATTGTAAATATGATGGTGATCACATTGCAGGGTGTAGGAAGCCTATTTGTCTCCTTCTTTGTGTCTGTCCTAAATAGTTCATCCAAACCAGTAAGTAATGCATGTGGAGCTGCGGATCAGTAATCTGACTTTATCTTGCCATATTGAGCTTTAAAATTAAAACATGGAGAAAAAACTGTTGGATATTGTGTGGAGCGAAGGAGGGCAACCACTATCATGTGTTTTGGGATTGCCCAAAAAATTATTCCATATTGGCATGACATTCATAAATGTTTGGAAAAGGTATTCCAAGTCATTATCCCCTTTAATGCGTTGTCAATGTACATGGGTAATGATATATATTAGGGATGTCCGATATTAACATTTACCGATACCGATATTCAATCAATCTAATCGATATTGCCCAAACACTTTATTCCCGATACCTATATGAACCGATACCGATATTCCACTGAATTAGTGTGATACCAGACTAAAGTCATTCTATAAATAACTGTGTACAACATAAACACACTACTTCAATATTAGTTATAGAAAAGGACATATTTATTTATTTTACTATTGTGTTTGAAACAGTCCTATTATTCTTTGTGTAGCATTTGATGTTTGATTGATATGCTTCGATATTAAAAAAGGTTCCTGATAGTGGCATAATAATATCGTCCATGCCTAATATATATATATATATATATAACAAAATACACAAAAAATGGCAGACAAATATTACTCAATGGGGGAAAAAAAGCTTTGACCAGGAAGTGGTTGTAACCAGATGCCCCATCATTAGGGGACTGGTTTAAAACTATTTGCAAAATCTATATTTTGAAAAGAATAACATTCTCATTAAAAATGAAAACTGGACATTTTAAGAGTTTATGGAAAAAATTGGGTGAAGTTGTCGGGTATTGTCTTTTGAAGTATGATGAAGTTGTTTGTTGCTATTTAAAATTCTGTATGTTTGAAGTTTGGTTTGAGCTGCAGACACCAAACCATTTAGAAAGTTCATTGTAAGGAGTACATGTACATGTAGTTCATTGAGGGACATGTGTATGAAGTATATGTTTAGTTCATGCCAGATTTTGTTCTTATGTTTAAATAAATTTTGAACACTCAACTTAAGACTCCCGGTGCTGCATTTGGGTCCTACCACGTCGTCAACGTTACCAAAACGTAACATAGTGGCACTTATCAATGCTATATTAAAGAAACAAATATGATAAACAGAATTGTAAAACTAATGAATAAATATGACATTGTTCAATTTTGTTCTAAAAGTTGTACAGGAAAAAAAAGAAATTGAGTTATACGAAGTTAAATAACACAGATATTTGAGGTAATGTTGTACTATGTGTCCTCTGTTAATTTTTTTAATGTGTGTTTGGTGTAAGTGTATGTGTTACCAATACATATGCTCTGCAATGGCCAATAAAATTATTTAAAAAAAAAAAAATTAATCTCACTTAACATTTCTTCAACAAGACATCATTGTGCCCTGAATCATAGGCGTGGGCCTGGGCCAGCCCACTTGTCAGTCAGGCCCGCCCAATCCAATGAGAGGGCTGCTCAAACTTGGCTATAATACTTTGGGGTTGGCCCACCCTGATTTTTTTCAGGGCCCACACATTTTAAGGGGTCTGGCCACGCCCCTGCTCTGAATATGGTTGTTTTATATCGTTCATTTGATCTTTTCTAAGGAAGCAAAGGGTGAACCCCAAAGTAGTGTGGATTGTTAGTATGTACAGATTTATAAAAATACACATGAAGTCTACATACCTTGTCAATATAACATTTCATGTTAACCAGAGAACTCATTCATGTTTTATATTCACTCCCCAGGTTTCCTCAGCACTGGTGACCAGTCTGCAAAGGGAAACTACGGTCTTCTGGACCAGATCCAGGCTCTGCGCTGGCTCAATGAGAATATCGGCCACTTTGGTGGAGATCCAGAGAGGATAACCATCTTTGGCTCTGGAGCCGGGGCGTCCTGCGTCAACCTTCTCATCCTTTCTCACCACTCTGAGGGTAATTCCTACAGTAACAATGTATTTGCATGCATGGTTTAAATTCTGTTTTAACCCCTTATGCACAGTGATGTTATATTGACTACATATTTATACCACAGACAGAAGAATTGCAAAATGAAAGTGGAAAAAAAGGGCAATAATTATGACTGGTGGACCACAGGTTGTCCTGAAATTTGAGTCATGGGCCAAGTCAGGAGCAAATAGATGAAGCATTGGTGTAAAAACTGAGATAAATGACGATTAAATGATTTTTAGCTCTTCTAAACTATATTTTGGGAAGATTAAGGCTTTGTGGAGAAAAGGCGGAAGGATAATGATAATAAATAGTCATAGTGGCCAAACGGGCCGCATCTGGCCCCCAGGCCTTAGTTTGTCCAGGTATGTCTTAGAAAATGTAGTACAAGGGTTCATGTCAGCATTCCATTCCCTACATTGCATGTTATGTAATTTTTGACTCACATAAGAACCTACCCAACATCCTAATCCATCAATACCTATACACAAAATCAGAAGAGTCTGACTTAAACCTGGAAGCTATAATAAAGGGCAAAAATTTCCCATATAGCACGCTGCAGTATAGTGTGCAGCTGGCAAATGTTATATGTAAAAAAAAAGCTGTTTATCATATATCACATCTTCAGGTATGGTGTTGTAACCACAAAACAGTGTAAGATGAGAGCATCCTAAACCATGCTTCGCCAATCTTTGTGAGTCGAATCTTCTTCTAGGGAGGTTAAACTTAGAGCCAGCTTCAACTGGCCGATGCAAGCGAAGAGAACCTCACAGTAACCAGAGGAGCCTGTGTTGACCTTGTGTTTCCTGTGAGAAGCTCAACTCCCCAAACCCTCCGTGTGTCTGTTCCAATCCTCCTACTTTGTCATCATCCCATTGTGATCACCGTCTCACTCGTCACCATGAGCATCTAACACCAACCTGCCACTGAGCTGCTTGTTTGTCATGCAACCTTCCCCTCCTTTCCATTCGTCAGTGTTGCCAGGTAAGGAGTCTGTCACCTGTACCGTTAAAGAACACTTGGTCGTGTCAAGGTAGATAGCAGATGCATGCATGGTGCATAGTAGGTTGTAAACGGAAGAGAATACAATGTTCTAAATAGTGAAATGGAAAAAGAAAATATTGTTAATGATAATTGAATTGAACTGAATGCCTTTATTGTCATTGCACATAGATACATACAACGAAATTCGAGTGCTACTCTAATAAGGTGCAGAAAAACATCAATAAATAAATAAATTAGTAATACATACAAACAGACATTCATTCACTTTAAATAAATTCAACACTAAAATACTGAGATATGTAAAACAATGACAAAATGATAAAAGTGCTAATTGGATCATAAAAGCAAAATTAAATTGAATATAACAAAGCTCAACTCCCCAACATCTCCTTGTTTTCCTGTGTGGGTGTAAACATTAAGGTTAACAATAACACTATAATAACAACAATATAATTCCCGTTCTGTAGCAGCACTTGTAAAATTACTGATGAATAAACAGCTCAAATAGGGTAAGATTAGGAAAGAGTAGCACTTAATAAATTAATACACAAACCAACATCCTAGCAAGAACTGGTGATTTTAGAAATTACCTGTAGTCTTGGGAAAGGGGTCTCAGATCTTGAGCCATTTGTACAACATAAAACAATGCTCTACATCAGTGTTCTCCAACATGTATTGCACGGATTAAATGTCTCGTACTATTTTCAAGGACCGTTAAGTTGTGGCAGATAAATATCCCTTATTAAAATTAAATTCCCGGTGTTCTGAAATATTTTCCTACCTATGAAATTTTCCTACCTGGATTAACTGGGCATGCACACAACAAAGGTTTCCCAAGTGCACACAGCTTATAATTTTCTCCTACCAGACCGGAATACAAGGTTAGAATCTTATATCAATGACTCTGCGTTATTTTGAGTTTATTGTTGTTGTCTTCACTATGAAAATATTTCCTAATCAAGTAAAATTGCATTATTAATGATGGAATCCTAGCCGTTCTATTAAGTTATTTTGTTGATATGGGTATGGATCAAGTGTAAGTAATAGCCAGGTGGAGCCAAAAGGAAATATTATTTATATTATTATTGCACCAATTCACCCACGGACCGATACCAGTCCCCAGGCACCTGTGACACTTAATTCTTTAGCATCCATGTCAACTAAGCAAAGTGACGTCAACATCATTTTTATCAAGCTCAATATAAAGCAACAAAAACATTATAATCGGACAATTACAAAATGAGAGACAAAACCTGAAAACAAAGGGAAAACTGTCTGCAGCAGAGATATAATTACACGTTATTATCTTCAAATTTTAGCATTCCCTTGTTCCAGTCCTGCCTCAATATTGTGTGCTTCAGTATTTTGTATCAATGTGCTCCAGTCATTATATTTGTTTTTTTGTTGTGCGTGTCTTGTTTTGTGTCCCGTTTGAATTCTGACCACAGCCACACACCACCATAGACCGTCTTTGTCTCTACAATTGAGAAAAAAAAAAATAATAAAACATTATTCATCTCAGATCTGCCATGAACTTTATGATACTGCAGGTTCAACTGTAGTAAAACAAATTTCTCCTTTTAGGTCTCTTTCACAGGGCCATAGCTCAGAGTGGAACTGCCATCTCCAGTTGGTCTGTCAATTACCAGCCGCTCAAGTACACCAAGATCCTGGCCCGAAAGGTGGGCTGCACCTACTCTGAGACGGCTGACCTGGTGGACTGCTTGAGACGCAAAAACTTCAGAGAGCTTGTAGACCAGGACATCCAACCAGCTCGTTACCACATTGCTTTTGGTCCTGTAGTTGATGGTGATGTGGTGCCAGATGATCCTGAGATCCTCATGCAACAGGTGAGTCACCGGGTACCAGCGTGACTGCAGAACAATATTTGTAGCCCAAATCAGCATGATCACTGACGGACTTCCCAGGGTGCATCTGTACTTTGATAGGTTTATATTGTCCCAATGGGTTTATCTCTGTATCAGAATTGATGGATAAGAGAACAGTGCTGTTGAAGTTGAAAACCACCTGTATGTGTAGGCAAGATCAACAGAATGGGCAAAATGGGCTGCAACCCCTGGTCTGGCCACCAGGGGGAGGCCTCAGCTTACTGAACGCAAGTCACTAAAATGAGGAAAGAAAGGAGGAAGGAAACCAAACTCCATGTTATTTAAAATTGTTACATATTGCCAATTCACTTTAAACTGTAGGGTGTCGTAGATTGGTTCTGTGGACGTCTGTGAGGGTCTATGTGTTAGTGTATCCGTTGTGATTGGGACAAGATTTGAAAAACATCATCCTGGTTTTTAGCCCCAGAATAATTCCTACATGGTGCAATTTACATTTTTTAAAGAAGAAAAAAAATCAAATATCCAGGGATCCCACAACAAACAAAGCCAGCAGATGTATTGAGTGTTATGAGCAAAGCAGCAGTAGGTTATGTCTTCTCCTCTTTTGCCACTAGGGGGAGTTCCTCAACTACGACATCCTCATAGGAGTAAACCAAGGAGAAGGGCTGAAGTTTGTGGATGACAGTGAAGACAATGACGGCATTTCAGCTGCAGCTTTTGACTACACCATCTCTAACTTTGTAGATAATCTCTATGGTTACCCTGAAGGTGAGAAATGTCTGTTTGAGACTTGTCTGATGTTTGCCATGTTAACTCTTCTCAGGAGTCATTTATTTATTAATTCAACTGTTGCCGCTCAAGTTCTTCTGGACCTCCATGTATATGGTCCCAACATCGATCATACTTTTTAGATTTTTTTTTTTCAGGTAACAGCGTCACATGCACTGTATATTCAAAATAAGTCCTAGAGTGAATGCAATACAAAACAACATGAGGGCAGAAGAAACGTCTGTATAAAGAGTGTTTTTGAGTGATTCACAGCAAAGACAAGCAAGCTAAGAGAGCCTGTCTATCACTGAGATTATCTTTCACCGTGGTGGGTCTGTGCTCTGGCCTTTGAGGCTCTGTGGGCATTAATGCTGCCTCTCATTATCCCCCAGGAAGCAAGCTCGCAATCACTATGCTGTTGTTTCTAACTGATCAACCTGCAAACTGCTCTCAGCGGGCCACAGTCAGAATGCAGACACATGCTATAATGTATGCCGCTGACACATGCTATAATGCTATAATGTACCCGATGACGGGTGTATTGGTTGAAGCAGATTATCCGATTTTGTCTTAATCATCCATCCCTTTTTTTAATAACAGAGTTGTTCTCTTTCTTTTCTCACATCTTCAACTACAGGCAAAGACATCCTGAGGGAAACCATCAAGTTTATGTACACTGACTGGGCTGACAGAGACAACGGTGACATGAGGAGGAAGACTCTCCTCGCTCTGTTTACAGATCACCAGTGGGTGGCGCCAGCTGTGGCCACCGCCAAGCTCCACGCTGAGTTTCAGTCCCCGGTTTACTTTTACACTTTTTACCACCACTGCCAGACCGAGACTCGACCTGAATGGGCCGACGCGGCTCACGGCGACGAGATACCGTACGTGTTCGGAGTGCCTATGATCGGCGCCACAGATTTGTTCCCATGCAATTTCTCCAAGAATGATGTAATGCTGAGCGCTGTCGTCATGACCTACTGGACCAACTTTGCTAAAACTGGGTAGGTTGTTAATATTCTATTTGTGTTTCTTTTTTGCCGTATAGAAAATAGCGAAAATGTTTTAATAACATTTATGTATCTAATTTAAGTTTCTTCTCTGTTGTTCATCAGGGATCCTAACCTGCCAGTGCCCCAGGACACTAAGTTCATTCACACCAAACCTAATCGCTTCGAAGAGGTTATCTGGACCAAGTTCAACTCAAAGGATAAGCAGTATCTCCACATTGGCCTAAAACCACGAGTAAGAGACAACTACAGGGCCAACAAAGTGGCCTTTTGGCTGGAATTAGTCCCACATCTTCACAGTTTACATGAGGTGCTCTTCCCTACTACGACCCGATCGCCACCAGGCCCTCGTCCTGGCACATATGGACCCTGGCCAAGACCGCCAGGTCCTCGTACAACTCGTCACCCGTACCCTACGTTTCCCCCGGAGCTGGACGGAGATGGATCGGATCGTCCACCCCAGGTTCTTTTCCCGGGAGACCCTCGGGACTACTCCACGGAACTGAGTGTGACGGTGGCTGTGGGAGCGTCACTTCTCTTCCTCAACATTCTTGCCTTTGCTGCACTGTACTACAAACGTGATAAGCGACACGAGATGCGACGCCATCGACTGTCTCCTCAGAGGGGCGGGCCTGCCAACGACCTGGCCCACAGTCAGGAGGAAGAGATCATGTCTCTGCAGATGAAGCACTCAGAGCACGATGCTCACCACGATATGGAACCTCTCCGGCCACATGACATCCTGCGACCCGCCTGTCCGCCTGACTACACGCTGGCGCTGCGCCGTGCCCCGGACGATGTGCCATTGATGACTCCAAACACCATCACCATGATCCCCAGTACCATCACCAGCATGCAGCCTCTTCATGCTTTTAACACTTTCCCCTCTACTGGCCACAACAACACCCTGCCCCACCCGCATTCTACAACCAGGGTATAGTACGGGCCACTCTAATACAGCGCCACCCAATGACCAGCAAGACTGGCTGTAAGACTGATCTGGAAAAAGAGGCTGTTGGGTGTGGGCCTTTGCTCTGGTTTCTGACTATTTTGTCTGTACCCTCCTGTAAAAGCTTGGCGCCCTCTACTGGCGGAAAGTGGACTAGCACCAGGAGGGCGAGTCAGCAAAATGCATATGGGGAAGATCAAAACTTTTAACTTTAATTTTCCTTTTTCTGACTCAAGTTCTGTGACATCTGTCAAAGGGAATTTTAGTTTTATATGATCTCCTGTTTCTTTTACAGCTGAGGTACCAACATACGATATAATCTTCTTTTTTCAACATTTGCCAGATATTGTTTCTTGCACTCGGCAGAATGGGGTTATGCTTAGTGCCTCTCTCTCTCTCTTTCTCTGTCTCTCTCTCTTTCAAACAGACAAATCCACATAGAAACCAGCATTTTTGGTGCCAAGTATGTTTAACCGTTTTTTGTGTAACCTTTGGAAGCAGATGGAGGCAAGAAAATTCAAGACCCCTTTGATTTAGTGTTGACTAAAATATGCTGTGCGCTCTCATGACAATATGCCACACAGGCCCTTTGTTGTTGTTTTTTTCTGGGATATATTTAGGGTTTAGTTTTTTTTTTTTGTCATTTGATATCAGAATTTTTTTTTTTTGCTTTTTGTCAAAATTTGTTTTACTAAAAATAGACATAGAGAAATGATATTATATATATATATATAAATATATATAAATGTGTACAAAGGAAAAAGTATATAAAAGGGTCTCAGTGGGTATCAGTGGGAAACTATGCATGAATTATTTTTGAAGATGATGATGAGGACACAACTGTATTTGTCACTGCACGTTTCCCAAACATATGTGAATTCCGTTTGTCCGCTTTGAGTCTAACCTTGCATAACAGGAACTGAAAAATCCATTTATTCTCCTTTAAGTTTCCATTTATTCCACAGGAGTGGCCCCAAATCTCACATAACCAGGCTTAAACAGTGATTCATTTGGTTAATCAATTTTCTATAACTTATAGGTTATAGAATCTCTGTGTCGGTTTATGTCAAGGGTATTACCATATCTGTAGTTGTTGCTGGTTTGTATGGATATATTTGTCTTTATTTCTATAAAGATGTTACACAATTAAAAGAGCTCTTGCTCAGCACATGCCTCGTCTCCAAATACTGTAAGTATGTGTCTTCAGGGGCAGAGGGTCCCTCTTTAGACAAATGGGGCAGAAAGACAGAGGCTAGGCAGACAGGGTGGTTATTTCCTTTCCGAGAACACTGAAAAACAATGTCCCTCCATCAGCACCTTTTCCCTTTTCTCTTTTCATTCCAGATATTTAGGTGTTTATTACAGAAACAATGCAGTCATTTATCATGCCTACCCCACTGTGACTCCAAAACTTCTGATGTCATTGTTCTTAACAGTTGTTAAACTAACCCTAAAGTTGATCTCTAGGTAACTTTACAAGTCTAGGTCGGATATTCTTAGGGTTAGCTTAACAGTTGTATTAAAAATGTTTAAGCACACTGAGGGTAGCTAGTGTTCCTTGAAATTCTGGAGCCAAGCTGCAAGATAAAAAGGGAGGCCCTGGTCTCTTAAACAGGGTAAAAGCAACAAAAATGTCAACATCTGTTCGTTTTTTTTTTTGTTTGTTTTTTTTAACTCTCTTTTTGACAGATGGGGAATTGCAGGCAAACAGAATGTCACCACAATTTGTCATTGTTTGTTTTTCTTTTTTAAACAGGATGTTAAACACTTGTATGAGCCCACGTGAGCCTCTGCCCATTATTCAAGAAGTTACTGTCAGTTCCTGGTGCTGTCTTTGCTTGAGTTCTAGCTCCAGAGAGTTTTATTCGTTTTCTGTTATTGCTGACGGGTGATGGGGCTTTGTTTGATTCTGAAGGTGACACTGGTACAATGTACAACACAGTAAATCAGACTGACTTGCTTTGCGGGCGACTCTGTGGGATTGATGATGGACACAGAAAGTGCCAGGTGTTGAGACAAGACATCTGGAAAGGATTGAAATAGACTCACAACTTCATATGTGGAAAGGACCACAACAAATAAATAAGAATGGAAAGAGAGGGATTTAAAGGCTCATCATTCTACCATCTGATTCCTTGGTCCGACGGATTGTCAACTCCAGTCAAGGGTTTGCCAATGAACCTCTTTGTACTCATTCTTGTGGATAAGGAGACCCTGGGGACTCAACCAAGCTACACTGAGGCCAGTGTGGTGGGAAACAACAACATTGAGTTTTGTCTTTTACATTTTTGTGGCTATTTTGTAAAGTAATGCTCGAGGGACAGTGTAAAGGGACAGGGACACTGGTAAAAATTACACAATCTGTGGTGAGACACACCTATGGAAAAGGAGCAAAACTGTACATTTATAAGTGTAAGAATCGAACGGACAAAATATTTGTAAATATATGTTTCTTGTTGTTTATTTCTGGGTGAATGGATAAATAAAATACAGAGAACAGACAGTAACATACAACAGGTGTGGTTTGCAGAAAGGGTCCTTATGAAGGATTGCAAGTTTATTAGATTTTGACAATTATTTGTCCTTATTTTTCCTTTTCTCTTCCTTGTTTTGGTCTCACACGGGCCAGTTTACTATGAACACACGGGTTCTCTGTAGCATGACAGTTCCTGGTTGGGAAAGTCACTGTAGCAGAATTTCCCAATTAGAACCCATTACACTACACTTATTGTGTACAATTCCAATGAACAATACTAGTCGGATAGTCTGATATGGAGCAGTATTGTGGATAGTTTAAAGGCTAGAACTACTAACGCAGCACAGTATCCTTAGAGAACATCCCACCAAGCAGTGTGGCATAATGATGGTTGAGGTTGGTAACACAATGTAGCAATGCTGTGTATTCAATCAGGCTGGACATCTGTGAGAAATCTGACTCTAGAGCTGCAGTAAAAGCACGGTGGTCCATGTGCACTAAAGTAGGTTTAATTTGTTGAGTAGGCCTGTTATGAATCGTGAGGTGTGAGGGTACTTTTGCCTCACGCATTTTCTCGACAGAAGCTAAAGCAGATCACACGAGTAGATAGAGACAGAGCAGGGCCGCATATACTGTACATAAAGTGGACTTCTTCAAACACACAAATGAACAACTTGCAAGGTTGCTCCTGTTGTCTTGTTTGTTTGTTTTTTTTTGTTTGCTTTTTTTTTTTTTTATCTAAAAATTATTTTCTATTATTTGTGAAACCCAGGCCTTGAGATAAAGATATTGTTAATTAATGGAATTTTGAAAAGATGGATCAAAAAAGAAAACTATATAAGTAAATGAGGTGATGATATTTCTGTTTACTTTAGAAGTTATTATACACTGTATGCTGTGACTCTGATCTGGGAAACATTAAAGAAATTCATAGCCAAAGTTTACATTCTGTTTTTTTTTTCTTTTTTTTTTTTTAAATAGGTTCTATGAGTACAACAACGATCAAGCTTCAATAGTAATTCACTGAATATACTAGTTTCACATGATTTAATATCAATGAATTTACAAATGGTTCTGTCGTTATTTTACCCTCAAGTCATAGTCACAACAAAAAAATATGTGTCATAAAAAATATTACATTATTATCATATTTATTATTATATAGTGGAAATAGCAGTTTTCATACTTAATTTTCTATAAATAAACGTGATTAATGCAAATGTTGGAGTTATGTACTGTGCTAGACGGCTATGCCCATGTTTGTGCAGGATGGGCCGCAAGGTGAACAAAAGTCTCCGAACTACATTGAGTTCATTGCATTAAGCCCATTTTGTGGCACTTTAGGGCCTTTTTTTAATTCAATTTTTTCTGCTAAGATTTGGGGACTTTTGACTTTTGGTAAATGTTTGGTCAGCCTATGGGCTTTCCTGCAGGTGGTGGGTAGGCATGAAGGGGCGGCCAAGACCTGTGGACCCAGACCACCACCAGACACATGCTAATGAGCCTTAAAACTGGGCCTGGCTACAGGATGAGGCCCCTGGTAAAGCCACACCTGGTAATGTATTTTAAGTCATTGTACATTTTTTGACTTTCACATTTAGAATACTTTCATATTTTCAGATATAGCAAATGAATAATGTGACAATATATCATAATGTGAAAATGAAAGAGAACGTGTTGTGAATAAGCATGGTTGTGGACTGCTTTTTTTAAAATATATTTTTATTAATAAAAAAGAAGTCTGTCCTAGGTCTTGGAGTTTGAACTACTTCGCCCGTTGCAGAAAACAATTATTCAATTGAAAATTATTAATTGACCGTATATGAATGTATTCTAAATGTGAATGTCAAAAAAGTACAATGACTTAAATTACATTATTGTATATACTAGGTCGTCATAGGACTGCCATTTGAGTCTGTCAACAAGGTTGCTTGTAGGGATTTATAAGGTCCAGCAGGTGTCAGTATTCAGTCACACAGTTTCGACACAGTGTCACTACAGCTTTGCAATTTGTCGAAACGCTTCACGACGCCTCGTCGACCCACCACTAAGCAGGTATGGATGCTTGTAGCACTGGTGGCAGAACCAGATTTGAGACCGGCCATGTGAAAACAATCTGACAGAAAGGAGGTTTTTGAATCTGGTCAAGTCTCAAAATCGACATAAACATGGAGGAACTTTTACCAATGGAAATCACAGTATAAATGCTCGTTAGACAAATAGAAAATTGATTTGATTATTCTAACAAATATCTTCCCTGCGACCCTATAGTGAATAAAAGGGTGAAGACCTATAAAACAATTATCTTCATTTGTAAATTTGTAAAATATATTGTTGACTCACATACTTGTTTTGGTCAAAGTTTTAAACTGGATTGCCTTCCTGGAGCAACCTTCACCATTTATCCAGGCTTGGGACCAGCACTAAAAAAAAAACACTGGCTTGTGTCCCCTAGTGGCTGGTTTATGTGAAAAGGTTAAAAACTCTTATTGCTTATTGGAGCATAATACAAAACCCTTTGTAAATATCATATTTGGAAAACACAGAATCTGATAAACCAACATAATTCAGTTTCAGTTCAGTTTCAGTTTAGTTTATTAAAGGGGGGCAATGCAATTTAATAAAACACAATATTGCACATGGTTAAAAAAGCCAGAATAATAACATATATTATACAGTTATTCGCATTGCTTTTATAGCCAGCCAGTCAGATACATTATCCACCCCTCTGTATGTGTGTGCAGCACAGATTAACTAAATTATAATAACTTGAAAACAATATATTATCATAACCTGAGGTGGATTAACTGTTTTGGTGGATGGAGAACTGAAAAGTATCACTGTTTCTGCTCCCTCGTACCCCCTAGGGATCATGGAATCGTCATGTTCATGACAAATTTAAAAACAGTGTTAAGGGAGAACCAGGAAATGTTGCTATTACTGAGTCATTAAACAATGAAGCCTTTGAACATTATAAATAAAATTGGATCATAGTTCGCCAGTAACTTCAGCTCATTAGAACTTTAGATATCTAAACATTTTATGCCATTTTTTAAATTATTTTCCCTTTTGTAACATTTAGCACAAATGTCAGAGCAGTACCATGACGTCAGTTGTTGCATGAATATGAACAAACCTCTTGTTTGTCCAGTTGAATAAGATGGAAGATTTTGTTTTTGACATATGTTTTCATGGTGTTGCACATTCTTGTAAAAAAAAAAGAAAGTATCACAAAGTGTTGACAATTAATGTGCCCGCGGGCACCGCAGTGACCATATCAGTCGCCCGCAAGCCAGTTCTAAAAATAGACCTAATCACGAATTAATGCTGTCTATAATTTAATTACATTGTGTTGCCATTATTTTTGAATTGCATTTACAGTGATGTGAATCAAAAAGTATAAAAACCTTAAAAAAAATCATAAAGTAGCAGAGTTCGCTAATATGAGAACTCTGACGTAGAATGGGGCAGAGTTCAGTCTAGTGCGCATGACAAACTTAGCCTTGGTCTTGAGCATTGCGAAGATAAGGAGACGTATGCGATACCCACATAAACATGGCGGAAGAAAACGTATTATTTTCACAGTGAATGGGAGGATGGATTCTTTTTTACTAATGTGGAAGAAAAATGTGCGTGTCTCATTTGCGGTGCGACTGTGGCGACGGCAAAGCGGCACAACGTGGAGAGGCTTCCCACTAACAGGCAAAGAAACAAATGACAGATGTTGTTGGTGGCAACCTTTTACAGATGTGTTAATAAGTTTAACAGACATGGCTTATTTTAATGGCTGCAAATGTAGTGATTAGTACAAATGTGTTATGATTTATTATAAAATGAGTTGATTTTTGTTAAATCTTACATAATTGATCCTTCGTACAAACATGGTGCAGAGTTCATGATTTGATAAAAAAAAAAAACTAATAGCGTCTTGAAAGATTGGACGTGGTTTCCTGCAAAATGTTGTGGAAGTTATAATTTCAAAAAAAATGAAACAATTGGAAAGGTAAATAAGAAATAAAGCATGTTAAAGTTTATCTGTTTCCTACCTCGTTGAATCATTCTGAATCCTTATTGCTAAATTATTAAATCATTAACAATCGGTGTCTTTACGTAGAATGTTGTAATATAAGATTAAAGATGAACTGTGCGACTTTCTTCTTTCAGAATTGTGTGATCAAAGTGGTAGCCCTTTCATTACTCAATGCCCTTGAAGTAGCTCTCAAAAAGGTTGGCCACCCTTGCTCTAACTGATCTGCTCATGTCTACACCCATCCATCCTGGTCACTTTCAGTAAAAATCTCTCTGTCTTTTCTCTCATCTTGTCTTTTTTATGCTCTGTCCATCTCCCTGTGTGGTTGTCCCTGAGTATTTACACCCACCTTTACTAATTCTACTACTGTATGTTTCACTTGCATCACTCCTTTCTGCACTCAAGGGGTATCCACTCACAGAATTCACTGTAGCATGACACATTAACAACACGAGAAAACAGAAAGAAACAATTCAGCTATTTGCATAAAGAGCATAAATCTATGTGTTATCAAGAAAGGACAGAAAACACACCTCTGGTTGTTTCATCCAAGTTTAATTAAACCAAGAATGAATGAAAAGATTGCAAAGAAAAAACATTTTTTCATACAGACAGCGAACATATTCTGGGTTTGTTTTCACATTTTCTTTGTTTAGCAGACACTTATGTTGTCCAGGCCAAGACCAGAATAAGTGCTCAACATGGTTGCAGTTTCCTCTATTTACCTCTTGAGGCTCTCTTCTGCCTGTGACATTTTGACATTGTACCAAGATAAAGGAATATCTGCAGGTTTTGCATCGTGTCTTTCTGCAAACTCCTTATTAAATTTTGTCATTACATATTTCCAGTAGTCTGATGCTGTAAAAGATCCATCAGCTGGAATTTTCCAGTCTGGGAAAATGGCTCGGTAATCTTTGTAAGGATGGAATTCCTGCTTTGTTGCTTGACATCTGAATTTCCCATCACTGGCTACATCAGTAGTGCATATATTAGTGACAAGTTTCTCTGTGTCTATATAGTGGCACCCAGTCAGACCTTGGGGTCTGTGTAGTTTAACAAAGTGCTCAGTGTGGCCCTCTCCTCCTGCAATACAGGCTGCTCCACAAAAGGGACACTGCTCTCCACATCCAAGGACGTCTTTAAAGAGCACGTTGTGAGGCTTGACATCAAGTCGTTGTAGTTTTTCCTCAAAAGATGTTGTTTTAAACTTTTGTATCATGTCTTTCTCCATCTTTTCCACACACTGTGTGAACCAGTGGGCAAACTGTTTTTGATTGGCTGTGTTCAGTATCATAAAAGCGTTTAGATCATCTTCTGGAATCTTCAGCAAGTCATCAAGGTTTTTCAAAAAGTTTGTGACAAATGTTTTCAAGTCAACTCTATGTTTTAACAAGTCATCACTTGTTTTCCTCTCAGCTTCTTTTTCCTCTCTCTCCTCAGTCTCTTTTTCCTCTCTCTCCTCAGTCTCTTTTTCCTCTCTCTCCTCAGTCTCTTTTTCCTCTCTCTCTCCTCAGTCTCTTTTTCCTCTCTCTCCTCAGCTTCTTTTTCCTCTCTCTCCTCAGTCTCTTTTTCCTCTCTCTCTTCAGTCTTGTTTTCCTCTCTC
>JAFBJS010005509.1:6214-20146 GCA_016785265.1 Paraplagusia blochii
GAAGACAGGAGACAGAGCTGGAGGTGGAGGAGTTAAAGATGGTGAGATTCTCTTTAGGAGAGACAAGGATGGACAGGATCAGAGATGAGGTGATTAGAGGGACAACACAGACAGGAAGGTTTGGAGAAAAAGCTAGAGAAGACAGATTGAGATGGTTTGGACATGTTCAGAGGAGGGACAGTGGATACTCCTAGAGATGGAGCTACCACGTAGGAGACAAAGAGGAGATTGAAGGATGCAGTGAGGGAGGACATGGAGGTATTTGAATTCAGAGGACAGGGTGAGATGAAAATTGTTGGTTGGTTGAGGCAACCCCTGAAAAAGGAACAAGCTCAGAGGAAAAGAGGAATAATCAGTAACTGTACTAGAGAGATAAACAGCTAGAACTTCATTAATCCCTTAGGAAATTATGGAAAACACGTATTCCCATATCAGGAGTCAAACCGGGGCAGCCTGGAATCCTAACCGCTGGACCATACGGGACAATTAAAGTTCATTCAGTAATTTATTCTGTCAATTAAGAATATTAAAAAAAAGATAAAATATTTTACATTTTTATTGCCACGGCAAGGCATGTGATCCACTGAAACCTGTTTCAAATCATTGCATTAGAGCCTTAAAATAAAACTATCCAAACTAAGGTGAGTTCTATTTGTTCATCATACTTGGACTTTTATCTTGACTTTTGATCGTGAACGTTTGATTAATTCTAAGTTGTTTGTTTAATTAATTTCAGCTCATAGTCTCCGCCTTTGTTACCATGTCAGTGTTTGTTCATAAGAAAACTGACCCACATTGTAATATTTACCGATGATTTCCCCCTGGTGTGAGCTGTGGTTATAAAACCAACACTAGCTGGCGCAGTGTAATGAACTTTTATTTGTCCAAACCTGTAAAAAGTAAAGAGTCTTAACTGAAAGCCTATAAAACTGAAGAAAATAACAGTTTTATTATTAAAACAAATGCACTCATTGATGTAGAGCAGTGGTCCTCAACATCTGGTCCAGGGACCAGTACTGGTCCATGGGTGAATTGGTGCCGGGCCGCAGAGAAATAATGTTTCCTTTTGGCCTCATTCTGGCTATTACTTCCACTTGATCCATACCCATATCAACAAAAGAACTGACCAATAGAATGGCTAGGATTCCATCATCAATAATGCAACTATATTTGATTAGGACATATTTTCTCAGTGAAGACAACAACAATAAACTCAAAATGACAAAGAATCATTGATACAAGATTATAACTTTTTACACAGGTCTGGTAGCAGAAAATTATGGGCTGCGTGCACTTGAGAAATCCTTGTTGTGCCCATGCACAGTTAATTTGGGTAGGAAGATTTTATAGGTAGGAAAATATTTCAGAACACCAGGAATTTTAATAAGGGGTATTTATCTGCCACAACTTAACGACCAGTTCAGAAAAATAGTACGAGACAACAGTGATGTAGAGCGTCCTGGGATCCAGGTCAAAAGCAGAACAAAAAAATGGAGGTAGAGATTCTTCTGTATCTTTGGAATTCACCAGACAAACAACAGACACGCGTGGATGTGTGTCTCCTTTACAATATCACACAGACGGTCCTGCGGGTCAAAGCTAATTGTCCTGATAATCTTTTTTAATTATCCTCACATTCATTCTGACCCAGTCAACTTGCAGTTTTTTACGCAAACAAACCTTATCGTCCAATTCTAACGAGCCGTAAAAGTAAATTATTTACAGAGTTCTGAGGCGGCGGCTCGGCCGCATGTCACGATTGAGACGCGCGTGTGTTGAACTGTGAGACGTCGCTAAAAAGCTCTGTTTGTGTCTAATGTGTACGTTGCGGTGCATGGTCAAAGGCCCGCTGACCCCCTGAGCCAGAGGATTAGCAGGATTAAACCAGAGCTGCCATGTCAGAGTTTTAGCCAAGACAAGCTGGCCTCCCTGCTGCATCTAAGCCCCTTATCTCCTCTTCCTCACACATATGTGATATATACCAGAGTGTGTTGGGCTTTTTTGAAAATCCTAACATTTTCTTAACCTGGTCCAACAGCACAAATAACCTGGAGTTTAAACTGGAATAACACTGGAGCCTTTTGTTTCTCTCTGCAACATGTCGTTGAATCAAAGCTGAATTATTGAACTTCATTCCTGCTCCGAAAACCCAAAAATTCTATCCAAGGTCGTGCAAGTCGGAGATGATTTAGCTGTTAATCACCACGTCGGTGCCAACGACTGTTTCACAAGAGTAAGATTTTATAACCGCAGCTCATGACGAGGGGAAAAATATCTGTAATGTAACAATATCCTTGGTTTTTACTGCATTATTTATTTTCTCTCTGATCAATTCAAACTCCTTTGACCTGATTTATGCCGTAGTCTGATTATGAATATTCATACATTCATTCATCTTCATCTGCTTGTCCGTTGCCGGGTCAAGGTGCAGCTGGCACCACCCAAATCACATGGAAACATGTGGAGAACTTCCAGTGAGCCCACTGGTGGGTCAGGACTGTGCTATGATCAGAGCATCTCAGTGGCAGTTGGTGGATTCTAACCTGAAACCCTGCAGACACAAGTCTGCTTCCTTAACCACTAGGCCACCACTACAGACGAATATGGATATTATTGGAAGGAAAACACGATCATACACGACACGTCTGACTCCATCCAGCATCTTCTTCTCTTTTCGGCTCATTCCTTTTTCAGGGGTTGCCACAGCGAGTCAACAATTTCCATCTCCCCCTGTCTTTCGTATACTGAACGACAACTCCAACTACCTCCATGTCCTGCCTCACTCAATCTCCACTTTGTCTCCTACCTGGTAGCTCCATCTTTAGGATCATTCCTCTGCCAATGTATCCACTGTCCCTTCTCTGAACATGTCCAAACCCACATTCTCCATCACTGCATCCATCAATCTCCTCCTTGTCTCCTACCTGGTAGCTCCATCTCTAGCATTCTTTAATTCTTTATTAAATTTATTTTAATGTAATGCAATAAAATGTAAATAAAGATGAGGAGGAGCGAGGTTGTTTTTAGAACTTTTAGAAGAAAACTGTGTTGTTACAAATAAACAGGAATATTGTTGTGATCTACAGAAGAAGAGGAAGCAGAAGATGTTGGCTGTGGGAGATGCTTGATTGCTCACAGTTTATCTTTGAGACGCAATGAGAATAATATTCAGCAAACAAAAAAAAACTAGTTTCCTTAACAATTTGTGACATTCTGTGAACAGACACGGGAAAGAAAAGTTGAGGACGACATCGCGTACAGGCCTGGAAAAGTCTTTGACGTTTGATTTTCACACGATCGATTGCGAGGTAGTCGGTAGACGATCGTGGAGTGATAATCTCTGCAACATTGCATGACTTTAGTCGACAATCTTGTCTTGTTGTTCATGACTAACTTTATAAAATGTAAAAAAATTTTGCAGTCATTTCTTACCTTTTATGAACTCTATATCCACATTGGATATCATATTTTTCCCTACAGGTTTTGCGGTTTTCACATTTTTTCCTTGTAGACGTTTGGCACCTGTCGGCCGTAACATTTAGCGTGTAAGATAAATACTCTAAAAAACAGAGTAAACAAACATCCTGACAGAGAGAATAATTGGTTTTATTTATTAACGAATACAGAAAGACTAGATTTAATCGAATTGCCGTTGTTATGAAAACAAAGCTTCTCCTGTTTCTTATTCCTGCTGCATGGTTTTCATTATTTTGTTGTTTTTCCAAAGCTTCTTCAAGGCATTGTTTATTTCAGTTGAAATAACACAGTTGTTTTCTTTCTCTTGTAAAATCTCAAGGTTCTTTAGGGGAACTCTTGGCTACTTCTGACATGATCTTATTTGATTTGTCCATTTTTTTTTTTTTTTTGAAGACTTGACCTGAAATGTACCTTTCATTAAGTTAAGTTTACTGGGTAACAGAAAGTGGTGGCCTAGTTGTTAGGTACAGAGGGTTCCAGGTTCAAATCCATCAGCTGCCAGGTTACCCTTGAGCATGGCACTGTCACTGCACACTCCTCTGTTTACTGTGGTTATGGGTTAAATGCAGCGGTGTGGATCACAATGTCACAATGAAAAGTTTGTTTTCTTTCCTTTAAAAAGTGGTTATTTTTCCATTTACGTTGTCTTTTTAATCTGTTATTTATATAAAAAATATATATGTATATAGTTTTTTAGTTAACTTCTTTGGCATTTGCTCATTTGTTGGTTTTGTTTTGGGTAAATCTAATAAAACTATTTGTGTTTTTCACATTTAAAACACAAGTTTGTATCAAAAAATTTACATCAGTCTAAGAATTGTTAATATGTGCCTCACTACCTCAGCTAGCGCCATATAGATACTTGAACTGACTGAACCACCGTCTGCTACAGTTGCTGTAGAGGCTAGAATAATTTTGCCAAAAATATGCCATCGCCACATTTTAGAAATTCAATGCTCCGTCCTGGAATAGTCGAGTATCGCAGTAAAGTGTGAAGAAGGTGCAGCGCTGATCCCTCTGTGTATTTTTCTATGCATAAATCTGCGTTCATGTGCACGCTCTATTTGCGATTCAAGCCGACGGTTAAAAGTCGTGACGTGAAGACGCAATCAAAGATCTAAATAATGTTAACGTCACTGCCGGAGCAACCTCCAGATGTCAGGGATCCGGGCCCATTAGAGGGTAAAGTAAAGTGGCCTGATGGATGATCTCATCTGCTGCTCTGTCCTGGAAAGAACAAACAAAACCTAAATAACAGCAGGGCCGACCGAGCTGGTGTGCATGAAAAGCCCTTGGTCTGATGACAGGGTTATTAGGTGAGCTGAGAGGCTGATCAAGACACTTCCCTGGCCTTCTAAGTCCTCCTCCAAGGCCCTTCAGCTGCAGCTAAGGCAATTTAAAATATCTATAAATTCTCCAGAGCCTTGGCCAGAGTGCATCTTATCTGAGTTTAAGCACAACTTTGCAGGGTGAGAAGATTTGGAGCCTTGATCCTGCAGGAGAGGTCTTATCCCCAGCTGGTGTCCTGTCACGGCAGGTCACACAGCTCACGCAGACCCGTCGTGTCCGTTCATGGGTTTGATTTGTGCTGTAAAACTCAGTCTCTGGATTTTTTTTTTTTTGTACTAACGGAGGGGGAAAAAAAGGCACACGTGACGTTTTCCTAGTAATGAATGGGCATTTTCTTGAAGGAATAATCTGCTGTTGGTTTTATAATTCTGCCGAGTCTTCAGTCTTCTGCTGATGGCACCGCTGATGTGGTTCATCACTGCAGTTTGAAAATATGACTCCAATTAAACAGAGCAGATCTCTCCGTACACATGTAATAGAAATCATTTTAGAAAATTACCTCACTCTGTCATGTTTGTTATTCCATCTCCTACCATATATGGGCGTTCCTTTAGACGCAGCTCAAAATAGTTCCAGACAACTGAAAATTTTCTGATTTTTTTGCTATTTTTAGCTGTTTTATAAATGTGAGTACACTACCATTCAAAAAATTCTGTTATTGGGGTCTCAAACTCGTGGCTCGTGGGCCAGTCAAGGCCCGTGGAATGATATTTTGCGGCCCCATCTTGATGTGAAAGTTGAATTTATAATAATATTTTATATTTATTTATTTGTTCTCCACATTTTATGGTAAATCCTATAGTTCTCAAGACCCTGATCCACAGTCTTCTTCTGGTTCAGGTCCAGGCCTGCCAGGTTTTTTGTATTGAACAGTCAGTGGTGTGAATCACAATGACAAGGAGTTTTCTTTCCCTCCTTTCCTATTGAATAGAGGCCCATTTCCAGCAGCTATCACTGCGGTGTCCTAATGGTGTGTCTTCAATGTGTTTTCTCACTGCATCAGAAGGATAATGGATGATAAGAAAACCTTTGAATGATGGATGATTAGAAATTGCTGCAAATGGAGGATTCTTTGAGGAAACCAAAGTTTATCCCCCGTTTCTCTCTGATATATAATTATTTGCATCTATATATCTATATATATACTCTATAGGCTTGTAAAAATATTCTTAGAACATCCAACTGTTGTCTTTAATTTCTTGTTCATTTAATACCTGGTGATATAGTACATTTTTTGGGGACAAATATAATGTAACAACAAAAATAGCTCATCAGAGTTTAATTTCCGAGCTGATATTTAGGCTTTTCTGTGGTTTTCTTTACAGTAACCATGGTCATTTAAGTTGTTAGATCAATAGCTATTGAATTGTACTGCCCAAAACACTGCTTTTAGCCATTCTATGTTGTTTTTCTCCATGTATCCTACAGGTAATAACGTAATAGTCGTGCCAGGCATTAAAATGAACAAGAAAAAAGAAAACAGCACTGATAACAATTTCTACATGGCTGTATACCAGGCATATACTCTGCTGTTTTCTTCAATTCCTTGTTCATCTTAATGCCTTGTTCCACTAAAGGTTTATCACCTGGGGGAAACAATGAACACAAAACCATGCAATGACTAAACACTGTATTTGTCAGTACAATGTTATTGCTAGTGATGTAGGAACGGAAGTGATTTTTGTCACTGTCAATAAAACCATGCGAAATGGCCAGAAATCAGCTCTGAAATTAAACTGAATTATGAGCATTTTTTGTTGGTATTATATTTGTCCAGATTAATGTAGATTAAGTGGAAGCAGACTTTTAAATGGACAAGAAATTAAAGAAAGAGTGGGATAATCATTTTCCATGATTGTATATATGTATATATTAAATGTCCTGATATGGTTACTATATAGAACATTTTGATTCATTTCTGGTTCTGGCTAATGTGTTTTTCTTAGCTTTTTCTCCTTTGTGTCCCCTCGTATCTTAATAAAGTATTTTCATGCTGTAATCGTTACCTATTTCTGTAACTACTGGTTATCTTGGACAACCCTTGGACAAAATCTGAACATTAGGCAATTAATTCACTCTCAATTAGAAATTACTTCATCCATTGTTTTTGTTTAGTCAGTCAAGTACAGCAGGGTTAGAAGAAATTACTCAGAGCCTGTTGTCACAGAGAGCGTCCTGTTCGCTGACTAAAGTGCATGACAACATTTGTATTTGTTCAGATCGAGGTGACTGTGATTTCACTCCATTGTGTTCCCATGTTCATTGTCCTTAAAATGAATTTGTTAAAACACAGTGTACTTACAGGCCGTTTAATTGTATCCAGATGAATCACAGGAGGTCTGGGACATTAGAAAAGTTTGGACATGCCTGAAAATTCAATTTCACAGCCTTAACTTGAACAATTTTATTTACTTTTTATCCCAAACATATTCTTTCACCCTACTGTGATTTATCCTAAAATATATTCTTTTAAAACGATACATCTTGATTTCCCATGTGATCATTACCAAAGACGGAGCTCATGCCAGCATCAAAACAAGACATGTTGAATGCTCCAAAGGTCATCGAGAACATTCACTGGCAGAGCTGGGAACTAGATACAGTCCATCACGTCTGAGGTTGGAGGTTGGAGGGCCCGGTGTCCCTCAGGGAGTATAACCTGGATGGAAATGCAGCCTATTATTCACACTGAGAACAGGTGCTTTCAACAGTGGAGCTTGCATCGTTATGGTCCTACGGGAGACAAGGGGAAATATCAAGGTCCTGCAATTTTACACTGTCTCCTTTGGAAAATAAAGTAGATCAAATGATGCGAGTTAAACCGCTAGAGCGGTTTTTGGAATAAATATGAGCACCAACAAGGAAAGAATATATTTTATAAAGCTCAGATAAAGACCTTCCCGTAACCACACGTAGCCCGTCAGTTGAAGTCAGTCTGGAGTGTGTCACAATGAATAGATCCAGAATTTCCAAATAGATGGTAGGGGCCCCACTGCACACCCCAGGGGGCCCTAGGGGGCTTCCAACCAATATGGCTCGCTGGACCATCTCAGGGGCAGAGGTGGCTTAGTGGTTAAGGTTATGGTTCCAGGTTCGAATCCACCCACTTCCAAGTTACTACCGAGGTGCACTAAGCATGGCATAAATGCAGAAATTTGATGTGTGTGAAATTTCCAATGATAACGAACGTCCAGTCACTAGGTGGCAGCAACTCAAACAGTGGTTTGTACAGATTAAAAAATATAGACGTCAAGGAGTGAATCGTATTTCGGGGTTTCAGGTAAGTGAGCTAAACAGGAAGTGAGAACCACTAAAGTAGCCTACTGTATGGCCTACTGATATTGTGAAAACTCCACAGTGTAGATCTTGTTGGTCTTCAGGACCCAGAATTGTCCTTCCATGACAACTGCAATCAAACAAATGTCTTTTTTCCTAGCAAAGGCCTGCCATCCTGAAAAAAGGTGCACCTTTGGGTCGCCATCCACCCATTGAAGATCACTGGTGTAAAGTTGTCACTCATGTTTACTGGATCAGTTGAACGTGTCTACAGTGAGAAGGAACTCTCATTGAAGCTCTGTGTGTAGGTGGAGGGGCTGGAACGACACATGACACTTCAAGTTTGGCCCATTTCTGCTTCCCTCTGCTTTTCTCCCAACATTCCTGGCATGCTTCTCCTCTAACTCCTCTTTCATCTCCAGATTACAGGTACTTCTAAATCTCTCTTTCATAATCAGATACACCAAAGCATCTTCTCTCAGGAGGAGTTAGAAGAGCAGGGCGGAGAACATTATCACAAAAGGCTCATCACGCAGGGTCACCTACACTGACAGTCTGCCTCTTGCCACCCATGGCGTTGATCAAACCCCCCAGTTCCCTCTTTCTCTCGTCTACGTCAAAGTCCTCGGATCCTGTCAGCCCAGAGTTAGGTGCTTTGATCTGGATTGAGATGACAAGGCTGCGTGAAAATGGAGGAGCAGAAGTTCTCTGTCACTACGGGGGAAAAAAAAAACAAAGTCAGCCACATATATGCGGCAGTCCTTCAGATTCACCTGTACAGCTGCTCAAGAACCTGAGGCGTTGGGGTTCTTTGGTGAGAACGTCACTGTACCTAAATGTCAAAGCGGCATCATTTGTAAAGAAAAAACATCAAATGATTTCCTGAGCCGTGAACTATGACAGTTGAGTGCACAATAGAAAGGTAACAAATACAATACCCTGAGGTACTCCAATATAGGATTGTGCATTTTTCCGGTTGTGGACCAATTATTAAACATTTTCCTTTTTATTATTATTAATGGATTGATCCAAAATTTGATTTTAATCAATATAGTAAATATATTTAGGCTAATATACAACAAGTTTTCAGGATTATTACACTTGTAGGAACTTCTGAGGAACTTCAACTCCACACTACTCCC
The DNA here is from genome assembly GCA_016785265.1 of Paraplagusia blochii. Taxonomy (NCBI): domain Eukaryota; kingdom Metazoa; phylum Chordata; class Actinopteri; order Pleuronectiformes; family Cynoglossidae; genus Paraplagusia; species Paraplagusia blochii. The sequence goes on from JAFBJS010005509.1 coordinate 15,460, forward strand.
ACTATTCAATGACTTCTACTGCACCAGTACTGTACCTGTCAACAGTGGGTTGAATAATGGACTAAAAACTCCATTGAGCACATTTATAAGTACAGTTAAATTACCTGCCAGAGGGAGCTGACGACTTAAACTTGAATGATAGCGCTCTCTTATTTGTCTCATTCCATTAGTCTTGCTCATGGGCTTGGAGAAATAGAGCCACCGATCGTGTGTTTGTGTGCATTTTGGCAGCATCACAACCAATAAACACAGCCACGTAAACTTCCTGTGACCTTTCAAACAAGCGGGGCGGGGGTTTCTTTTCTGTACTTTTAAGAATGGCCTAATTATCACAGTACAATAAATGCAGTAATTAGAAGATACTGTATGTGTGCAGTACCTCGGTACTTAACTTGACAAATAGTCTACCTTGTGTTCAGCAAATGACCCCTGCAGGAGCTGCAATCACACAACAAACTGAAGACATGCCCCGCACTATTTGTCTCTGGACTTTAGTCTTTTTTTTTTTCGGATTCCAACTTGTACTTCCAATGGGCTGCGCTGTTGTCATGCCATGGGTTTGTTTTCTGCGGAGAGCCAGCTGAAATGAGGTAAAGCTGGTCTGTGGGCATGAAGTCAAGCCCCCGAGGAAGAGACAAGACAAACATGATAAGAGGCTGTTGGCGAAATTACAGACTGCAGGCAGCCCTTAATGGAGTTCAGCTCAGGGTTGAGGGAAGTGAGGTCAGTCAGTCATCGAAGACTTCTACGGCCGACACTGATGCTTCCTACATTCCTGAACACCAATGTCGACGGCTGAAGAGGTTGCATTGATTTTTCTTTTTTTTTTTTTTTTGCAACCTCTGCTGGGAGGACTGATCCAACTTTATTGTTCTCCGTCCGCAAATCGTTCATTTTAATGATGATGTGATGATCATGTGAACAAAGCACATTGAAATCAGTCCAGGCCAATACAAACAGTGAGTCTAAGATTGTGAACCCTGCGTAGCGGGCTAACCACGCTCATTAGCATTAAATAAACACAACGCTGCGTTGGAAGCCCTGTTTAGCGTATGCATATTTCACAAGGGCCGAGACACTTCATGTGACACTCGATCTGCGTACGATAACATCAAGGCAGAGCAAAACCAAACCACATGGACCTCTTGTACATGACATAGTGACCGAAAAGCCTGAAGATACATCCATCCATCCATCCATTTTCATCTGCTTATTTGTTCCTGGGTCGTGGAGTCAAGCGTCTCAAAAATCCAAACCTTAAGCCAAATCACACTGCACCTCAGGAACCTTCCTGCAGGTGGTACGCCCACTGGAAGGCACCAACTGCCCTAACTGGTATCATCAATGAAGAATCTCGGTCATCCAGGCCACTGCTAGCTAAGGTTTGAGGATTTTGATCGGCAACCAGATGCTTAATGTCAAGTTGCCTGACAAAACCCTGTAACCCTATGGTAATGGGGTTACATTACCATGGGGGGCAACCTGGCCACTGGTGAATTCGAACCTGAAGCCGTGCAGACCTTGCGCCTCCTTAACTACTGGGAACCCACTTTCAGTATAAGATTTTCTAGAAAATCCAAACAAAACTTTTCCACCTTGACCATCAATAAGAGAACTTTCATCAATAACTTTCTCAGGTTGGATTTAAGGATGGTCCAGATTTCACTCTGATTAGCAAAAGTTCCAGGTAATAATAGATCCTTGGAACATCACTCTAATTCGTCTCCACCCAACTAGAACATCATCAGTGTTTTCTTTTTCTTTGCTTCATCTGCGTTTAGTGGAAAATTCCCACTTATAAATCTCTATTTCCCTAGTGCCCCCCGGCACAAGGGGGCGTCGGCTTGTCCGTCAGGTTCCTCGCCTCATGTCATAAATTATTTGCCATCTGAACTCAGTCCGTCCTCCGTGTCCATGAAACGCCAGGGCTAGCTCAAGGCCCCAATATCCACAAGGGAATCTCGTATAAAAATGCAGCGGTGCAGCAGATTTGCTGCCTGTGCATGTGTGAAAATACAGCAGCAATTTTTAATTTTCACATTTCTGTGCAGCAGATGTTTCGGCGTCACCTGTGAAAAAACTCAAAAAACATGTTGTGATAAAAAAAAAAAAAAAAAAAAAATTGTGTGATTAAAAAAAAAAAAAAAAAAAAAACAGCGACAAGGAGAACTTCTTTTTTGTTTGTTTGTTGTTCCATTTGTGGCATTGCGCTACGTGAAGCAGTGATGGAACTGTAAACACACTTTGTTGTACCACACATCATTTGTTAGATACATATTCATTTCCAGACCTTCGTCACATGATGATTGATAAAAATCATGTGTGAAAACTATGGCCGGCGGGCCCAATCTGGCCCACAATAAAATTATATTTGGCCCGGAAGATCATATCATAACTAGAGGAAACCCCATGTATAAAGGGCTGGGACAGAAATTGTACAATGTTGTGTATAGTTTTATCTTTATGACGCATAGACTTAAAAATGCAGGAGGCGGAGCTACCAGGTAGGAGATAAAGATGGAATTAGGGATTTTCTGTGGCACCCCCTAAGGGACAAGAAGAGAAGGAATTTGTAAAGAAAATTTCATTTCTTTATTTTATTTTATTTAATTTCTTTTGATTATCCCACTGAGCTTTGGTTGTTCCATAATCAATCTTTACGCAAGAATAGGTTTTTCCATAAAAAGAAATTCTACTTTACATATTTGTAGAGAATAATGGAGTAAAACATGCTGTCATTTCCAAAAAATATATTAATTTAACCCTGTATGAAAGTAATTTTAACAACCCTGACCTTAATGAATTACAACTAAGTACAATTTTGACTAATGAATCCCCAGTGATTGAGCATAATTTTCAAAAATATACTGTTTTGATGATTTCAATAGTTGTTTTTCTATTGATTTTTAATTTTTTTTTAGGTTTGTTTAACCATCCGTTGCTGAAAAGCACAGATTCTTCCAACATTCAACCCTGTACAATGTGAGCCTGCGTGTATATACATGCACTGTCTGTGAATACAAGTGCACACCACAGTGGTGGCAGCTCCACAATAAACACCTATGAATTGGTATTTAAAAAAAAACAGTAGCGGAGGCTGAATGCCAAGAACATGGTATTATCTTAAGACCGACTGCGTCATTAACTCTGCCTCAGGTTAAAACCTGTCACCTCGGTGAACTACTTCATCTTTATTGGCTAAGCAGGGAAATAAAAACACAGTAACGTCAGTGAAGTGCACTTGGAACTGACACGCAGGACACGAGATGTACACGATGAATGGAGGCTGGGTTGATAATGGCTGCTACAGATACAGTCACAAAAGTGACATCACGTCCTAATAACGTAGCATTGTTAAAAAAGAGAGAGATGTTCTAGGAAATTCTTATAGAAGCTGATGAGACATATAAAATATTAAAGAGTTAGGAATAAATCAAAAATTAGGAAAAAGGAATAAATTGCATCATTTTACTGATAGAACGTATTTAAATTATATCAAAATGTCAACATCAACCAAAAAAGACGATCCACGGACAAAAATCCGAAACATCGGATCGTTTTACTGCATTACGATCAATCGGGGATTTTTGGACTCGGATCGTGTAGGTCACAGAACGATGACCGATCCAAAACGATTAATCTTCACAAGTACATATATTACATAATAGTATAATAATATATTTAGCCTAACAAAATCTGTGGTAGAAGTATAAACAAGGGGAAACTACTTATATAATATTCGTAATATTATTCGTAAAATATTTTTAGTTACTAATATAAGAATTAATAACTAAAAAATACAACAGACTCATGGTGTAGCCCAAGTAGATTCAGTTTAGCAAATAAAATAAAAATATATATATTAAAATAATAATAAATCAGAAATCTGAAAAAAAATAACCTGATCTATAAATTTGGATAGAAAAAGTAAATATATTTAATTAAAAATACCATTAAGTCAATCGATAAACATTTGCATGAAGATAATGACAATGAGAAATGTATTTCTTGGGGCTAGCAACAGACGTAATAAAAAAAAAAACTTTTTGGGTTTTTTTTTTTTTTTTTTTTTTCCCACAGTGAGTGTCTAAATATTTTCCTGAGCTTTGAAAGTCGACAGCTGCGTGTTTCATATCAGTGCGAGTAAAGTTGACAGTGGTTTGGGGTAAACGTGAGCTGCACACTCAGTAACTGTGTGATTTTTTTTATTTTTTCTTTGTACGTTAGTGTTTATCTGTTCTCAGCCTTGTGGTGGAAAGATGTGGAGTCCCAGTCTGCAACAAAACTGAATTCACATCAAGGCTTAGATTTTCCTCCTGTTTATCTTTTTTTTTTTTTTTTTTTCTCCCAAAGTCCAAGGGAATAGTTTTGATCTCCATCTTCCATCACTAACCTAATTACCCTCTGGTTATACACAGTGATTTCTAAGGCAACAATTATCATCTGCAACGGCGCTTTCGCAGTCGAGTTAAGTGATGAGAGGTTTTGTGTGAAAAATAACACCCCCGGAGATGATACACAACCACCTCCTTCTCAGTTGTCCCAGTGTCCACACCTTCCCGTATAAATAGAATGTGTTGACCTGTTATGATGCCGGGGCAACTTTTATTTTTCTCCATAAAAATATTTTCCCGATGTTGGGATAAAGGATGGTGAGAGGCAGGAAAGGCTGCAGTTTAAAAAAAAA
>JAFBJS010005530.1:0-37343 GCA_016785265.1 Paraplagusia blochii
TTGATGTGTATAAAGTGGTATGATAATCTAAATAAAAAAAAAATCATTATTAAATGTAAACAGATCTTACAGTGAGATAGGTCTTTGGTTCTACCGGAGACCAGTTGGTGTAGCTGACTGTTTTCCCATTGGTCCATTTTATGATGTCACCATCTCCGAGACCAATCCACACCCCCACGGAGCTGCCCTGGAGCAGCATGGTGATGTAGGCTGCAGATATTGAAGTAAATAGTGAATATCTGAACTGTCTACAATTACCCGATGTTTTATTATTTTTATTCCTGTACCTTGTTCAATCTCATCTTCAATAGCGACCAGAGAACCTTCAAATGAGGAGCAGATGGACTGAGCATCTTTCCAACTCTTCCCCTCCTTGGGATCATCAGGGAGGTGGAGCAGGAGACACTGCCAACATACACAAACATCCCACATAAAAACAGGAATATTCAATGGAAATCTTTATTCACCTATTACCTCTGCCTGACAGAGGGAAGGGAATGTGATTTCTTCAGCACCAACAACAAATAACAAGAAAGAAGTCAGACTTGATCAAGAAATGTTGCTTGTTACTGTACGGGTACAGAAAATGGCTTTACAACCAGATATACTGTTCATGGTTGGATTGTCCAAAGGTTTGTGACTTTGTGAAGGTAAAGTCAGTGACATAATAACATAATAAGTCTTATTAATGGGGATTAGGGTAATAGGTATATAAATATGGCATGAATAATAACGAGAAGATTATAAAGCATGAACTTTACAACTAATTTATAATAGTTAATATTTTTTCTTTGCCAAGAAGCAAAACAAACACAACTAGAAATGTTATAAATTTTAGTTTGAGAAATAACTGATTGAATATTTTATCACGTTTTAAAAACATCTGTATGACTAATCTACTTTTTGCAGCTCACTGCTGGTATAAATGATTAAGATGACAATACTTGTTATAAGTAAAAAAAGATGAAGGTTTAAACCTCTTCTTTGTCTGCTTTTATATTAGCTGTTCTGAATTGGTTGGATCATTTAATAGGAGTTTTGGCTGGTTTTTGATGTCCACTGAGGTTGTCTCAGATTCAGTAACATCAGCTGGGCGTCAGAGTTGTTGAGAGATTCTTGACTTTTTCAATATTTCCCCCTAATAAGGGAAGTTATACATAGTGCTAAATAACTCAATTAAAGAAACTCTGTTCCTTAACATCTCTTTTCAGTACCTTTCCATAACATACTTTATCCATGTATATAAGCTGCATATTTATATACTTATGTGCCATATGTGCACAGGGATTGAGCTCACAATCGTTCTCTGTTATGGTGTATTAAATGGTGCAAAATTAAAAACAATAAAAAATATTGTTTTACTTTGTATAGCTATAGCCAACATAGGAACAATGAAAACAAGTAATGAATCAATTCAATCACATTAGAGTCCAAACCTTGTGTCCGAAATACAGCCATTTTTCAGGACATCGTCCGATGTAGTGAGGTTCTCTGGGAGTCTCCAGCACAGACGCAGTCTTTCTCTTACACACATACCCATGGAGATCACTGCATTTCTTCATCGACCACTTTCCTAAAACAAAGACAACAACAAAAAATACTTTATTCAATATTCATGATTATTCTCAACTGTGTAAACAGTTGTATCTGCTCGTATAGGTGTGTGTTATGACACAGGGCCATACTAACCTGTTGAAGAAGACATGGTGACACACCACCCATTTTTCCCTGCAGTGTCCACACCCCAGTTCTGAAAGTTTACTTCAGTTTTGTCAGTCCATCTGCAAATAATATTCGGTGAGTTAAAAGAAAATGTTCAGTATGAGGAAGGAAATTAGTCGCCTGAAGTTCCTCAATCAAAGGTGTGATGAAATTAACTGCACCTCACATCAGGGAATCAACTCCTGACCAAGATAATAATACTATATGTACCTTGGTCAAGAAACATACTTTTCCTTATTGGACAATTGTATTGTTAATAAGAAGAAGGGACAAATTATTTTTTATCATTCTTATTCTATGTTCTCTATTTTTGTCTATGTGACTGTGATACAAATAAAATCTCACATCGAGATTGTTTTAACAAGTATCCACTCACCTGACCTCGTCTCCAGGTTGACCAACAGCAAGTCCAATCCACCAATCAGCTGCTCCCAGAGAGAACTGAAGGACAAATCAAAACTTTTCTTGTTTTTCCACATGATTTCATTCTTATATAATCCTGCTTTAAATAATTTAACTGCAATAAACCAATAATAAGCTTGTTAATGTGGATTAAAACAAAAAGAAATAAAAATGACATAATAGTGATGTACAGGTGTTAGGTCTGTTTCTGCCCGCCACTGTCTAAATTCTTGTTAAAGAGAGATGAGAGTGTGGGTCTTTTTGTTAATACATTGCTGCTGTTATACAAAACTCTGTAAAGGAAACAAAATCACAGCTGGAATAGAAGCTATAGAGAGAAAATTATTTAAACTAAAACTCTTAGAATTTAGGGCTGTCTAATTAATAGTTAGGCATGGATTGATGATCGTCATTGTAAATTCTGGGAAATCATAAAACCTTTAGAACATATCAAAAGTTCCCAAATTTAAAGTTTTTTTTCTGTATATTGTTGGAACTTCGGGGAAAGCAGCAGCATCTGTTAATATTTGTGACTGATCCAAATGAAGGAATTATTAATTGAGAAAATGTCCAGTAATATACAAAAGTATACATCAAAATTCCTGTATATTTGGACTTGAGCTTCAATTGGTGAATATTAGCTACAGCTGTTCACTTCATCTGAGGTTTATTGTACATTTTTTCTTTTATTATCAGAATTTATCAGAATGCAGCACATTAAACCGATGACTGTGGAATTAAACTCATAAAACATAAAAAAAGGAAGATGTGTACTGAATTTAGAAGTCAAATGGACTAAATAGATTTTTAGAAAATGTGATTATATACAGACCCGACGTAAGCGATCCTTGACAAAGTGCAGCTCGTCCTTGGAGTGAATGGACAGTAAATGTGCTCCCATCATCTGACAGGCCAGAGACACAGCATACCAGTCAAACGGCTGTTTGGCGAGAAGATACTCAGAGCCGCGGTAAAACACCCAGGGTTCACTCTCTGTAACAGCACAGGAAATAAATAAAGGATGCATTAAAGATACAATTTATTTATTAATTTTTCTAATACTTCTTATACTTTCTTTGGAATTTCAAAAAGGATTCCTACTCACCCTCGGAGTACCAATAAGGCTTTTTCAGTTTTTCACCTGCAACAGAATTTAACATTAGTTAAAATTTAAAAATACAAAGATCACATTTCTGTAAAAACCAGAAGAAAAACAAAAACTGTGGAAAATCGTAATCGTTCAAGTGTTTCACAAGCCTTTTCTGCAGCGCCCTCTTCTTGTAAACTTAACCCTGCCACATGGATAAGCTAGTATTCTTTTTAAACAAAGGAAACACAACTACACTTACACCACTGATATTTTACCCACTGTCGTCCAAATACATTTTTTTTTTATTGAATATTTATTTAAAATGACTTGTAGTGACCATTGAGCAATAGATTTTCACCCTCCACATTGGGTGTATAGCCAATGCTGCTTACCTCTGGGCAGTTTACAAATCCACTCATGTTTGCTGTCACAAGGCTGCGGCGTCAGTGCGTTGGTCAGATCACTGTAGACGGCACAGTCTTTCCTGTCGTCCTCATCATTTTTGTCCTCTATGAAAGACATCACCACCTGAGGAAAGGACAACACAACAGTTAAGGTTTTAATTTTCTTGAATTTAATTACGTGTAAATGTAGTAGATTAACGTTGTTACCAGAGAATCATCAGACCACTCCCAGGCTCCGGGACTTTCAGGATTTCTTTTGTTTAAACCAACCCAAAACCATCGGCCATGTGGTCTTAAAAGAAGAGCAGAGAAAAGTCAGCAATATTACTGCACTATTGAATAAGAATTTTCTTTTCTTTTAAGCATGTCCATTTTAAAGGTGTTCCCACAGGGAATCATCGTTTACCATCTCCAACTCCAACTCCCTCCATGTCTTTCCCCACTGCATCCATCAATCTCTTCTTTGTCTCCTACCTGGTAGCTCCATCTCTAAGATTATTCTTCTACCAATGTGTCCACTGCCCCTTCTCTGAACATGTCCAAACCATCTCAATCAGTCTCAGTCTTCTCTAGCTTTTTCTCCAAACCTTCCTGTCTGTGTTGTCCCTCTAATGGCCTCATCCTGATCCTGTCCATCCTCGTCCCTCCTAAAGAGAATCTCAGCATCTTTAACTCCTCCACCTCCAGCTCTGTCTCCTGTCTTCTGTCTATTCCTAGTGTCTCTAATCCATCCATCATGGCTGGTCTCACACACCTTAGTCACCTTAGCTGACTCTCTTCTATCACGGATCACTCCTGACTCTTTTCTCCAGTTGTTCCATCCTTACTGTACTTTATTCCACAGCCTGCTACACAACATGAGTTCTCTGACATTTTTCTTTGTTAAAGTAACCTTTTGAGTTTGGTGACACCTGCTTTATATTCTTTAAAATGTAGGAGTTTAATACCAACCCCTCAAACATGTGGCTGAGGAGCTGCTTGACAAACAGTTGCTCCTCATAATGGTAGAAACTGGCCAGGTGGGCACCAAGGGCCTGGCAGAAAAAGTCTGCTTCCACCCAGGAGCGTTTCATAAGGACCTTCTCATCATGGAAGACCTATAGGAGATGCACATAGAGGTACAGGATTCATAAAGTACACTATGAAAGAAATCTATTTTCAATTTATTATATAGACAAATTACACATTAATATGATTTTATGGTTGTGTGTTTACTGTGTTCGATCCTTACATGAATGCAGTATAATAAGACTTTAATGTGGATTTTTGTATTGAAAAATGGAGAGAAAACCTGATATTTACCTTGAAACAGTCCAGTAGACCAGACTGTGATTCCCACCCAGTAGGACAGGGGGCGTGGGCGTCAATGTGATGCTCTTGCAGTTGGAGATCATGGTAACTGCTCACACTCTGCTCACACACTGACAAGGCCTTAAAGGACCTGCAGTCCTTCACCTCCCAGTGACCGAGAGCTGGTCCACCTGACATCGCAACACACCCACCAGAACTGGCTGAGGATCAGGGGTTAAAATAATGAGAATTAGCTTGAATATGTCACAAAACATTAAAATGTCAACAGAAGTATATTTATAGAATACCAGGCTGATGTTTGTTCCAGTTGGTGAAGGAGACTGGCAATGATGAGCTATTGTGAAGAAACCAGACGTATTCGCCTGTGTCTCCAATGTCGTTGAGACGAATCCAGTAAAATGTGCTGCTGTTGGCTCCTCTCTCATTCAGTAAACTGTTGATAAAAGCCTGTTCAAACCTTGTTTGGGGAATATGAGAGGAAAAGGCATTTATTTTGGCAGTGCTTTGACAATATAAATGTGACAATATATATATAGGTTGTCAATAGGTTTCACAATGAGAAAAAATAAAAGTGATACATCACCTGTTTTCCAAAGAAAGAAGAGGAGCCTTGCAGTAATATCCCATCAGTGCATCTTCAAAGTTCTGCTCATGGTTAGTCACGGTGTAGCAGGAATGTCGATATCGTTTCCAACCCTAGGGGAGAAATTAATGATATAATGAATTACAAAACTGAAATAAATTTCAAAAAGCAAATGTGTCGTTTCCATTGTTATAACAATGACAAACCATTGGGAACTTTAGTCTTTAAATCCGAAATCTTGAATGAGAATGCACAACGTTTAACTACTTTGATCAGTTGACCAGTTTTTGACCAAATGTGTAAAAAAAAGTTCCAAAATTGCCAACGCCAAAACTCAAAAAAAGGAAATATTTTAGTTTTATAGTGCATGTTTGTTATCATTATCACCAGCAGGGGTCACTGGTGTCTAACAGCGTGTTGTTTTGTATTCTGCCCTCAGGGACATTGTTTTGACTCATGTTGGACTGTATGATGCACTGATGTGACTCAGGAGTGCAATATTCCTGTGGAGGAGGAACATGAGTGCCAGACAATACGTCAGCAGCGTGAATTAGCCTTTTGTGCTGCTGGAGGAGAGGAAACGTGCATTCGAGTGGCGCTGTAGTCTGCACATGGTTGTGCCTGCTACACCTCCTGCTGCACCTCCTGCTTTGTATGGAGCCATTGTGACAATGCACAGACGAGCAAGTGTGACTGTCACTAAACAGGACGATAGCGTCAGACTCTGTCATCACTGTCAGACAGTCGACTGGTTGAATTGTTTCACAAAAAAAACAAAAAATGGTTAGTTTCTCCACATGGACTTCTTTTTTTCAGTTGTTTTTGAATAGTTGACCAGAAACAACACATATTTCTGTGTGTCTTCACCACAGAGGAAATGGGAAAGAACAGAGCTGAGTAAACTTTTCTCATGTGAACCTTTTTAGAAACCTACTTTAGGGGTTGGGATGTCTTCAGATCTGAACGATCTGCAAATGGCAGGAGAAGGAATGTCCCCATCAGCTGCTGTGGCCATCAATTACACTCTGATGTGCCTATATTTGAGTATCAGCTGATGAAGATTGTTAATCCTGTATTTTTAGATAATAGGGCGTATAGTTTCAGGCTTATTCTACCTTTAATGTTTCCCTAGAGTATGGTTTTATGGCCTCTATTCTCTGCTGCTACGGCTGTGTTGAACTGCAGGTTTAGTTTTAGACATCACCATAGACAAGCAGCAGTTCTGCAGCAATGTGAAATTATTGCATTTCATTTACTGCAAGTCATTTAATCTTCTGCTTTGAAAATAGTCAATACTGAAAAGAGGAAGAATTATGTGAAAGACATGAGGTTAAGTCACGTGCCCCTCAAACAAACCGAAATTTGGTATTTCAGTCACAATCACATTAATATCACAGACTGTTAAGCAAAATATTATAGACACAGTCAGTACAATCATCAAATAAGGAAGAGCATTGGTGAAGACCTGTAGACTTAATATAATGAATAATAAAATTGAACTGTACAACATGTCATATTTGCTAACATAGGTCTTAATAGTTACAAGCTAATGTACCACTAATAATATAAACTGTCATCTTATACTATGGAGATGTAAAAATGTCACTAATACGCAGGGATGACTGTATAATAAGATCACCACCCACAGAATGCCTCAGAGTAGGGAACAGTGTGATTTGGGTGGCAGTGATGGAGACTACTAAGAGGATGATGAGTTAACAGTTTTGTTATTCACAAAACATGTCTCTAACTAAGTTTCCTTAATACCACCAACTTCAGAAACATACAATTCCGTTCAAGTTGTAGAAAACTGCACATGTTCTGTTCAGTGCTGGTTACTTGGTTAAATTGAAAATTCAAATTCAAATGAAGTGAAATTGAATAACATAAACACAACGGTTTTCAAAATAGGATGAAGGAAGACTCTTTATCTCAGCTAAAGACATTTTTCAATCAATATGACCTGTAAGAATGTTGTTTATGGACTGGAGCATTTTTGCACATTCCTACCTCAGGACAGCCCTCATCCCAGGAATCAGGATGATACACAGGAATTTGGCTCTGGCTTCTCTTTCTGCAGACAGCAGGCAGTTGTTCATCACAGGACGTTAAAAACCAGGTGCCTTTCTGTGAAAACAGAACATATAATGAATGTATCTACTGACATTGTTATTAATTTTTATTTTCCCAGAAGTCCGGGACCATGCTAAGATGTTGATAAACCTTCTACTCATTATCTATCTTTTTCTTCTTTTCCTTTCAGCTTGGCCCTTTTTTTCAGGGGTTGCCACAGCAAGTCAACAATTTCCACGTCACCCTGTCCTTTGTATCCTCTACTCTAACTCCAACTACCTCCATGTCCTCACTGTATCCATCAATCTTCTTCTTTGTCTACTAACTGTCTACTAATTACTTAACTTACATTACTAATGTAAGTTAAATCATCATAATCATAATCGGTCATCTTAATCCAATGTGTGGATCCAATCCAATGATTTTAATCCAAAAATTGTGAAATAGAGGGAAATTGGATGGAGTAGGTTTTTGAGTTTTAACAACTGATCCTGCTGGGACATCATACAGCAGCCATTAGTCAAAGGTGGCATAAACCTCAGTCCATCGCATTTGGTGTCACTTACCAGTGTCCCAGTCTATACATTTTGTGAAGAACATGGGACGTTTGTTTAAATGGTTTTGCCATCAGGTAAAGCTAGTCACCAGACAAGGGATTTTTTCTAGCTATAATCCAAGCATGTCAACCACTGTAGTTATTTCTTAAAGTGTCAGTCAAGCATTATACTGTTGCTTTGTGCTGTAGCTTATCTTTACAAGTGAATTGGGAAACATAGATTTGTTTGTTGCTTCCAAACCTGACCAGATTACATAAGAGGCCATTTAAATCAGATTAAATCAAACCTAAAATGATTGCAAATGAGACATTTTCATGTCTAGGTCAGTCCATATGAAATCAGATATTTCCAATGACTCTCCCTCATGACCTCAGACCATCAGATTTAGCTAAAAAAAAAAGTTATATTTTGGTGCCACGCCTTTTTTGAGACGTTAAATGATTAAACATTTTTTCAGAGACAACTTCAGAAAAGTTGTCTCTCAACATTGTATTAAACAAAAATCTACAATAAAACATTGTATTATTGTAGATTTTGTGTTACATATATTACACAAAATCCTAAAGGGCGTTGGATTTCATACTGACTGAGACATATTTGAAAGAGACAACAAAAGCTTTCTCACCTCCCTGTCCACTTTGGTACAGAGGTCTGTGTCCGTCAGGTTGGGAGGAGGCTGGTACTGATGCCACAGAGTTAGAGTCACTGGTGAATCATCCGACCACTGTACAGAGGGTGAAGATATTGGTCTCCTGAGGCCAATCCAGGCCTCCTTACTCTCTCCTGAAACTGGAGAACATGCAGAGGGACAACTATCTTAAAGCACTTGGCTTTAACAAATGAAGTTGAGTATCTGCAGAGTCATACTACAAAGGATATCAACTATCTGCATTGAACGGTGTTCCTTACAGTTAGCCAACAGACGGAGCAGCATCTCCACCTCCGACAGTGACCTCAGGCTGGTGAGGTTTGACCCATGGGACCCACAAGCCGCGGATGAGTCAGGCCAGTTTCCTGCCTCCGTTTTGGGCAGGACTTTGTAACAAAATCCATTGTGTGGCCACCAGCCATCAGCACACTGTGTAGAGATGTACTGCCAATGCTCTGTGAGAGAACCAAAAGTAAGAATTAAGAATCCTATTCCCACAGATGACACTGTCTATTCGAGGACACACGAGACAAAATGGTCAAAATATCACTCTCTAGATGGGAGACAGCTGGTAGATCAAAGATCATTACATAGAAAAATTCTAAAAAGTCTTTACTTAATTTGCATACTTTAATGTAGGTAGAGAATCTGTTTCACTACAAAGTAGCAATGGACTCACAGCATTAATAACAATTTAGTTTTAAATTTTATTTTACGTAACCGATGAGAGAAATGGAATTCAGGAATGAGGTGATTAGAGGGACAAAACAGACAGGAAGGTTTGGAGAAAAAGATAGAGAAGACAGATTGAGATGGTTTGGACATGTTCAGAGGAGGGATAGTGGATACATTGGTAGAAGAATGATCCTAGAGATGGAGCTACCAGGTAGGAGACAAAGAGGAGATTGATGGAGATTATCCGTGACATCTTATGAGCATGCATGTTTCCTCACCCATTGGCTCAGCTCTCCTGGAGTTATTTGGTGTTTTCTTACAAATGTAGGGTAGCGCAGACTCACAGGAGAGACTCTGCCAGTGGTCCACAAAGGCTGAGTTATAAACTCCACACTGTCTGTTGTCCTTCAGTGGACTGGCAGGCAGGGCTTGTAAAGACAGAGTGGATGCAGGGATTCAGTCAATGAGATTAAGACTTGTCTTTAATGTATAAAATACATGCACTGTCTTTTCTCCGTTGACAGTTGGACTGTTAGAGGACAACATGGTTACAGATGACTTGCAATATACTTACAGTATATTATCATATTATATTAGCTATAGCATTTTAATAAAAACTTGGGAGGAAAGTAATGATGAATACCTGTGGTGAAATTGACCAACGATAACGGCGCACCATCTGACCACTGCCACCCCCGACCATCTTTCAGGTGGTTCAATCCTATCCAGACCATCACTCCAACACTGGCCAGTCGATCTAGATTTACAGAGATGCTGTAAAACGTCTGCTCCCAGTTCAATATAAATTCTTTAGTATGAAGCTTCAATGGGGATTCATCTCAGAGACTGGTATGCACTAGAATTGAGGCGTCAAACAGCGATGCTGTGGCTGCAGGTTTTGATTTCAACCTATCCAGAGCACATCAGGTGACCACTCAGTTATCTGGAGACTGACACCAAAGTGAGCAGTGTGCAGCTTAAGCGCCAGGAAAGGCAATGGGTGGGGACGATGCCATGCCCAGGTGAACCTCAGTGGTCACTTGGCAGGAGGTGGATTCAATCCTTGAACCCTCCAAACCATTTCCATAACCACTAGGCCACCACTGCCCCCAAGCAGAACCAAATAACTTGTGCTTCCGGATTTTATATATATAAAAAAAAAACTCCAGCCACAGTTGCCCTTTGTGGAACCATTTTGACAAATATGGACTAGTACAACATTACTATTTGCAAATATAATCTATATTATAAGGACTTTTAAAGTTGACTGCGCAGACGCCTACCTCTGATGTACCTGTGCTCTGCCAGGCTACTGATGCTCAGCAGATTTCCTCCCTGGGCCTGGCAGGTGGCCTGGGCCTGACTCCAGGTCAGGATGGTGTACAGATTGAACTGGTAACATGCCTTTAATTCCTCATTTGACTCCCAAAAATGTTCACAAGTTGAGTCTATGAAAAAGAAAATTCATAATGGAAGTAGAAACTGAATACTTGTATTTGTGACACAGCACACAACCAAATGTAATGTCTGTATTTAACCAATCACCAAAGGTAACAGTGAGGAACTTTAAGTGCAGTGTGTGGGGACAGTGCCATGTCCAGTGCACCCTCAGTAGTAACTTGGCAGCTGGTGGACTCAAACCTGAAACCCTGCATATTTGTCGAGTCAACTTGCTTCTCCAGAAGCAAATATTTACATTTACATTTTACAGATTTACAGACTTAAAATATGAGGATCATGTTACATAAAGGAACCCAGAAGACTGGACTAGAGGAGGGAGAGAAGAGTGGCCAACACTGGCTGAAAACGTGATAAAAAAATGGTTTCCATCCAGTCAGTGAAAGTCACAGGAAGTGAATCTCATCAGGTCATTGTAACAAAGAGTTTTAGGAGCCCAATGACTTTCATTAAAGACTACACAGGATATTTAAAGGACATTTGGTTAAATTTCTGTTCCAAACAAATCGTCAAAAGTTTCCATTTGTGTTTTCTTTTCTTGAACAAGTTCGAAAAAATTGTGTTTTACCTTGGACAGGGCAGAAACCCCATCTTTCAGCTTCATCATAACGCGTGGTGGTGGCACACCACTGAAGCTGATCCTCTCGGCCCTCACTCGTGCACTCTGAGAACCATTTGTTATTGTATTTAAAAGGTAGAGCACAGGACATACCATGTGCATTCCCCAGCAAAGTGTGGATATCTGCAAGTAAAACAAAACAAACATCTTGTGCAAACAAGTAAAAGCCTGAATAACAGATATTTCAACTCTGATTATTTTTGTACCTTCATATGGATGTGAACAGGGACCCTCCCTTGCCGTGTTGTACCTTTTCCATGCATGGAAATTGTTTTTCTTAGCTACCAGTGATCGTCCCGTCACAGCCACCTTCCACTGTGATGCGCCGTAGAGCATCTTCCCACTGCAGCGCCACCACAGCACAGGAAGGGACATGTCACACTCGAACATGCCCAGAGGTTGGGTCGTGTCCGATATGTTGAGGCCAAGGCACCGACTGGTGCCCAGATTGAAGAGCCGATGCTGAGAGACCCACTTCCACAGCATGCGACGCGTGGGCTTGTTACAGTCCTCCAGCACGAGGTTGGAGTGACCCACTGTGACGCAGCGCTTAGTTTGTTCACTCTGCAGAATGAATACACCCTTCTCTGAAAAGAACAGAGCAGAATTGAAAATGGGGAAAAGGCCATGAAAAGAAGATCGAAATAAATTAAAATTAGAGAAACGAGAAGACAGAAAGGAAAATATAACGAAGGTTGAGAAGGGATTAATGATACAATACATATTTTTAACATCTGCAGTAACTTTAATTTTCTGCTGCTCCCTGGTGCACTTCAAATTCCCTTCATACCAAGAACCATAGCAATCATCTGTATCCAAAAATAGTTACATTCAGGGCAACTGGATACATCAGGTTTCTTGAAGACATTTCAGATCTTATCCAAGAGGCTTCTTCAGTTCTAAATGAATAGTATTAAGTTTGGTTATGGTATTGAAGCTTTGAGAGGCTACAGTATGCAATCTGAGGCCGTTGCAGAAGCCAAAAACTAATGAGATGGCAGGTGAATGCACAGACACAGGTCTGGAGGTGCGAATGAGGAGTGGTTTTGGTATCAGTTAAGTGACGCTTTGTTTTGTTGTTTGTTGAAAAAAGTTATTCCGTTTGTTTCCATTCTCCTCTCTGTTCTGATTGGTGGTTTTGGTGGCCTTGGAGAAGGCTCAGTTGGGGAAGCCACAGTTTTAAAGCTCCTCTCATTTTTAGCTTCCTTAGCCTCGTTATCCTCTTGGGTAGGGATGCGTCTCACTCTATGATCTAAAGTTGTCATAACACCCAAAGTTTTGATAATACCACTCGCCGTTCACACTTCTAGACTTGTGGCTGTGCATTCAGCACAACTGGACTATGGTGTGGTCAATCAATGTCTTTTCTCATTAGTTTTATTTTCTGCAACAGCCTTCTTTAACAGGTATACAGCCTCTTTGAGGTTAAATACCAAAAGCCCAAAATAGTCAGAATTGAAGAAGCCTCTTGGATGAAGAGGTAAAATATCTTCAAGAAACCTTCTATGACCACTTGCCCTCAAAGAACCTATTTTTGGCTTAAATGACCAGGCTTTGAACAGTTTTCTACAGAGTGGTTTGTAATTAGAGCTTCACAACAATGCAAACCAAAAATGAAAATGTTATTTACTGTAATTTTCAGAGCCTAAGTCTGGAAAATTTTCCAGTAAAACTACCTGCCAATGAAACCTTTAGGTAGAATTTTCAACACAAAGATCAATAAATTAGGCTTTTATTAAGAACTGGTACTGTGTGGAATGTGCCCCAGGTAAATCTCTGGTTTATTTATTATGCTTCCTGCCTCAGGGAGAATTAGGGGAGCCTATAAACTAAACATGTACACCTGAGAATACACATACTGCTTGTAAAACAAAGGGGCGGGGTGTTCAAGACAGGGATGGACGGAATAAATTAAGGCTCTTTTCAATCACACGTTACTTTCTAAATGGGATCATATTTTACAGCATTTGCACTTAAGCAAAATAGCAGCATAAGAAACAGACTCATAGGCACATATATTAGATTAAAGTTGTTATTTAAACAGCATGAGGCCAGAAAACACACCAGCAGTGCTGCACTGATTTCAGATGTTTATAAATATAGTAGTTAACAAAAATGTGACTTCGCCCTCAACATCAGTAATTGTCCAGCCTAGATTCCATTCCATTCCATGGGGCTCAGTGGACCACGTCATGTCCATGTGTGACCATAGGGTGAGAACGGTGACTGTTGTTATTGTCAGATCCCCATTAGATGATGCAGTTCTCAGTGACTTACCACAGATGCCTTTCTTATGTGCATATGTCATTGTAATTGACTTGACTTAATCAAATGTTCTTATTCTTTAGAGAGAACTGCAGCCAAAACATGTCAGAGAATTGAGAACAACTGTTACAGACCAATGCATCATTAATTTTACATAGGGTTGTATGCAAACTCTATCACCCCTGAGACCAGAGATACTTAAGTCTGACTTCCATTGCAGCAGCACAGCTTGGTGTAGAAATAACAAAAGTTTATGAACTGAAACAATGTTCTTTCTGGCAAGATGTTAATGTTATTTCAATCTAGTGAGACAAAGTTATTTGACTTCTGTGTTTAATTATGTCTTATTTTTTACTAGAATTCTTAAGATTTATAATGTTGTTGTACTTTCTAGATTTTTTTATTATTATTTCTCAGATTTGTTTTACTTTTCCCTGGATATAATATCTCATGTGAAACTTCTTTAAACCGTATGGACCAGTCCACAGTTGACTGGGCCGCTAAAAACAGAGACTTTTCCCTCCTCCACAATGGGAACATCTTTTCTCCAGTACCGATAAAGTCATCTCCACCACTGGACAGAATCATAATACTCGAGGCGGTTTCACGGTTGTGAACGGGGCTGCAGCAGCGGTACAGCAGCCACAGTACTGGACCGAACCGAACTTACTGTAAAACTCGGCGAGCTGTTGTTTCTCCAGAACCGCCTCGTCTTCACCGCTGACACACACACAGACTTGTGTAACGAGCACCAGCAAGAAAAGCGTCGCCGCCACAGCAGCAGCAGCAGCAGCGTGGACGCAGCGACACGGCCGTGTGGACATTTCCACAGCCGAGGGAAACTCACGAACAGAGAGTTTCCGACCGAGAGTTTTTCTACTGCCTACATTCAGCTACGCACTCCGCTGTGTTTTTCTTCTCATGAAAAACTTTGGCCAAAAGTGGAGGAGAAACGTGACGTCACGTCTGACGGTAGAGGAGCTGCTGCTGTTACGGAGGCAGGAGGCTAGAGTTGTCAAATTAGCCGGTTTCTTTTTAGTTTTAAATTGAATAAAAGTACTAAACATTAATAACAAGTAGTAGTATAGTTTAAAAAATACTATTTAGTAAAATAGAAAAACATTACGCATTTCACTATTAAAAATATTATATAATAAAGATATATATGATAATAATAAATATTATACTGTATATATTTTACTATATTATCTTATATATATATTTCTATATGATAAAGAGAGTTGCTAGCTACAGACAGGTATTGGGTTTTTTACTTATATAAACTATATAAACATACAAACCTAAGCATTAAGAATCACCGTGGACTGCTACTGTGTTCCAGGATGCTTCCTAAAATACATTCTAACTGCGTATTAACAATATTTTGCTATATGGTGAGCCATATTTATGTCCTGTAGGCCAGGACTCCTACCTCAGCTTATGATATAGTGAGTATGTTACTACCATTAATTTTGAGCAAATCCCACAGGGAACAGCAAGGCTTTATGTTTGTAAAAGAGTAACAAAGTAGCAAATATACATTTTTACATACTTAAGGTTTCATTTTTTGTGAAACTGGGCTGTTTTAGTAAAGTAAAAAAACACACCAAATCACAAGTTATGATAAGGAAAAAAATGACAATAAAACACGTGAGTTTTATTGATGTACCGTCATAGCAAATGATCAACATTTAAGGCTCAGCCTTACAATATAACAAACAGTAATGACATAAACAAAATAATCAATTCATATTTACATTCATTAATGTTAAAAAGCATTGGCTTTTTCAGTAGTAGGTAACGCGTTGTGTTGACGTTTCCATTCGGCAGGTTACAGTAGACAGAGTGGAGGCATCGGTGAATGACAGTGCACTTTTACAGCAGCAGCTTCTGGTAGTGTTCATCTCATAGTGTCCATCTTGTAGCATTCACAGTGTCTTTGACTGTGTTTTTTCATCAACATTAATACATAAAGTCAGACAGAACGTGCCCCATCATTCACACCTATGTTACTACATGATGCTGTGAGGAAATTGCTATATTTACATAATTTATTTCCCAATGTCCGAACTTTCACTTTTAACTTTAAAAGCTTAACATCAGACCAACAGTCTCACACTTAAACTGACAGATCAGGGCCATTTCAACATTCAAGTACATGAAAGTGCAATATTTCTGAACATTATCTGACAATGTTGCTACAAAAAATAAACAGCTCGAGTATTCAATATAAATAATGTATTTGAAATGATTAAATACATGCAGTGGTTGATAGAACACTTATTTTTAACTATTTATCTACTCTTAGTTTGGCCTGGTTTCAAGTATGCATGATAGTCAAGGGTTTTTTTTTTCGCAAATATTATGCTTTTTTTATTTCTACTGTTTTTTCTAAATCTAGTTGAACATTAAACAAAATTTAGAGGAAAACTAGTCAGAGTAGTGTTAGCAGTGTAAAGAAATGTGACCTGTAGGGGCGCCAGTGGGCCAGCAGGGATTGGGCAGACACAGAAACTTAAATAACCTAATCAAACAAAGTCACAAACCTAAAAAAAATACCAGTTACCACATCATCAATTCATCTGCCTATACACACAACATACATTTCACAACAGGTAAATGAAACACACTCTCTCACACACACACACACACACACACACACACACATAAGTGCACTCAGTTGCCTCCGGTCCAAGCTCAGTAGTTATCCACAGTAGTCATCTTTTCTCTGTGTGTTCTTGTAAGTGATATTTTTGAATGTAGACGTTGAGCTTCTGAACAAGGGGTTGGTTCCCTGAGGAAGAGACAAAACACGCAACACAAAAATTTAAATACACACCTCTCACCCATTAAACTCAGATGCCTTTACAAATGAACTCCAGGTCTTACCGACTGCCATTTCGCTTTTGCTCGCTCTGCCTCAAACTTGGCCACTTCTTTGCCATCATGTACTGACACCAGCACCTTCCACACACTGAGCAGGATCAGGCCAATGCAAACCACAGAAAGGGAGACGCCCAAAATAATCATAGGGATGTTGGGAGGTTCTGGACAACCTGGCAAAGAACACAAGATGTTTATGAAGCTGATGTCTTAAGTCTGCCTTTTGTCTACAGAAGGTAGATATTTTATAAATACTGATGAGTCAAAATACAAGGGCGGAGTTTTAATTATTACTTGAATTCCTTTTTGGTTGTTTTTTTTGGCACAGATTGTGTGTTTCCATTGGCATTTTGGTGATAGGTACACAAATCATCCTTTGCTATATAAATATAATCCTGTACACCAGGGGTGTCCAGACTTTTTTGTCTTGTGAGCTAATTTTCAAATGACCAGGCTGAAGTGATCTTCCCAGATTGAAAACTTTAAATATATTTACCTATATAAACTGGATATCTTACTCTCTACATTAACATATAGCATATGTTGTCCTGTCTGACTCAATACCTACATTAGTTCCACTTCAGCCAAGTGATTAGTATCTTCAAATAGAATTACATCTCTAGTTTTATTACTATTATTTTTTTTATAATGTTATTGTTCAAGATCTACCAGCACTGCTTTGTTGTTATTTCATTTTAAGTTTGGAATCCATACGCACTTGTGTCAATTGTTTTTAAAGATTAAAAAAACACACAAAATGAATGATAGATTTATAAATGGTGATAGTGGCAACAATATCTAAAGATATGATATGACAGTGTAAATCCTGTGGCCCACATATGTGCAAATATAATGTCTTTTGAATTGTGATAGGTGTTATAGGTTAAATTGAAGCAAAACAAAAACTGAAATGCAAGAAGTGAAGGATTATTAGCAGTGATAACAGAATACACTATACAGAAATGCAGCCCACTGGCAGGGATTGAATCTGTAGTTACATACGACTCCATGGAATGCTTGACTGATGTGGATTTTAAGCTGAATGTTAATAGAAACAGAGGGATGTGCAGACTGGAGGAAGAGCGGTGCCTCTGTGAAGACATGGAAAGTCAGACTCCAGCCTAAGGGCTGCAGTTTTCCTTCTGTCTGTGCACGTCCACACCCTGTCTCTTATACACATCTAGATGTGTATGGTCAACACAAAAACCGATACGGGTCAAATTGACCCGTAACATAATATAAGGGTTAAGCTGAATGTTAATAGAAACAGAGGGATGTGCAGACTGGAGGAAGAGCGGTGCCTCTGTGAAGACATGGAAAGTCAGACTCCAGCCTAAGGGCTGCAGTTTTCCTTCTGTCTGTGCACGTCCACACCTGCAAGTATTTGCTCACTTTTTAACTTAAAGTCTCCTTTACGTCCAGGTAAAAATGAATCATCTTTGATTGTGTTATTGCTTTGATTGGCTTCATCAAATTTATCACGTGGTTTTCACTGAGTTTTTTTATTTAGTTTATACAATATGCATTGCTTTGCACAGATTACTACAGTTATGTTTTGGCTACAACAATTTAGTCCCTGCAGGGTCATGTGATCCAGTTGAACCTATTACACTCACATTTGAAACTTTAAACCCCATGAGTTTTTATAGTTTTCCCTTTTTTTTCAGATAAAATAGTTATTTAGGCCTAGGTTTGACTTATCCACACTTTAACAACTTATCACTCAACACAAATGGCAGCAAACACCTGCTGTGAAATCATCATCCGTTAAATGGAATGATGATGACTTCTGCACAGATGAGAACAATCCGCAGGTCCATCTGGACAGTGAAATATAGATGTATTGTCTTCTAATGTTCATGCCTTACCGTACATCTGCAGATTGTAGACCACAGTTCCTGCTTCACTTGCCACTGCATTAAAAGAGATCCAGCACTCGTTCTCTGTCAGCAGTGTGCAGGGCAGAGAGGAGCTGCTATCATCATCTGAACATAAACAGTAAACACAAAATATGACACTCAAATATATCACTGGCAGAAAAATGTTATACTTCGTCTACTAGGTTGCAGCAAATTGCCATAAAAGCTTTTGCTGAGCCTTTTTTCTTCAATTCCTGTGAGTATATCAGGGTGTTGTTAAAACTAAACTGACTAAACTGGCCATGGTTTAACACTGGCCTCACCTTTTCAAATATATAACTTAGTTCTCTACACAGACACTGCAGTAAGGTCATGAATCCAGGGGAATATCACCTTTCCTTTTCACAACATGATAAGAATGTACACAGAGGAACTTCCCTTCCTCAAGTATAGTGGTTATAAACTTATCTCATCTTCCATTGACAAAAACTGTAAAAGCCTTGGCTGTACAACAAGGTAAAGAATATGTTCTCTTTGTCTGCTGCCTGAATAGACATGGATGCCTGTTGTGTTATCAGAAGAGTGTTGATGTTAGCCTCCCTGTAAATATCTGACCCTTGGGACTTACAGTACAGTAATAGGCTCATAGCAACTATGAAAAGATAAATACAAAACAGCCTCAATACAAAAAGAAACCTGAATCATATTGGTTCAAACAGCTAAAAGAATAGATAGAAATGTAATTTAAGTAAAATAGAGACACCAGGGTATTCATTTAATAACTTTATCCTCGTTAGAGAGATATGGTTTTCCCCACCGATCCCCCAACCAGGGGCTGGAGGATTCAGAGCTGCTGGACCCAAGTCAGCTTCCTTAACCACCAAGCCACCACTGCCCTATGTGTTTATTATTGAATTGAAATCAGCAGACGGGCGTATGCAATACAAGCTCTTTGCAAAGAATGGTTGTTGAAGAAGTAGTAGAAGTAGTAGAGCACGAAAGGAAAACTCTACTGAACATATCTGGACTTCAAGGTACTTTTTTGTGGTAACTGTTTATGGGTTGATATGAACTTCTACTTTGGTAGTTTTTGGATCATCCATCCATTTTTATCTGCTTATCCACTACTGGGTTGCAGGGGAAGCAGTCTCCACGACTGCCACCCAAACATCGTTGCACCGCACTATGTCATTGTCTCTGGGCCAAAGTGAAGGCCAGTCAAATTGGTTTTACAAAATAAAATTTCTCAAAAAAGAATAGCATTTGATACCACCTTAATTGACATTAGTTTGAATCTATAAAAACTCAAATTCCACAATAAAAAGATCATCTCTTTTTTCCCTCTTAGTTTAACTTGTCTGCACTTGAAAAGAAATAACTGGCGTTTTTATTATTGTTGTTGTTTTCATTATTTGTCATTATGCTAATTAGGATGTGATGCGATGTTCGCCAAAGTGCTGGAAGGGTGGAGACAACTAGTCCCTCTAATAACACATGGAATAACAAGTTTAATTTATTACTTTCTTTTTTTAATACACTGGAGTGATTCTATTTGTCAACCAAATAACAACTCTAATCCAAAAGAAGTATTTTATTTTTATTTGAATGGCATTTAGATTTTTAATTGTTAGGCCTTGTGTCATGATGATGTTTTATATTATCATCTCAAAGATTCAATCATTACATCAATCTGTCACTGCACCTTCAAGGTTGATGAACTCTTACACATGACACCATAGAATTGTCTTTACCTCCTGTTGTGTTGATGTAAACTCTAGGGAAGCTGCAGTTTTGATTACAGGAGTCAGTATCGCCTCTGTCCTGTAGATGGCACTCCACACAGCTCCTGATGACGAGAATGAGATCGGCCTCTTTACGTGAGGATGAAACATTTAGATGAGACAGAAACTTCTCCTGAGAGCTTAAAAAAGTGAGAAGCTGAACAAAGAGGAACCTCTGTTGGTGTGTCTAACCTTTTCCCAAAGCTTCACTCACTTCTCTTCTGCCGCCTGTATTCTCTACAACGCTGATATCAAATGGCACTGACTCTGACTGCAGCCTCACAAAGAAGGAAAGGAAATCTCTGCTGCTGTGTTCAGGACACATTGTCTTTTCATGTCACATAAAAGGTGTAGACACATGTGAACAAGAGAACCAGAACTTGATCCTGGTCTGAAATCAAAATGACTTCAAGAAAGATAAGTCTCCACTGGTTTCTATTGGTAACTACACTATTACGGAAAGGTTATAGAGAAATTAAAATGTTGTGTGCTGTCAGAGTTACCTGGCAACATGGTCTGTAGAAGAAGAATGATATGCAGATGATTGTATCCTTCATTCATTCATTTGTACAAGACCTTTTACGTTCTACCCATCAAATTTTTAATAATCCACATACAAAATACAAATTAATGCAGTTTCGCAGTAAATGTACTTGCCCTGAAACCAAATATAAATACCAAGAGAAAAATATTATTAAAAATAGTTTAAAAAAATATCATATTTACCTGGGTTACACAAAAAAAATAATTTGTTTCAGCAATGTCTTGTACTTCATGAACTTCATTCATCTTCATTTGCTTAACAGTTACTCGGTGGAAAGGACAGCAGTCTCCACCACTGCCACCCAAATCCCACTGCTATGTGGATAGTGCTATGCTCACAGGGCCTTGGTGGCAACCTTGCAGCTGGTGTATTATAACCAACACCTTTCCAGATCCAAGGCGCTTCCCTAACAAATAACTAAATCATCTAAGAGAAATTGCACCACTGGTCTGGAACCCTCCAGATCCCAGTCCATTTTGATTACCAGTAAGCCACCACTGCCCCCATAAATGGCAGATGAAAGAAAATCAGAAAAGTGAAGAACTATAAAGCCCTAATGTCCTCAGTTTCTGGAATGTCCCATTTTGAACCATTTTGTTGCAATAGTGTCAACTCCCTGATTTGAAAGGTTCAATTGTTAAAAAATTTGAAGGCCCTAATTATTTTACATTGGACGTAATGGGAACCAGGTTGAAAACCTCAAAATTGGTTCTGACCTTGCAGAGTTGCAGGTGTCTCCACAGGTTGGACACTTGTCACACTTTTCCCCAGAAGCTCCAGGTACAGAGCAGACACAGCGGCCACATTCACATCGACCTCTGCCGCTGCAGACAGTGCCATCCTCGGACACGCAGGCTTCAGTGTTGGTGCTGCAGTTACAGTACTCTCCTGTCCAACCTCTGTCACAGTGACACTCCCCACAGTCACACACACCATGACCTACAAAAAAAATAAAACGAGATGAATTAGAACCAAACACTCAGGGACAAAAGGTCTTTACTGACTGTGATGTTCTCACCTCCGCACAGCTCTCCACGGAAACGGACACAGGAATAATTGTCACACTCACAGTGACGACCATAGATGCGGCCGAAGTTGGATGAGTGACACACACACTGGCCGCAGTAGCACTGTCCCTGACCGCTGCAAATCTCTGACGCATTGTTTGCAAGGCAGTTGCTCAACAAAGCAGTCTCTTCATTGCATTCACACTGAGCTCCGAGGAAGCCGGGGTGACACACACATATGCCACAGTGGAAGTCTCCTCGGTCTTCAGGACACTGGGTGCTGCTGCTGCTGCTGTTCCCGTCAGGGACATGATGACAGTCACATGAACACAGAGACTCCAGCTCCACCTCTAAACTGTCCTGTAAACCCACAGGTTTGAAGGAGAATTGACGGACACCCGAGAGGCAACCTGGGAGCTCGACAGTCACGTTGAACACAACCTGAGGAATGGAAATTCATGGAACTGCATTAATGAAATCTCGTTCTCAGTAACTTCATACTTACAACCTAGAAAAATTTAATATTTCTACTGGCATCAAAGGGAAACTTGAGAAAAAATGTGTCATATTTTGAAGAATTGAAGAATTGTGTCCTTTATTTTCTTGTTCATTATAATGCTTGCTACCACTAGAGATGTATTACCTGAAGAATGAACATGAAAATGGAATGCCTTAAAGCAGAGTTCCCCAACCTTTTTTGAACCAAAGACCAGTTAAATGTCTGGTAATTTTTTGGTGTCCTGAAATATTTTCCTACCTATAAAATCTTCCTACCCAAATTAACTGTGCATGGACACAACAAGGATTTCTCAAGTGCACCCAGCCTATAATTTTCTCCTACCAGACCGGTATACAAGGTTAGAGTCTTGTATCAAAGACTCTGTGTCATTTTGAGTTTATTGTTTTCATTGAGAGAATATTTCCTAATCAAATATATTTGCGTTATTGATGATGGAATCCTGGTTCTTTTGTTGATATGGGTATGGATCAAGTGGCCAGATGTGGCCAAAAGTTATTTCTCTGCAGCCCGGCATCAATTCACCCACAGACCGGTACTGGTCCCTGGCCCAGTGTTTGGGGACCACTGCCTTGAAGCATAGTTTTTGACAGTACAACATCAAAGAACTGAAGTAATTTTGGTTGCTATCAAGAAATTACAAGATATTGCATCTTAAATTAAACTCTTATGGGCTTGTTTGGCTCTTATCATTATATTTGTCCAAAGAAATGTAGTAATTTAGTGGTACTAGGCGTCGAAATGAACAAGAAAATTGGAGAAAACAGTAGGGTTGTCTAATATCGTTTGGCTAAACATTTGGCAAAGACATTTTACTTATACTTATGATTTTTTGTAAATACACATTAAGTTTATTTAAATACCAATGGCCAAGATTAAAATAATACATATTATCAGTGTGCCCCATTATGCAATACATCACTGTCCCCACTCACTGTGCTCAATGCTGCCCACTGTTCCCTTTGGTGATGGGTTAAATGAAGAGGCCACATGTCATTGTGCTGTGGATCAATGACATGGAGTTTGCTTTCCTTCTCTCCTTATGTGTGGATTCCAGTTGCATTCACTGACTTCTAACTGAGCTCTAATGTTTGTCAAAATGTTAAGGTGCAACTCTCTTAAACTCTTAATCCACACCATATTGTACTGAGTGAGTATTACAGCTACTGTAGTGATGAATAATATTGTGCTACACTGGTATTTCAACAGCGCACAGTAATTCATACTGGGCTTTAATGAAATGTTATTGTTTGTGTATAAGGGCCCCAAGATGCCACTGGTTAAAGAACATATTTATGAAGCAGATTTCAAACTCAAGACCAGAACAGCATCGAGACTGACTTGGATGATGGAGAGACATGCTTCACACCAAAATCACCCAACTGTTCAACTCAGACAATGAAGATAAAGAATCAAAAGGTCCGAAAAATACAGAATATGAAATTTATCCATCCACATTTGTCATTTATTTGCAGTCTCCATGACTGCCACCCAAATCACAATGAACCGTACCACCCCCTCTTGTGGTGAGCCGACTGTAAGGAACACCTTTAGTGGGATTTCAACCAGGAGGCAATCCCTGGAGTTCCAAACCAATGACAGAGACGTTGACTCTGAGCGCCAGAAATATGAAATTTAAGAATTTATTAAAAAATATATTATAAGTAAACTAAAAGTAAAATTATAATTTTATACCAATGTTTCCCAACCTATGTTCTGTGGACCCATATTTTAAAAGTTACATCAATCAATTAACATCAATAAAATGTTGTGACCCATTTGAGGGTCTGGACTAGGTCTGTTTTTATCAATTTTCCTAACAAGCATTCAAAACAATATCTTGCAACTGGAATGACTCAGATGCATTTAGACTAAATAATCTAAAATAATAATTACATTTCATCTTGTGTTTTTCTCTCCCTTTTTTATCCGGTGGCTGTTACTTCCAGTGGATATAAAAATATGCCAGAATAAATTAAAGAGTGAAGGAAAGGCTACTGACCGTCTCTCCTGGTTTGATGTTGGAGCAGCGTCTCAGGCCGGGCAGCACGGTACCATTCGGACAAATGGCTGTAAAGGACATCTGCAGATCATCGGTGTCTCCCTGAACCTCCAGTTCAATCTCTGAGCGCAGTTCCTGGAAAACAGTCATCAGTTATAAAACTGAGGAATTGTCCATTATGTATTATCCCGAAAATATCATCTGAGGGTTCCTTTGTCCGTCACTGGTGGGAGTTTCCAGGACTTGGAGAGAAAATAGACTTTCACCCTAAATTGACCTGTGACGAATAAGAGCGTTTAGAACCTTCTCTCTGAGGCTGAGTCATGATCCCAGGTGTGCTGTGCCTGGGGTAAGAGTGGCAGGAGCTGAGGTGGAGGACAGGCTGTGTTTGACTGACTAATGAGCTCAGTGACGGACTGTCTGGCTGCTAACACAGGGTTAATTGTGTCCTTACTGCAGGACTGCAATCAGTGTGTGACTCCAGTGTTGCTATGGAAGCAAAACTGGAAAAGCGTTGGGACAAACCCTCACCAGGAAGGATTACAAGCAGATAAAACACAGCCTGCCGTTTGTTTACGTGCTACGCACCAGCGCTGCTTCGAGAGATAGTCCATGAAGACAGAGCATTCCAACAACACATCAAGACTTCTACTCTAGTTAAATATTATCCAGATACTTAGCTTTCAACTTAAATCTTTTTTTTTTCTCTTTGAGAACTTTGTCACATATATGAAAGATTGTTTTTATTCTAATGCAGTTTGATTTGCCGTAACTAAATATATACCAGAGAGAAGCTGTTCAACGTTTATTCATAACTAAATAAAAAATATATTTTTAATATTTAGCTTAAAAATTCATGCATGAAAAAACTACAACAAGGACTGCAAAAACACACCAAAAAGTTCAAATAAAGTAAAAATAATCTGGTTGCTAAACGCTTAACTCAATTGAGAAGTCTTCACGTTTTTATCATGTTTTTGCTCCAAACATGCATGACCCAGATTAGACCAGTTGACCCAGATTAAGACTAAGGTTAGAAAAATGATTTTCATTGAACAACACTTGGCTGAAGTAGTGGCCTAGCGGAAAAGGAAGCAAACTTGGATCCCAAAGAGCTCTGGTTTGAATCCACCAGGTTTTGATCTGATCATGATGGATGTTGTGCTCTTTGAATTGGTTGGGGGTTTGTCAAGAAGTACTCCATCCATCAACTTTCACCTGCTTGTCCGTGTTGGGGAAGCATGAGTGCCTTCCAAAGCACACTGCACCACATCATACCTTCCTGTGAGTGGTGACCTCACTGGAGGCCAACCGCCCTAACCAGGATTTGAACTTTTTTTATCCTATTTTAATTTTCTTTAACTATTTTTAATTTGCCCCTCTGGGACAACTAACGTTTTTCTGAATCTGAATCCTGAATCTGAATTCTGAATCTAGTGGACTCCCTTCTCATTGGGGCAATGGCCCAGTGACCTATTGCCTCTGTAAAGAGTATTAATGTTCTCAACAATGGGGTATATAAGGACACAGAAGGCCAAATAAAAAATGGTGTTTTTGGTAACCTGACTAAACTGAAGAATTTCCACACCAAATTGCCAACCACTCCCTATTTTTCACCCTCTATCCGTTGCTGCAACGCAGGGACAACAGTCTCCATAACTGCAACCCAAATCACACCGTACCATATACGGAGGGCTCACAGAAGTTGACACCCACGTGACACCCGGTGGAAGTTATGTGGGTGGCAGCTGGTAGATTCTAACATGAAGCCTTACAGACCCAAAGTTGTTTCCTTAATTACAGCATCCAAATTAATGTTAGTTTTAACAAGCAAGCAAAATCTGTGGTAACTGTATAAATAATAGGCCTAAAAGTAAGTACAAGGAGTAACACTGCAACAACATACACTTATAAGTTATTTTAAGTTAGATGTAATATGTAGCAACTGGCAAAAAAAAAAAAACTAAATAATGGGCTGGTATGAGTTGGGAATGCTTTCTTTAAAGTGTAATAGAAAGCCACCAGTGACTAGATTTATGACAGTGGAGAAAACTCCAGGCAGGTGTAAATAAATACTTAATAACAAACTCTGCCGACTGTCTATTTGGTTCCGTTTGGAGTTTATTTTCATCTTAGAGAAGTCCAACTGGAACAAGCGGGATAACAGATTTCCTTCTCTTTGCTGTGGTTCACGTGGCACAGTTTTAAAGGGAGGTGTAAACAGAAAATGTGATGAAGTAATTAGAGGACCGCGGACCTGCTGCTGCAGGCCGGGGTGGGGCGCAGGTGGGAGTGGGTCTACAGAGAGGACACAGAGTGCCAAAGGTAGATGGTAGGGAGACAGTGCTGGGGGAAAAGAAAGAGTGAATCAGCGTCAGTGTGGGGAGGAGATCAAACAGTAGGGGACAAGAAGAGACTTGCTGTGGGACATGCAGAAGCAAAGCTGCAGAGGAGAAAAGAAGAGGGGAAAAATGTGATACAGGGGAGAATAAAAGAGAGAAGGAACCAATGAGAGGGCAGAGATACTGTCTCTGCCTGCAGTTATTTCATGCATGTTTGTAGTAAAAACACGATAAAAGACTTGATTGAATTTTACTTTTCTTCCTGTGTTTTTATAGCCCAACAGGTTTAGAACCCTGCAAAAACACACCCATACAAGATGTCAACACTCACTTTATAAGCAGTTACGATCAATTCCAGAATGTTCTGTGAATCATTGGCCAGGACTCCGACTGTGGCACCGGGTATGAGATCTGCATAGTTCTGTGGAAAAAAAGGAGAAAACCACAGGAATAAACAGATAAACAAGAGCAGGAGACTCAGGTTTGGGCAGATTTATTCCCAAGAAAGTGATGTGAGCAGGACTAGTTTCAACAGGTTGGTGAACTGAAGTTCACTGCATAAATGTGCAAACCTCAGTAAACAATGTGATTATCAGACTTTCACATTGCAATGCCGTTACCTTGTAGTTGTGTGTCTGCTCTTTTGTCACAGCAAATATCAACAGGATGTTGTTCTCCACAACCTTCTCAATCAGCTGACCCAGAGTTGGATACTCCTGAAGAAGAAAAATAACAAAGATGTAAAGCTACATATAATAAACCACATTAGTCTACAGCATATTTAGATTAATATATTTTATTTCATATGTATGATTAGAAACAAAATTACATTTACTAAGCTTTTTGAGGGATAATGCATTAAATCAGAGGTCCCCAACCACCGGGCCGTGGACCGGTACCGGTCCGTGGGGCAATGGGTACCGGGCCGCAGAGAGATGATGCTCAGCTTAACACAATTTATTTATTTATTTTGTTTTATTTATTATTAGACGCTAAAAAGTGTTTTGATAAAGGAGCAGATCCCCTTGTGTTTGAGTGTTCAGGAGAAAAAAAATAAAAAAATACCACTTTTATGCTGGACGTTTCATTTTCATTAGTGGTATTTATTAGCTACACCTCAAAGACCAGTCCACGAAAAAATTTCTAGATGTTTGACCGGTCCATGTCGCAAATAGTGTTAAATAGTGTAAAAAAAGGAGGCTGCTGTTCCTGAAGAGGTCACTATTTCTGCATTCAAACATATTCTGTAGCTGCACCTGTACTGTGGACATGGAGTACTCATTGTTGGCGTCCAGGTGACACTGCATGTCGTTAGGAGTCACGATCCCGGCCAGTTTACTGTCCATCCCGAAATGTGAATCGGCATCACTGACAAACACCAGGAGCCTCATGGAATCATTTCTCCAGCCGATCTTGTCCTATCAGGGGACACGTGAATGACACACCTCATTTGTAGCAAGGTCACATTTAACCTGAACTCTTGATATTTTTCAAAGACTTATTATTCTCTCACCCCACAAACAGCTGCCTGCATGACAGCATCGAAGCCACACTCTGGCACGTCGATATTGGCAGAGACACGCTGCAATGCGATTATCTCATTGAACTTGTCTTTGCTGCTCGTCAGAGACAAGAGGTGCTTGTAGCCAAACGTTGGCAGGCAGATTGCTTCAACATGACTGTAAGAGATAGATATGAAGGACAAAAGTTTTCAACAGGCTGTGGGAATTCCACACGTCAAGCTAAAAAGCATCTGTTGAAATCTATGACTTAAGTGAACGTCCGGAACTATTTTTTAGCAGATATCGTAAGCTATTGGACAAGCTAGAGAAGCTAGGTGGAGATGGTTTGGACATGTTCAGAGGAGGGACATTGGTAGAAGAATGATCCCAAAGGTGGAGACAAAGAGGAGATTGATGGATGCAGTGAGGGAGGATATGGAGGTAGTTGGAGTCAGAGTAGAAGATACAAAGGACAGGGAGAGATGGAAAATGTTGATTGGGTGTGACAAGCCGAAAGGAAAAGATGACGAACAACAGCTATTGGACATTGTTTCCAATTCAAAAAATACAAATGATCTCAGTTGTGTTGTAGCTTTACCTTGGGTTACATGAAAATGTATTATTAATCAATTGCGGGGATGAATAAAGTTTTCTGAATCTGAAATTCTGAATCAGAATTATTATTATTATTATGTCTTTAAAAATATATAAAATTACCACAATCAGACACTAATATGTAACACATGTATGCATGTTGATCTAACAACTGGACATTCTGTAATCTGTCCTATAAAGGACATTTTGATCAGGTTTAGAGAATTAAATCTGAAATGTTTACCAAATGTACAGAACTCTTCTGTACATACTATTTAAACTGCATCTAAAAACCTATGGCCAGTGTGAACTGTGCGATTTTACCATGATACTTTGTTGTACAGTGACCAGTGGTCGGGTTGATAGATGGCTTGAATCGTGAGACTCAAGTTGTGCAGTGTAGTACAAGCTATTATCACCTCACGATCATCTCCTGACCACCAGAAGATTGTGATTGTGTGAGAATTAAAGATAAGCGATCTAATTGGTTTACCGATTACCAATTAAAGGCCTGGGAAGCTAAACATTGGAGGCTGGTAAGTAAAAGCACTAATGAATATGGATATATCCAGTTGAGTATTGCTCATATTCAGTGACCTGGAACGCTTACATAATGGTACATGTCAAGGTAGCACAGCTCTGTGTTTACCTGCAGGGGTTAGCCAGCTCCTCCTCAGTGATCCTGATGTACGGCAGTGTTGGTTTCTCCACAAAAGAGCCAAAGCCCATGCGAAATTTACTGGTTAGACTGGCCATTTCTTTGGACAGGGTGGATCCCAAGTCCTTTATCTGCTTCAGATCATCAAACATGGAACCAGACAGGTCCATCAGATAGTACATATCCACAGGGTAGTCCTCCGTCTGCTTAATCCTGACTTGGAAGGTCAATTGACTGCCTGTTTCAAATCAGAATTAAAACCTTATTTGTGTTCGAAAACAAGGAACTTCCTCCTCTTCAGGGAAGTTGATTGCACAGTTCGGAATATCATACCAGTCCGCATTTTGAGGGACATTTTCTGCGGTGAGATCTGAGTGATGTTAACAGTGTCCTCTTCCTCCTCCACTGGATGATTGTGAAGGACTTGGGCTTCAGAGACAGGAAACACCAGGTGACTCTCGGCACATCCTTTTACCTCCAAGGATTCCAACGTGCCACATCTCTCACTGACTGAGTACCAGTCTGTAAAGTTCTGGGAGATGGAAGCAAAATCATTCAGTGACTAAAAGGCAGCGGGGTCCAGATCTTAAATCCAAATATCAGTCCAGTGCAGAGTCTTACCTCCTGTGAGCACCATGCACAGTCAGGACTGAGCTGCAGACACTGGTCACAAGTCACAGCACTGCCATCTGAACACAGTCCTGCAGGGAAAAAAACATTAGATCTTTCTGAAAGTGAGTCAGATGCATTTCAGATGCAACTCCATGTGTTCTACTGTAAACCTACTAGAAGCAGAGAAAAGGGTTGATATATATGAGAAGGTTAACAAAGTATTCCATGGTTTTGGGTCTAATGCATCATTTAACTGCCTCTCTGTTATTTAACATTTTGGCATCATCAAGTGAGCTCATTGCCCAAATATATAAAATATAGCCCCATAAAAATATACAAAATGTATGCATATCTTCTTCTTTTGGCTTGTCCCTTTTTTAGGGGTTGCCACAGACAGTGAACATTTTATGAGTCAAGAACATATATCCATGTAAAATCCAAAATATATGGTAAATGCTAAAAAGATTTAGCATTAATTAATTATCATAATCATTGTGATAAAAAACATTTGTGAAATGATCAGAATGAATGCATCCCAGTTCATTTAATTTGACAATTACATACATTTTTAGATTTCTTGTTTATTCATATATATACAGTCATGGAAAAAAATGATTAGACCACTCTTTCTTTAATTTCTTGTCCATTTAAAAGTCTGCTTCCACTTAATCTACATTAATCTGGACAAATATAATAACAACAAAAAAGGCTTATGATTAAGTTTACTTTCAGCGCTGATTTCTGGCCATTTTGCATGGTTTTATTGACAGGGACAATTACTTGCAATAATATTGTACTGACAAATACAGTGCTTTAAGTCATTGCATGGTTTTGTGTTCATTGTTTCCCCCAGGTGATAAACCTTTAGTGGAACAAGGGATTAAGATGAACAAGGAATTGAAGAAAACAGCAGAGTGGTCTAATCATTTCTTCCATGACTGTATATATTATTTATTTCTTAAAAATGAAATTATTCTTTAAATTGTACGTCAGTTACCTTAAATTGGAAGTTTGGATAAAATCATCTGCCAAATGGATTGTAATGTTAATTGAAAAAAAAGGTAAAAAAAGTATGATAATTATTCTGATTTTAATGCTAGTAAAAATAAGAGTACATATAATAAAACAGCCAAAACGTGTGTATTCCAGGACCATGTAGCCTATAAGTACGATATAATATGATAAAATAATATATATTTTACATTGTATTGTGATTTGTTTATGTCGGACAACATGTGACTATGTCAGATGACTCAGGAAGGGTATTTACATTTTGTTCTTGTTGAGTTGTTTTGTGTTGTTCAAAGCAAGGGTACAGAGAACAACAGGGAACGACTTCCCTGCTGTTTCATGTCCTCCCACATCTACAGTATGTATAGTGAACATGCAGTGGTGGCATGTGTGTACGTGCCGGGCCTTTCTCACCTGCAACAGTGTTGATCCAGTAGTGCAGAATCAGGATCAGCAGAAAAATCCCCATTAGTCCGTGGAGTCACTGCTGAACGGGAGACAAGAAGAAGAAGAAGAGTTCAGCTCATCTCATATTCCCTTCACAGGAATCCAACGCTACCTGCCGTACGTACAGAGTCCCGGCTGCTGCCCTGCACCATACCTGCGTGCAGGAGGAGCAGGAGGAGCAGGAGGCGGAGGGAGAGAAGGACAAGGTGAGGACAAATTCACTACTGCTGTTGTTTTTACCTGCACTGCCTTTATCTGCACTTCCTCTCCAGGTGTGGGGTGGGAACAGATAGTAATTAGCCCCACCCAGGAGTGGATTTAACCAATAGACAATTGTTGAGGACAGACAGACAGATGGAGGGATGGACGGACGGACTATACAACAGATAGATAGATAGATAGATAGATAGATAGATAGATAGATAGATAGATAGATAGATACTTGATGATATCTTTGTAATGGAGCATCTTACATCATCTTGCATCAGTACAGAAATAATTTATTAGTGTGGTGAAACTCCACTAACCCGGTTAGTACTGGTGACCTTTGGCTGCCCACAAACAATAAAATACAGACGGCTGCACCCTCAGCAAATATGGCCTGAATGCTGATGTTATTCAGACACTTCAACAGGAGAAAAGTTAATCTTTAACGGAACAGGAACATGAATCGCTGTCGTTGTGCGAAAGATATTTGTTCACCTTTATTTATTCATAAAAAAAAAATCCACACATGAATGTACATGTGGTTTGGTGATAGGTGACACCGTGAGGGTGAGGAGGGTGAGGAGGCTGCGTAGGTGTTGTACCATTGACAGCTGCTGTGTCGATACTGTAACTTTGTAGCTTGTCCCAGCTCAGAGGAATCTCGTAATTCAGCACCGCTCCCCTCTGGATCTGGGAGAGTCCCCATCTGTCACCCCCTAAACCAAAACCAGTCCGTTTACTGATCACTGTCACCCCTACAGCCCCGTCTCCCAACTATCCTATTTGCACCTAAGCCTGTGTTGACGAAAAGTCCATCTGGGGATTCATTCAGTCTTTTTCTTCAATTTTTTTTTGCTCTGACTTTCATTTTTACGACCATGTAAATCACTAAAGCAGGGATGGGGAAACGGTTTGACTCACAGGCCACAATTGGTCCTAAGATCACACACGGGGACTGAGTAGGAGCTCTTAGATCAGGGGTGGGCAAACTAAGGCCCGGGGGCCACATGCGGCCCGTTGAGCCTTTTAATGTGGCCCGCCACCCCTGTCCAAATTAAATTATTTATTGATATTATAATTAAACTTCCTACTTTTCCTTACAATGCCTGTGTTTCCCCAGTAGATGACATTATAAAGGCTATTAGAAATGTAGTATTTTGGGTTTGATACATGACTTTTACTTGCCATTTATCTTAGCTTACACGAACGCTCCATCTCTCTCCTCTTGACTCTGCCCCGTGTCCAATTTTAGGAGAAATTGTGGCCCGCAGGTCAAAAAGTTTGCCCACCCCTGTCTTAGATGAAGCGTTCACGTGAACTAAGATAAATAACATGTAAAACTCAAGCATGAAGGCTAAAATGCTATGCCATCTACAGGGAAAACATTGCAAGGAAAAGGAAGGAGTATAATTACAATATAATCTAATTGGAAATTTGTAGATTTTTGACGGGTCAGATTCCAAAGCTGAAAGGGCCACATCTGGCCCCCGGACCTTATTTTGCCCATGTCTGCACAAAAGTTTTGAAAAATAAACCCTGGATTCATATGAAAACAATAAACTGTGTCATTATTTTAACTTCTCTGTTGCAAGGTACAAAAAAACCAAAGAGAGACGGGCATAATCTATAGCAGGGATGTAGAAAAACATTATCAAATAAGAGGACGTCTCTTCAATAATAAAGCTACGATGCTCTGTTTTAGAGGAAGTACAGCTCCGTATCACAGGTATCACCTCGTCAAACATCCTGGTCACAGTTTCCAGGTCTCCAAACCTGTTCTTGTCATATCAAAATATTGCATCATGTTTATACAAAAACAATTATGTTGAGCCAGCAAACTCTGCTGCTACAGAGAATCCAATTAATACAACTTTTGATTAAAATATATCTGACATGAAATCATTAACGTTTATTCTCTCCCCTGAACAACAACGCTGTCAGAAAGACGATGTCAGTGTCTTGAAAACACAATTATTCATCCAGCCCCACATCAATGAGATACATTTACACATATACAAATATAGTCTGTGTTAATGTTAGAAATATTCCGGCTCACCTTCAGGGGCTTCCTCTGATAACATGCTGTCCTGCCTCTGTCTGACAACCTTGTCATCAAGTGAAAAATGGAGAGAGAGAGAAACAGAGAAGCATCAGACCAACACATTCACTGCCATTGTGTCGCAGCAGTCGTCAGAGTAACAGTAAACCTATTGTAACGGCGCCCTTTATGAAGCATGGCGCTGGGGTGACCCTGCTGCCCATGCTCGCTGGAACGTCCATGTGCGTGTGTGCGTGTTCCCGTGCACGTGTCTGTGTGTGACTGGTGTGTACACGCATTCTAGGGTCATGTGTGGGTGTTTGTACAGGCTCCAACTCGCCCATGTGTGTGTGTGTCAGTGAGTGGATGAGTGTGTGCAGGGGAGGGCTGTGGCGAACATGAGTGACAGTAACAACTGTGGCCTGTGAGACCTTCAGAGAAGTTCTTTAATAAGAACTGATCTAACTGACGTGTTAGAGTTGCACTTTGAAGCCGATCTCACCTGCAGCGCAACAAACAACTAAACCTGCACAGAAAAACGCCAGGGTTTATGGTCCTTTTAGCATCAAGGTCTGTGTTCGTGCTCGTGCCCATGTCTGTGAGTGGTTAAATGTGTTTGTGTGTTGACTCCTATTAGTTAGTGGGGAGGAGGAAGAGCAGGGAGCCAGTGAAATAATACATCCTCCTTCTTCTGTGGAATGGCAGGAATGCAGGTGTGCACATAACAGTGCGCCTGGCAGAGAGAAAAGTCAGATATGTTTGTAAGGATTCCTATTTTCTCACATCTTTGGTCTATAAACTCATGAGGGGCAAAAGAAAAGCTGTAGGTACTTTCCATGTGAGAGTGCTCAGTGCACTATGGTTTACTCACAGCAGTCTAGGCCTAGAACAGCAGAACGGGAGGGAAAATTGTAGTTGTACGTCAGCCTTAATCATAGTCTTGAAACAAGATTCAAAGACAAAGACATTCTCCTCATGGGACTGATCTCATGGTGGGGCTAAACATGTTGTGGATAAACTTTTGGACTTTTGGGGCAACAATTGGTCCTTAAAGTTGATCACTAGGGCTGGGTTAGGAGCAGAGAGATGGAGAGTTTGTTTGAACTAAGATAAATGACACATAAACTTGCATAGAGGCTAAAGTGCTAGTGTGCCTTAAATCATCTCATACAACATGTTTTTTTAAGAAAAAAATGAAACAACATTATGAAGCTATGGGTTCCTCAACAAACAGTCTCTAAAGAAAGAATCACCAATAATACAGAAAAAATACTTTGGAAAAAGATTTAAAGAATGCAACTAAATCAGTCTTTGTGTTATCATTTTATTTGTAAGGATTGTTTAACAGAGGATGACAAAGGGTTCTTCACAAATTAGTTTTCAAACAACTCACTTGTGGAATTATTTTAACTCAGTCAATGGATTTTTCAATCAATCAATTAATAAGTGTTGGATAGGTCAATTATTTTAAAACATTCAGCTGGTGCACAAACACACAGTCAGATTAATCCCATGCTATTACATCACACTGTGAGAAAGGTTTATATTCAGATTGAATGATGTTTCATTGCAGCATTCTCCACAACTGCCACTCAAATCACACCGCCACCCAAAGCTAACTTCTTGCAGTTGGTGAGCCTAGTAGAAGTCAGTCACTCTAACTGGGATTCCATCTTGCCCAGGAGGTGAACCTTGGAGTTTCACACCAATGACAGAGACATTGACTCTTAACCAAAGTGAAGGCCTACTGTCAAAAATGTGATGTCCCAAAATATTTGTTTTGTTTTTTTTACATAAATTTATAACTAAGTTTATATAATACAAGGTCTTCACTTTGACACAGAGACAATGTCTCTCTCTTTGGAGTAAAACTCAAGGGTTCACTTCTAGGGAAGGTTCAAATCCCAGTAAGGGCAGTTGACTTCCAGTGGGCTCTCCACCAGCAGGAAGGTACGGTGCAATGTGATTTGGGTGGCAGTTGTGGAGACTGCTGCTCACGCAACCCAAAAATGGTTAAGTTGATGAAAATTGATAAATACGATACACGGTTTATCTTTGGATTTCTACCAACTATTTAATTCAATTTTTATTCACGTTTAACAGTTATGAACAAAAAAAATGCTTCTTTGATAATCTTTTCATCATTTTCTTGTTCTCTTGTTGGTAAAATAATAGATCATTCTGATCCTAAAGAATGTGACTAACATCACGGCAGGAAACAGAGCGTCTGTGGCTGGAGTCACTTTTTTATGATTTCATTTTTTTGTATTTTACACATTGAATCCATCTTTTCCTCTGTACAACACAAACATATAACTACTGCATATCACCCCAGTGGATATATGACGTCTACTGTATATCCACCATGTCCAGAATCTGAGACCAGCTCTGGTCTGGACTCTAAAGCAGTTGAGAATTTAAATTAAACAGTGAGTGCGTCCCAGATTATAAGACCAGGAAACATACCATGTGTTGAGCGCGTATCACACTTAGCAAATGATATTGGATACTGCGGCAGGAGCTCAGTTCTTAACGTCTGTGCCCGGTGTCTGACCTTGGATTATCTCAGGGGATCAGGGCCATGTGTCCCCTCAGCTGTGGAGAATTAAAAGAGAGTTGACGAGAAGAGAGGAAAAGAGAGGGAGAGAGACTGGGCCCGGTGTCTTATGTTCAAAGAGTTAATGCCTTCCACAATAGGCCCCGGACTTATAAGACTGGTTGTGCGTGGGCTGTGTATATGTGTATACGTGGGTGTCGGACGGCTGGTGTGTGATGGTGGGTGGCGGTGGGTGTGATGGCTAATCTTGCAGCCCTGTGGTTTTGATCCCTGTGACTGGAGAGATGGGGACATGATGCCTGGATGTCTCTGGGATCAGCTGCTCTGAAGTCTGAGCCTAAGAAGAGAGATCCGGTGTAAGAGTGAAACTACAAAGACTGCCACACCAGAAATAGTCTCACACACACACGTGCACAAGCACACGGACGCGCGCGCGCGCACACACACACACAGGGGACTTGTTATTCATCTGCTGTGCTCCTTACTCGCCATTAAACAACACTGTGGGGCCAGAATGATGAGGAATGTGTGGCTGATAGCGCCCTCTGCTGCCTTTGCGTAAGAAGAGCAACATGATGGATTGCCTAAATCTTTTTTCGGCTTGTCACTTTGTCAGGGGTTGCTACAGCGAGTCAACATTTTCCAACTCCCCCTGTCCTCTGTGTCCTAACTCCAACTACCTCCATGTCCTCCCTCACCGCATCCATAAATCTCCTCTTTGGCCGTCCTCTTCGTCTCTTACCTGGTGTATGTCTAGCATTCTTCTACAAATATAATCACTGAACATGTCCAAACCATCTTAATCTGTCTTCTCTAGCTTTTTCTCCAAACCTTCCTGTCTGTGATGTCCCTCTAATTAACTCATGCCTGATCCTGTCCATCCTTGTCTCTTCTAAAGAGAACCTCAGCATCTTTAACTCCTCCACCTCCAGCTCTGTCTCCTGTCTTCTACCTATTCCTAGTGTCTCTAATCC